>CALNVZ010002100.1:46326536-46380543 GCA_940671915.1 Paracentrotus lividus
GACCTCCCCCCAACTCTCGGGTTGCTTAGGGCCTTTTTCTTAAAAGCCCTATTTCTAACCTTGACTCCAGCCTGGAGTCTTCCAAGTTTTGGAGGCTTTGTCAAAGCCTCCGTCGAGCCTTTGAACTCGATTCTCTGCTGAATCTGTCCATCAAGACAAGCTTCTCTTAGCATCTCTTCCGGACAAAGAGAGGAGTCGCTACATGCTCTCTCAATATCACAGGTCATTTGTTGGGAGAGACATGGGGTTCGCCTGATTCCTGTTACATCATTCATCGCTAAAACCAACAGCCTCGTCGGGTCTTATCGGATCTTCATTCGGCCTCTGACGGAGTTCTCGTCTATCAGAGAGGACAAGTTTGGTGCCCCGTTAGGCCCTCAAGTGGTATATCAAGAGAACGGAGAATCTCGCAAATCTTCACAGTTGTTTGTTACTGCCCGAGAAACCATAAAGGGTTTCTAGAGATACGTTATCCCGTTGGATAGTATCCGCTATCAAGCTGCGGAATGAAGGCCCTTGAAGAAGGAACTACTCCCAAGCCATCAGACCAGGAGCATTAGCTCCTCTGTGGCCCTATTTACAGGGGTCGGAGTGGAAGACATCTGCAAAGCGGCCTTTTGGCGTTCTGCAAATTCTTTACTTTCCTTTTACCTGAGAGATGTCGCCGTAGTGGGGTGTTTTTCCACCGCACCTCTCAAAGCGCGGCATCCTCCATAGTTTCATAACCGTCATGGTTGCCCTCCCGACTTTTGTGTCGTGCTGGTCGTAGCAATGGTAGGCAAATGTATATTTCTGTTGAAGTTAAATCATAAATTAATTCTAATTTATTATTTACGATATGGAAATATACATTTCTGCATTCTCCTCTCCCTCCCTCCTCCCCCTATCCTTTGCAACATACGGAAGTTCTGGGCGAGAGAGTTAGAGGATGAGTATTAAGTAGTGCTGCGCGGCCGCATCCTCGCCAATGGAGGGCGCTTCAGGGGGTGGGGGGTAAATAGGCAATATGATAGGGCAAAAATTTCGGTTGCAATTTTCGATTTTATGGCGATTTGGTCAATAGCAATGGTAGGCAAATGTATATTTCCATTATGTAATAATAAAATTAGAATTTATTTTATGATTTATTCTATTAAAGTTCAATAATTGTAGTGTAAACCTGTTTTGACTCTGTTGGATTAATTTTTTAATCATTACCACAACTCAAGTTTATCATTAATGACCATCAAGTGATTAAGATAGGGATAGAAGCAGTCTAATCAAATATTTTGCACAATAGATTCATCAGAGCTACGGACACATTTAATACCCCTGAAATAAGTGAAACAGTGTTTTTCCATACATACACTGTGCATCGCATAATATAGCTACATGTACCAATATTATTTCTTTTTCATACAGAAATGTGTACATCATCTCCGATGTACTGGTTGTTTGCTTTCACACAGATGCGTTCAGTGTTCATTGTATGTCTAAGTTAAGAAAACTTTCTTTATTTTTTTCATGAAAGAACAAAGAAGGAGGGTATATGTATTGATATACCTGTGCAATATGCTTGGTCTCGAATTAGTTCTCCTATTGACATCTCTCTTAGTACAATAAATTTACATATTCAACGTATGTTTTTATAGAGATTCATTATAAAAGTGTACTGTTCTATTGAACTATCACCTTTCTAAATGTACATTGACAACATTGTCAATAACGTGTGTTCACATAGTGGGCTTCCAGCATATTCACCCGCACTGCATGTAATCCATTTACTTTTGAATATCCAAAGAAATTAGATATGAACACGTATTGGTCTTGATTAGTATGATATGAAATCATATTCAGCATGATGGATCATCACAACAGAATTATGTAAAACTAATTCAGTTTTAAATAGGCTTTTGGGAAATTCGTCAGAGATTATCTAGAGCACTTGGGATTTTGTAAAACCATCACAAATTGGCCCTATTGTTACCAACATTTAACCAATTTTGATTGTATGTATGGTTATCAATGGTACATGTTGTATGTTGCCAAAGTTTTACAGTGTACATCAGGGGCCGCGTAGCATTTTTTGAAAAGTGTAGGGCTGGCCGAAGTGGGGGGGGGGAGGGCTAACAGGCCAAATCTACATGTATGGCATTTTTTTTTTACACGTTTGCTGGCAGAAAGTGGCTTCAGCCCCCCCCCCCCCCCTTCTGAATCCCCTGTACATATAAAAACTCTACCATGGAAAATACATTCAAAAGTTGGGATCATTTTACTTTGTGTGCCAGCCAGGAAATTTGTTTGTTGCAGCATATTGTGATATTTGCAAACAGATTGTATACTGCTGTATATGTATTTAGGTCCTCCGGTTGACCTAATTGTCCTCTTTATCTCTTTTATGTGAGATGGTACATGTACTGCCTGAATAATGGCATACTTTCTTTAAAGTTCAACTATTACAATGTACATGATATAATAAAGTGATGATGCTGAAGAAGCATATTATTTATGAAGTGTAATGTGTTACACATGAAACTCCGGGCAAGTGAGATACTGTAGTGTTGGGTGACTGCCTTTAATGCCATGAGCGAGTTTGAATTGTCATTCAAAGGCCTGCATCAATAGACTAACTGTCAAGGAGAAAACCTTTCATTACTATCTGAGTACTTTATGTGAGCCTAGGTATGGGGAAGCTTACAGCCGAGCTACATGCATACAGAACAATGAGTTGTCCTCGTCTCTCTCTTTTATGAAGCAAGCGATGATGCACTGTAGAATGGACTCGCGTGATCCAGGAAATACTGTATACTGTGTGTGTGTGTTACATGTAAGCACTATTTTGCATGATATATTACTTTGGTCTTTTGTGGCTTTTCATAGTTATCCTGAGAGTTTTCACAAGGTATGGACAGTCTATAAATCGAACAAAAATAAAACCCCACAAAAAAAATTTGTTTAAATGGCTCGTTCAGTTACTGGATATTAGGCAGAATGCTATTAGGAAATTAGGTTTTTATGTACATTTGTATGCAGTTCTTTTAAATAGTTCTTTTAATACAGACCTGCTTATTTGTGGGACTAATATATTTGAATATTTATTTACAAATGATGTTTACAGATTTTGGAGGGGAAAAAATTTTACTGATACATGTAGGGCTATTACAATGTAGGTATAAAATTTCCTTTGATTTTTAGAAATACTATAAATGATCATTTCAATTTATAATTTTTCTCAACCTTTTAATTAAAACAAAATAATATCATATCGGTCCTTATATGTTGAAACATAAACACTCCGCTGTATAACTGAGTGCCTTACATACACTGTGAACTTCATATTACTCTATTTTATAACACTTTTTTACAATTATATGATGAAGCTTCTGCCAGAAGTGATCACACTCTGACTGTTTGGTGAGAGTCCCTTGCTATTAAATTTGTAAATCACCATCATCTACTCCGTATTCCCTGGAGTCTCTCTCCTACAGGACTATTCTGAGATGGCGATTTGAGGTCAAATAGCAATGGTAGGCAAATGTATATTTCCATATCGTAAATAATAAAATTAGAATTTAATTTTTATGATTTATTCTATTAAAGTTCAACTAATTGTAGTGTAAACCTGTTTTGACTCTGTTGGATATAATTTTTTAATCATTACCACAACTCAAGTTTATCATTAATGACCATCAAGTGATTAAGATAGGGATAGAAGCAGTCTAATCAATATTTTGCACAATAGATTCATCAGAGCTACGGACACATTTACATACCCCTGAAATAAAGTGAAACAGTGTTTTCCATACATACACTGTGCAATCGCATAATATAGCCTACATGTACATATATATTTCTTCTTCATACAGAACATGTTGTACATCATCTCCGATGTACTGGTTGTTTGCTTTCACACAGATGCGTTCAGTGTTCATTGTATGTCTAAGTCTAAGAAAACTTTCTTTTATTTTTTTCATGAAAGAACAAAGAAGGAGGGATTAATATGTATTGATATACCTGTGCAATATGCTTGGTCTCGAATTAGTTCTCTGATTACATCTCTCTTAGTACAAAATAAAATTTACAATATTCAACGTATGTTTTTATGAATGTCATTAAAAAGTGTACTGTTCTATTGAACTATCACCTTTCTAATGTTACATTGTACAAGCAACATTGCAATAACAGTGTGTTCACATAGTGGGCTTCCAGCATATTCACCCGCACTGCATGTAATCCATTTACTTTTGAATTTCCAAAAAATTAGATATTGAACACAGTATTGGTTCTGATTAGTATTGATATGACAATCATATACAGCATGATGGATATCACCAACAGAATTATGTTAAAACTAATTCAGTTTTAAATAGGCTTTTGGGAAATTCGTCAGAAGATTATCTAGAGCACTTGGGATTTTGTAAAACCATCACAAATTGGCCCTATATGTTTACCAACATTTAAACCAATTTTGATTGTATGTATGTGTTTCAATGGTACATGTTGTATGTTGCCAAAGTTTTACAGTGTACATCAGGGGCCGCGTAGCATTTTTGAAAGTGTAGGGCTGGGTCCGAAGAGTGGGAGGGGGCGGGAAGGGCTAAACAGGCACAAATCTACATGTATGGTCATTTTTTTTTTACACGTTTGCTGGCGAAAGTGCTTCAGCCCCCCCCCCCCCCCTTCTGCAATCCCCTGTACATATAAAACTCTACCATGGAAAATACTTCAAACAGTTGGGATCATTTTACTTTGTGTGCCCAGCCAGGAAATTGTTTGTTGCAAGCATATTGTGATATTTGCAAACAGATTTGTATACTGCTGTATATGTATTTAGTGTCCTCCGGTTGACCTAATTGTCCTCTTTATCTCTTTTATTATTGTGCAAGATAGGTACATGTACTGCCTGAATAATGGCATACTTTCTTTAAAAGTTCAACTATTACAATGTACATGATATAATAAAGGTGATGATGCTGAAGAAGCATATTATTTATGAAGTGTAAATGTGTTACACATGAAACTCCGGGCAAGTGAGATACTGTAGTGTTGGGTTGACTGCCTTTAATGCCATGACGAGTTTGAATTGTCATTCAAAGGCCCTGCATCAATAGACTAACTGTCAATGGAGAAAACCTTTCATTACCTATCTGAGTACTTTATGTGAAGCCTAGGTATGGGGAAGCTTACAGCCGAGCTACATGGCATACCAGAACAATGAGTTGTCCTCGCTCTTCTTTTATGAAGCAAGCGATGATGCACTGTAGAATGGACTCGCTGATCCAGGAAATACTGTAACATACTGTAGGGCCAATGTACATGTAAGCCACTATTTTGCATGGATCCATATTATTTGGTCATTTTTGTGGTCTTTTCATAGTTATCCTGATGAGATTTTCACAAGGATGGACAGGTCTATAAATCGAACAAAAAATAAAACCCCACAAAAAAAAATTTGTTTAAATGGCTCGTTCAGTACATGGATATTAGGCAGAATGCTATTAGGAAATTTAGGTTTTCTTTATGTACATTTGTATGCAGTTCTTTTAAATAGTTCTTTTAAATACAGACCTGCTTATTTGTGGGACTAATATATTTTGAATATTTATTTACAATGATTGTTTACAGATTTTGGAGGGGAAAAAATTGTTACTGATACATGTAGGGCTTATACAATGTAGGTATAAAATTTCCTTTGATTTTTAGAAATACTATAAATGATCATTTCAATTATAATTATTTCTCAAACCTTTTAATTAAAAACAAAATAATATCATATCGGTCCTTATATGTTGAAACATAAAACACTCCGCTGTATAACTGTAGGCCTTACATACACTGTGAATTCATAATACTCTATTTTTATAACACTTTTTTTACAATATAATGATGAAGCTTCATGCCAGAAGTGATCATCACCTCTGACTGTTTGGTGAGAGTCCCTTGCTATTAAATTTGTAAATCACCATCATCTACTCCGTATTCCCTGGAGTCATCTCTCCACAGGACTATTCTGAGAGGACACTCTTCAGATCAAGTTCTTACCAGCTGCTAGCAAAGAAGCAATAATTCATGGAGAGATGCGCATTATTCAGTGCTACCTTTCTGTCATATAATCTTCAGATATAGCATGTCTGAATAATATGGCACTATTGCATATTGGTCTGATAGTGTGAGCATAAATAGTGGGTGTCTTTTCTAACAAGAATTCATAGCACTTATATGATTGTGCTTCTATCTATCCAGTGCTTTTAATAATGTAGCAAACACATTCATATTTTTGCAGGCATCTGTACATAATTGCATATGATTGAACCATCATGGCGGAATGAGTTTATATTATGTTGGACAATATTATTGCAGTTCTGTGATTTTTTTTGCTTCACAAAAATGATTATATTCTTCATATTAAATATGCTAGATTGGCTTTAAACTTGAACCACTTTAGCTTAACAATAATTATAATAATATGATCTTCTTATAGCGCATAATACATTGTACATTTAACTATATGTATGTCTCTTTGCGGTTATGTGAACATTGCAGAGTTAATAAGCTTCAATTAATTTTTTGGGTGCAAAAACACAACAGCCCAATATTATGATGAAGGAGGATATTAGGACTACATGTACTAATATAAATTGAAAAAGGAAATCAGGATAACAAGTATTTAACTGAACTCAATCTTGCTACATGCATTTATCAATAACAAAAATAAATGGTAAAAAATCCTTTCAATTGTTCTCTGAACTTATTCATGGAGATGACATTGTGCAGAAATCCTTTCAGTTAGAAACTGTTGGCACGCTAGTAATTGCTCTCGAATGTGCTCCAGTACTTTTGGAGCAACATGTGTGCAATCTTCTGCTAGCTCCGGGTTAAAGGGAATGGTGAGCCAATAATTTGATTATTACGCTTTAATTGGATACAAGGAGAGGGCTGTGAAAGAATTAAGATTACTACCCTATGAGTGAATGCATGTACTGTATGTGGCCATTGTACGAGTGTGGTTCATAGTGGTGTCAGCATATGAAGCCTATTAAGAACAATGACAGCAATTAATTCCTTTTCTCTGTGAAATGAATAAAATGATAAACTGGATAACAGACTTAAATATTTTGATTTACATTGTAGAAGATCTTACAGACAATGTAAAATATATCTGGCTTCAACGATTTTGAATTGGGTACATTTATTGCTTTAAATGTGGGCTAGGAAGTTAATTTGTTAGTTTTTAAGAAGATCTTTTAAAGTCAATCACTGACACAATTTGGGCGATTTGCTATACAAAAATTGATCGATACTGTTCGATACTATTGATATTATCGCCAAATTTTAAGGGTCAAAGGTCAAATCGTTGGCAGCTCCACTTCCGCTAGGTAGCATGCGTGCGTAAGCGCCATTATGTACACGACGGATTGATTTAGCTGAAAGTCATTGGCGTTTTTTGCTTTCAAATTTCACCCTTATGGGAGTGCTGAGGTGCACTGGATTTCTTATGTGCGTCGCACTTAAATTTTAGTTAGGCCGAAAAATCCAAAATAAAATCGACTTTAATTTTTGTTCTTAATGAAAGATGTCTCTTTTGTTTCACGTCCCCTAATAAAGACAAATAAATGGTAATTTCTTGATTAGCGCGCGTATTTAGTTTAGGCCTATTTCATATTCACGCACTCGCACAGCTAGCTGCGCTATTTTTTATCAGTTATTCTCACGCGATGACTGAGCTCATCGTATTCGTTACAACACACACACCGCTCAATTTGTGCCAGAAAATTGTAAAGATACAACGTGCGCAGCTTATAAGCTAGCCCATTGATCATAATTATCTCTTACTGATTTGGAGCCGGAAGCGGAGTTGTCTACGATATTGAGATGCATGTTGGGTAATCTAACGTACTGGCACTATATCAGATCGCTCGAATTCATGAATGTTACTTCCCAGAATCAGATTAGTTTTAAAGTGAAATATATTTAACATGTATTCATGTATGAAATTGGGTCAAAGTCTTTTTAAACTTTTCCTCTTATAAGTAAAAAAAAAAAACATATTAAGCTGGTTTATACATTGTAGCTTTAAGAGAAGGAAAAATTTAATTTGGATTCACAGTTAGATAATATGAAAGATTGAATCCTATAACTATAAGAAATGAAATCACATTCCATGAAATCTCGTTTTAGAGTCTTTATTTCACAATATAAGTGTAAAACGTGAAAAGTCAGGGATTCGACACATTTCAGCGTGCACTCAGCATTCACATGGAAAACCAATGGGGATTCTCTTGTGCGGGTGATACACACAGATCGTTACGCACCGTGCGTGCCGTAAGCTCCGGCGAGCGGACAACCCAGCAAAGGTCTCAAGCAACCGTTACATTGTGTTTGTTTCAAACATTTTCACTGAAAATCACCGGAAATCATGAAAGGAAGATCTCTCACACATACATCTTTTAGAGCAATGTGGACAACATGAGACTATATTTGATCGGTTTTATGCCGATTCCTTTTTTATTTACCAAAACTATACACCAGGTTTAATGTCAAAACAAAAACAGTTCAGTTTACACTCCAGGTACTCTCTATAATATTGTTGGATATTTTTGAAATCAAGTTATTTTGATGAAGCAATCAGTTTGTAATATCAACTGGAACCATACCCCTACCCTGCTGTGGTTGTGATGCTCCCACTGTGAGTCTCTTGGAAAGATTAATTTAGAAAATGAGACCAAGTGTAACCTTGTGTTTATGCTATGCCTCTAACGATGTTGGCTTTGACCACTCAATTGGTGTGTTCAAAGGCAGATGTGGCAGTTCATGCTCTACACGTAGGACCTACATTGTCGTACAGTATGTACAATATATTCTTGAAATGTTCATGTGTAAGGTATTACTCTCCAACTGCTACAAAACTTTATTTCTCTTAGTCTAATACATTGGAACTCTAAATATGAATCAAGATTCAACTCTAATAGTCACAGATTTGCATCCTTTTTTTTTTCTTGAAGAAATAAAGTTTGATTGTAATTTATCTTTTAATATTTCCAAATTGCAGTAACAGGACAACTACCCCTCCCCCGAAATAGGGTTAGGGTTTATAGGTGTAGAGTAATGGGGTAGATTTTGGCAGGGGTAATGTCCATGGTTAGTTAAAACCCCAAATTACCTACAAGTGTACATGTACATACTACATTTTCATTGTATCTCCTTTCCCTTCCCCTCCACTGTCTTGATGATTGTTTTTGTTTTGGAAAAGTATACAGTATCCAATGATATAGAATCTCTTTCTTTCTAGTAGTTATGATAGAAGAAACATGCAATTAAAGTATACAATATCCAATGATAACATCATCTTATTCTTCTTTCTTATAATGATTCCAGGAGAGACATGCAATCAAGCACTTGGAATGGAATCAGGGGCCATATCTGACTCGATGATTACAGCCTCAAGCAGTTTTAGTGATCGTCGAAGCCCTCGTTATGCTCGTCTACACCAGCGAGATGGTGAGTAGTACACAGCAATCTACAAAGTGCAATTTGTCTCCTAGTAGCTTTCAGCTCATTTTCCTTTTCCCACAGATTAATCTCTTCGGGGGAAAAGGGAATTTATTCAAGTTATTCTCCTGAGTGTGTTGCAAGGAATGAGTTCTACGTAAAGTGTTTCTGCTCTTTCATGAACAAGAAAAGAAAATACTGGAGTAGTTACATGCAGTGATTGCAATAAAGTGTACTTTTCATGTATAGTCAAAGCGATATCCAGCAGCCATCATTAACAAAATATTACCCCATTCACAGTGGTTTTCAAATTTATCTCGGTGCTGTCGCGGTGCTGTCGCCGGATGGCAACACCGCCATAAATGCATTCACAGTGGAAAAGTTATCCCTGGACTGTCCCGGGATAGATTTCATGTACCCATTCACACTGCAGCGTGTGATTTTTATGACCTCCGTAATAAAATACTTGCATTTCTTTGATTTTCTCCTTCTTTCCCTTTCTATCTATCATTTCTTATGTATTTCTTTGTTTTTCTCCTTCTTTTTTTCCCTATCATTTGTTATGTATTTCTTTGTTTTCCACTTCTTTCGTTTTCTTTTCTATCATTTTTAATGTATATCTTTGTTTTTCTCCTTCTTTCTTTTTATTTTCTATCATATCTTTTTTTTTTTTCTTTTCTTTCTTTCCTTTTCTTTTATATCATTTCTTATGTATTTCTTTGTTTTTCTCCTTCTTTCATTTTCTTTTCTATCATTTCTTGTGTATTTCTTTGTTTTCTCCTTCTTTCCTTTTCTTTTTGATCATTTCTTATGTATTTCTTTGTTTTTCTCCTTCTTTCCTTTCCTTTTCTTTCATTTTTTATGTATTTCTTTGTATTTCTCCTTCTTTCCTTTTCTTTTCTATCATTTCTTATGTACTCTTTGTTTTCCACTTCTTTCTTTTTATTTTCTGTCATTTCTTATGTATATCCGTGTTTTATCCTTCTTTCACTCTCTTTTCTGGAAATTCTTATGTATGTCATTGTTTTTTATCCCGGTGCTGTAGCGGAGTGCCTTCATACTGAAGGCAATCCGTGACAGCAGCGGGACTGTCCCGGTGCTGTTACTAAGGTTTGAGCGCGATAGTTTATCGCGGTGTTATAGCGGAGCCAGGTTATCCCGGGATAGTTTATAGCGGGTCCAAGCATTCACACTAAAGGCAACACCGCTACAGTCGCAGGACAGTCCCACGACTGTAGCGGTGTTTGAGGCCACTGTGAATGGGGTATTTGTTAGAAACCCAGTTTTGAAGCATTTTACAATAAGCCTTTTCTGGCTTCAAAAGTTTGTAAATAAAACCATGTTATAGATACTGAAGCACTTACGATGTACATAGTCCCCAGAGCCCACCTAATGTACAAGTATCCTGACTACATGTATTCTTGAAGTCACATATTTTTCCTTTTCTTACTAAAATTTTTTTTGAAAGACACCCCAGGAGAAAAAAATGAACTTGTTTTGAGATTTGCATGTGATCAAGTTGATAATACTTTTTGTATGTACAGTGTAGTTCTCACTTTAAGAGTGAAATATTCAAGTACATGACTGTAGGCTTTACTGATTAGTATAACTTGCCTGTACATAATCATGTATACATGATACTGAAGAGAAATGGTCTAAAGGTGTGATCACACATTACCATTTCTTCTGGCGCTTCATCTCTTGACAAGGAGATTTGATACAGTGATATCTCTGAGGTTTGGCCAACTGTGTTTGCCTTACATAGCAATATGTGCCATGTTGATCCCGGTTGATACCTACATGTACTGCAAGCAAGTTGGCCAGGTTTTTTTTTTTTTTTTTTTTTTTTTTTAGGGGGTCACTTTATGAAACATCACGAATCGCAATCTGTGAATCATAAATAATCCATCAATTTAATAATTTTTTCTGCAATGTGATTTTGAATACCGATAATTAGAGGGGACCAATACCCAAGGAAATAATCACTTTTATATGAAAGAGCACAATGAGATGAGCAATTTAAAAAAAAGTTTCGTTAAAATCGGTCATAAAATAAGAGAGTCATGGAGGTTTTAAAAGACTCATTGTACCTTCTATTGGGATACTCAAATTGGCAACATCGGCTTCAAAATGGCCGATTTCAGGGACAACTCTCCATTCATTTTGTACACAAATTTTCAGATTTTCCCCATTTTCTTTCAAAATATGTCTCATAGTATTCCCATCTGAGCTCAAAATATGTCTTGGGAAAATGTATTTCACTCAACATAATATCTTATGTTGAGCTGAGAAGGAGGTGTGATATATTGTGAAAGAAAATGGGGAAAATCTGAAAATTTGTTTACAAAACAAATAGAGTTGTCCATAAAATCGGCCATTTTGAAGCCGATGTTGCCAATTTGAGGATCCCCATAGAAGGTACAAGGAGACTTTTCAAACTTCCATAACTCTCTTATTTTATAACCGAATTTGATGACACTTTTTTAATTGCTCCTCTCATTATGCTCTTTGCTATAAAAGTAATGATTTTCTTAGGTATTGGTTTCCTTTATTGTTAAAACAATTAAGCGTTGTGTTTTTTTTGTTTTTTGTTTTTGTTTTTTTTAATCACTTATCAATTACATATTTGTAATGAATCAAAAACAGGTTGCATCATTTGCGTGGTTCGTTGAAACCAAGAAACTCTTGACTTGTGTAAAATGTCAGTGGTTTGCTTTTCAAATGGCAGTTTTCATTGGCAGAATTAAAGGATTTGCATACACAGGTAATATGAATAATGGTCTGTGAGGTTTGGATCTATGCAAACTGAAGTGAATTTTGATTGAAATCTAGGGGATTTACAGTGGTTTCTTTTTTTCCTCTCTTTTTCTAAATAAATTTTGTTAATTTCTTCTTATATAATATACATGTTCCTTGAAGGGTTTGCATTGATGCACTTTTTAAAAGGCCATACGTTTTGAGGTGGGCCCTTTTCTGTTACATTATATGTTTTCAAAGAAATTGTACCGTTTTTATTTAATAGAGTATTACTCTTATATTTGACACCTATACCCATAAAAGTATACATATTCTGAAAGAGAATTGTCTGAAGAATTCAAAATATCATTCTGAAAAGGGATAGGGTTAAGTCATAAGAAGTTACAGATCAAAACATGTGAAAAAAAGATGAGAAAAAAGTACTTCCAGAAAATCTTGGCAGAGAAAAAACTAAGGACCCCAATACAAGAAAATAACATGCATATTTGAACTCTTCAAAGTCAGACCTTTCCAACAATATATAACTTGTTAGGGGTTAGTTGTGATAAAATAATTTTGCGCGATCATCTTTCCAGCGAAAATTTCAGATCGGAAAATTTGGGGAAATATGTGTTATGATGTTTATTTACCCTAGAATATAACTAAGTTTTTTCCTTACAACCTTTTGAAGTTACACTAATTACTTGTAAACACTTGAAACTTCAATAAAATATATTTACTGTTCTTATTGTTGATACAAATGATGCGATCTGGCTTATAGCGAGGGATTTGACTTTTCTTGGTTCAAAGACATGTGAACAGGTACATGTATATACATGTGTATCTCTGAGAGTTACACATATGAGGTTATACCATTAATTAGCTTAATTAAGTAACTATTGATGAGTGTAAATTTTACCCACTATTAATTTTCATAAATAACGATCCAATCAAACTGTTTCATGTTATGTTCAATGATATTTATAACTCATTTGTTTAACTAAGAAATAGAAATTTATGTTCTGCTCCATCATCTGCTGTACAAAAATTGGTACTTGGAGTTAACTAATCGTTAATTAGTCATAAATAAATTAACCACAGGTATTTTCTTTACCTTTTTAGATTAAGTCCCTTCAAACTAATACCCAATTTACCCATATAGCATCCATATTTAAAGTTTGACACCAATTTTCAATTTAAACTACATTGTAGTTACCATCTTACTCATTTAGGTAAATTAATTAATTAGCTTAATTAGGTATCCTTAAGTTCAACTTTGATCCTTTTTTACTTATAAATGGATGATATTCCAATTAAACTGTTTAATGTTTAGGTAATGTGAAGGTATAAAAGCTTAATTTGTTAAAGAATATAAATTTATACTCCTCCTCCTCATGCTCCTCCTCCTCCTCCTCCGCCGTGCAAAAATGGCTACTCAGAGTTAATTAAACGCTAATTACTCATAAACTAATTAACCATTTGCATTTCTTTTACTTTTAAGTAATTGCCAGATTAATTCCCTTCAATTTAATACCAAGCATACCCATATAGCACATGTATTTAGCATTTTATATCATTATTTATTTCTGTACTTGTCGCGCACATGTAACAACACCACCTACATGTATATGGGGGCCCACTATAAAACACATGGCCAAAAGCTAAAATTTTTGTGAGAGTTTTTTTCAAGGAGTATGTGCTCTCTCTACCACCTACAACAATGTGTGTACATTGTGTATGACATGTCTGGGTAAAAATCACTTTTCATAATTTGTGAAAGCTCTTTATTTTTGTGAGAGCTCTTTTAGAATTGATGTGATGGTCAAAATTCTTTATGGTTAGTCTTTTGTTTTTATTGTTGTTTTCCGGAGTTTTCTTAAAGCGTACAAAACATGTACATTTGTACCAGAAACTTTTTCTTTATTCTCTACTCTACCCCCCCCCCCCCTTTCCCCTCATGTACTGTACAACAATGTTTTTTTGTCTTTTGTACCCGGTACAGAGTACAGTATGCAAGTACCTCTGACAAATTTCACTTTTCTCACAGAAACTGCAACTTTTTTAAAATCAAAAATGTTTTATTCTTGAAATTTTCTGAAACAGCAATTTATGTGTACATTGTTTCTAGTTTTCTATTGAATAGCAATTGATAAAAAAAATTAAGATGGAGTATAATGGAAACTTATACACTCATTATTGTGTTTGTAATTTAGAAAGCAGACTAGACAAGTGGCTCTAATTGGATGAGGTTACTTCTGCTTCATTGTCGGAATCGATTGAGCAATTGAGAATGGTCATTGCACTCTCTCTCTTTCTTTCTCTCTTTCTCTCTCTCTCTCTCTCTCTCTCTCTCTATGTCAGGGTAGCAGATGTGTCGAACAAAATTTCGCTCACTGTACATGTAATACTTCTTGATTAATTACACCATGGTCATTATAATCACTGAATTATTCATTGGATTAAATGAATCCACTTCACCCTACTGGAAATGTCAATTATGAGCTGAATTTTGCATTCTTTGTATAGTGGTACAGTAGGTGGATTCACACCTACCCGATCAGGAAAAATTCTCGTAATTTACGAGAACTATTTCAATCACCAAAATACCTGTAAATTGTGTTTTGTGTTCACACCTGCCCTAACCGTTTTTTTTTCCAGGGAAAATACCCGAAGTTATAAACAAGCGAAGAAATAGGAAAAACAAAGAAAAACATAAGGAAAGAGAAGAAAGAAGGAAAAACAAAGAAATACATAAGAAAAGCGGGGAAAGAAGGAAAAACAAAAAAATACATAAAGAAGGAGAAGAAAGAAGGAAAATCAAAGAAATACATAAGGAAAGAGAAGAAAGAAGGAAAAAACAAAAAAATACATAAGAAAAGCGGGGAAGAAGGAAAAACAAAGAAATACATAAGGAACCAGAAGAAAGAAGGAAAAAACAAAGAAATACATAAGGAAAGTGAAAGAAAGAGGAAAAACAAAGAAATACATAAGGGACGAGAAGAAAGAAGGAAAAACAAAGAAATACATAAGAGAAAGAAAGGGGGAATAGAAAGTTCCCGTAATTTATGTTCACACTACAAAAGTTCCCACGACCATGGCGAAACTACGCGTAATTTCTACTAATTTACGGGAATTTATCTTCGGGAATATTATGCGTAGTTTGGTTTCACACTTGCAAAATTACGCGTAGTTTGTGATCGGGGTAAGAATACCCGATCAGAGATTGCGGGAACTTTTCCAGATCGGGCAGGTGTGAATCCACCTATTGGCAGCCAGTAGGTTCTGATTAGAAATGTTTTAACGTCTTCTCTAGAAATATAATGTTGGTCATCCATGGTTGTCTTTATTCTGTAACAAGGATTACCTTCCATTATTTATTAGTATTTGCACCGTAAATATACATTTATAGTAGGCCTATATTTTATTTGTACAATTTCATGATTTCAGACCCATTTCCTCCGAATTATTGTGAATAAGAAACCAGCTCTTCCTACACTGGTATCAAATACTCTTTTTTTTTTAAACACCTTTCAAGAGTGGGGCATGATGACAAAGACTTTTACAATGTATTTGCATAGAGACTGAATAGCCATTTGAGCCTAATTCATTTACTCTCAACACTATGAAAAGTAGTTAAATAGGCATAATTATTTTGCTGATGTTGGCTGGGGTATCTTGTGTACCATTTGAATAGTAGTTGTGACTGGTATTTTCCTTTATATAAAAAAAGGAGATCTTGTAACACCAGACTTTGCAGGAAATATGCAGTAATAAAAAGGATAAAGGTATTTCGTAATGAATGAGATGTGAAGATGGGATTCATGTTGCGTGTGTGTTTGATGTGTAAGTTTTACCTCATGCAAGTCCAGTGGACATCTCGGTAGCATACTGTAGGATGATAGATGGTAGGGAAGATCATTAGATGATGCAGATTAATTGGAGGAGGTGACGTACATGTCAGCATTATTTTGACATTGACTGATGATGGCACATGTGGTATGTTTAGGGTGTGTTCATGGTAGGTTTTGAAATTTAAACAGGAACATGAATCATGATGCAAACACATTACAAAACACAGAACACAAACACGATCAGTGGTGCACCATTCACGGTCAAAAAATTTAAAGCTGATTACACGTGGATCTCAAAACCTAACTTTAGTGCAGCCATAGAAGCTTGCATTCGCAATGCTCAAGTTCATGAAGGTCGTAAAATCGAAGCTGATCTTCTTCCAAAACAGACCTTTTTTGGCATTTAGATTTTCTTCCAAATGGAGATCTGAAGACATTTACATGTACTTTAACAATTGGGAAGGGGGGGGGGCAGGGATGAATGCTCGTTTTGTTTCTTTTTATTTGTGTTTCTTAATTGCGTTTTGTATCATGAATCATATTGCTGTTTGCATAATTTGAAAAATCGACTGTGAGGACACCCTTATACTCACGTATTACTAGTACATTATGTACACACTTGGTCCATTTCTCTTTCAATCTTTCTTTGGTACCTTGTTTATTAGAACTATCCATTTCTTTCTTTCATGATTAATTTGTCAAAATGATAATAAAAATAATATTCTTGAAGAGACAGTGTTTTTTGACAATCAGACAGTACCAGGGTACATGCATTTTCTACTTTTCACTTTTTGTTTGAAAATTCTCAAGGTTTTTAAAAAAACACTTCAAAAATGAGAGTGCCAGCAAAATCATACAATGTGTATGATACAAAGACAGTAATACATGTAAATGTACATGTACATGTACACATGTATGTACCTTTGAAGAAAATTGGTGGGTGGAATTTAATCTGCTGCGAGGAGGGCCCACACATGTGCTGTGCTGTTGAATGATCACTGAAAATTGTGTTGTCTTTCATCTCCGAATGTCTTGATCCATTTTTGGAGACAGCCTAATGAATAGCGTACTTCCTCTTTCTGTGACAGTCTAATACATTGGTAAAGCCCCTTCTTATTGAGGGCTAATGGTGCGTCCAGTCTTCTAATGACTGCAATATTGCTTTCCAGAAAGGTTCAGATAGCTCTGCGTGAATTTAAAAGCAAAACAAGTTTACTCTCAATTCAGTGGAGAGCCTTGTATTGCATTTTCATTATTCCTTAACTTTGTTAATAGCAAGATGATTGCGATTCTTTACGGATGACTTCACTTTGTCATAAGTGCTACAAAATATATTTGCACCAGTTTGCTGTGTAAAATTGCCTTTTTTCAAGTAATTATGCAGAACGTTTCCCTAAATTACTCTTTGGACAAATCTTTAAATATGTTTCAAAGGAATTCAAAATTTATGTTCCAGTTATTTATATCCAGTGTTTTTATAAAGAAAATTTCATCATTTTTTAAAATTATTATTTATTTGTTTTCTTCACTGTTCTACATCAGATTTTTGAGGAATTTAGATGGTACAGTACAGTATGTCAAGAATCAAAATGTTAATGTATGCTTCAGATGTGCATTGTACAGTCATGTAATTTAATTCTGACTTCCTATTTGTATGCACAGCTGATGACATGTAGTTTGTTAGCACTTGTGAAGATTTTGCCCAAATTTAGAGCACCATGGTGGCAGCTAGTCTTATGGGTTGACAATGTTTGCTGATGTTGCCTGGTCAAATGTGACGTCAAAATGAGGAAAGTTACCATTAAAAACCAAACATGCTGATCATTTAATGCCTGAATAGTACATTTCCCCTATATTAATTTTGTTTATAAACTGAAATTTCCACATTCTTTATTCCGGTAAGGGGTGGGGGGATAGGAACTTTGAATATTTGACCTACTATGTACTTTAAGTTAGTATTATTTTGAAGAAAAATTAGAAGATCAATGTAGTTTTTATGTCATAACTCGTATTTACAATTGTACATGAGAAACATGGAAATTAAATTTACACAAATTGAAATATGATGAAGATGAAATTATTGCATGAATCATCTGTACTGCAATTTAATATAAAAGTTGTTAATGTATGTTTCAGCCTTAATTTCCCTTACACCTTTTTTAAATATTTACTTCCATTATTGCTAATGAATTTCAGTACCAGTAGAAGGCAAATATTGCTGCCCTTGCTCAGTTTTAATTTGCATGTTTCTAATTGCACAATTCTATGTTCCTATTTACACTCATGTCTGTTCAGGTGATGGCGGATGGACGGCGAATCCAAATGATGATAGCTCTGCACCAAGATTGACGATAGACCTAGGACACAGGGCCAGGGTGGTTGCCATAGCAACACAAGGTCGATACAACAGCAATGAATATGTTCAAGCTTTTACGTTGGCGTACAGTGATGATGGAGAAGACTGGATGTTTGCCCTTGAAAACCAACAAGAAAAGGTAATAGCTCTGCCTGAGTTTCATCATATGTATGCTGTAATTTTAAATGGAATACTAAAGTACATCAACTGTCAATTCAAATATTTTATTTGGAATTAAATGATTGATTAAATAAATTTCACAACAAACTGCTGTATAGAAAGCACAGTCTTTTAAATCAGTAAAATTAATGCTTGTGGAGCCCAATGAATATGTTCAAAGTGAGCACTTAGTTTATAGTAGGCTACCTTTGCAGCAATCATGCCTGTGATTTTTGGTTTATTCCATTTATCTTGAATGATATAGGCCTACAGTACTTCCACACTCGTAGCATGGATATTACTAGAAGTAGTATCCATGCTCGTAGCAACAAATTGTTTCTTAAAGGGGACCAATACCCAAGGAAATAATAATTTTTATAAGAAAGAGCACAATCAGAGGAGCAATTAAAAAAAAATTTCATCAAAATCGATTATAAAATAAGAAAGTTATGGAAGTTTGAAAAGTCTCGTTTTACCTTCTATGGGGATCCTCAAACTGGCAACGTCGGCTTCAAAATGGCCGATTTTATGGACAACTCTCCATTTGTTTTGTACACACATTTTCAGATTTTCCCCATTTTCTTTCAAAATATGTCTTATTTACTTCTGAGCTCAAAATATGTCATGGAAAACTGTATTTCACATAACATATGTTGAGCTCAGAAGGAGGTAAGAAATATTTTGAAAGAAAATGGGGAAAATCTGAAAATTTGTGTACAAAACCAATGGAGAGTTGTCCATAAAATCAGCCATTTTGGAGCCGATGTTGCCAATTTGAGGATCCCCATAGAAGGTAAAACAAGACTTTTCGAACTTCCATAACTCTCTTATTTTATAACCGATGTTGATGAAACTTTTTTTTAAATTGCTCCTCTCATTATGCTCTTTCCTATGTAATTGATTATTTCCTTGGGTATTGGTTTCCTTTAACTGAATAGCGATTATCTGGTGAAGAGAGGGGGTTGTGTATTCATATACACTTAATATTTCTTAAGGAAAGTGGATGACTTTACCATCAATTTGATTCTTAACTAATTCATAATGTTGCGTTATTTTTGGATTGCTCAGTGATTAATCAAATTATTCTACTGATGTGCCAGTGCTCATCTTTCATTCTTTCATGACTAACTTATGACAATACGTGTGGTGATGAAAGCAATGACATTTCTGATTTATGCAATTTGCTTGGCAACAAGTTCATTAGGTATTTATATCATTCATCCGCTCAAATTTTCATGTGACATTGCGAAAAAGGCTGGTGAATGGAAACATTGAATTTACCACAGGGAAATCCTTATTTTCCTCTTCTAATTAGATGTCAAACAACGTACGAAAAAAGCACTGCATACATACATGTACACATACAATAAACCATGATGGGGAGAGTGCAGAAATGATTATTCATAATTTTCATTATTAGTGTTTACTTTGAATACCTCATTTATGGAAATGTGATATCAGTTGCTCATTTTTTTTTTTCTTCAAAGGCTGCAATGTCTACCTGAACACGTACTATGATATGATATGTAGGAATGTATGTTTTCGAAAAACATAGCTAATCTAGCCAATTAAATATGATGAATTTAATGTATATTGTATTGTATATTAATGATTAGCATGTATGAAGGATTGAATTAATACATCATATCAAACATACTGTACAATGGATAAAAGCAAAATACAGGCTCATAGGCCTTACATGACTAATTAGACATCTATCGATTCCTTTGCAATACTTTTAATCAATCTCTGTCTTGCTTTTAAATCTTGTTTAAGACGTTCACTGCCAACAGCAATAATGATGATGTGATAAAGACGACGTTACCGGAGCCAGTGGAAGGTCGATACATTCGCTTTATGCCAACCAGTTATAATAACATGGTTTCAATGAGAGTAGAACTCTATGGTTGTTTAAAAGGTATGACCATTGATAAATGATGTTGGATATTGACTGTGTTTGAGAATTAATTGATGCTGAACATGATCACATTAAAAAAGAGCCTTTCTCAATTTTTTTATTTTTGTTAATATTTTTTTTTGAGGTGGATTGGGCATGTACAGTACATACTCATCTGCTGTTCTTAATTTTTGAAAGTTATTTCTATTTTCATAATTGTTATGATAAATTCAGAGGTGTGATGAATTCTCTTTATTTTATTCATTGTAAATTCACTTCAAAGATATCATTTTATAAATTCTGAGTATCGTAATATGTTGGATTTTTATAGTTTATAGAGGAACATTTGTAATATTTATTTGTATTAAAATCTTCAATGTATTTAAAGAGAATTGTTTATTTTGTATCATAACTCCCCGCTGTCCCATTACAGGTGCCCATAGTGCATCATTTGATCGATCTAACTACCTGCGATGGGATCTAAGCCCTGCTAAAAAAAATTTTTAGAGGAATATTTTTTGTTGCAATATTTTTATTGTTGAAAAGCTTTTAAGTATTTGAAGACATTTGTTTATTTTGTATCCCTCTGTCTCTAATTATAGACGCCCATAGTGCATCATTTGATGGATCTAACTACCTGCGATGGGATCTCAGCCCTGCTAAAGAGAGATTGAATCTAGAAGAAGAGCTTATTGATATCCAATTCTTAACCATCGAGCCTACCGGTATTCTCCTCTCAGCTCATGGAACACAGGGCGATTTCATTATGATTGCCTTGGAAGATGGAAAGCTTAATGTCACTGTTAATCTAGGTTGGTATAATATCATCATTTCTATATTAATAATGTGAGTAAATGTGTTTAGGCAATTTAAATGTGCTAGCCATTGGGCTGTAATAGAATCCATTGGGGCATTTCATCAAACGACTTGTCTGACATTTTATCCAACATATTTGCTCTCATCCAATCAGATGCAAGCATTCCAGTAGCTTATAACAGTTTGTTGGATAAAACGTCCAACAATTCCTTTGATGAAATGCCCCCCAGATTTCCATCATAAATCATTGTTTATGGTTATGGTTATGGCCTTTTTTTTTTTCTTTTTTTTTCAAAAGTTGTTTTTGTTACTTGAATGAAAAATTCCAATTCATATTTTTAAGGTATTGCAATATGTGTTGAAAGGTATTGCAATTGGTTTCTTTCATATATACATGACAATATCTATTTAGTTTGCTTTGTATTGTCTGAATCTGAATTAATCTGTTGAGATGCTGTCAATATTTGGTCATTTGTATCATTTAACTCCAAAACTTACATATTGATGGCATCTCAAAACTTTTTGCATCAAAAGAAAAGGATACTATATAGATATGAATTGTTGCTCTAATTGTCATCATTTAACTATTCAGCCTGACAAGCAAGTTTCACTTGTGATTTTCTTTGGACCTTAATTCATCACCACTGCTCTGTTTAATTTGATAGGTAGCAACAGCTTATACAACAACATTGGTGATGGTACCGTAAGCATGGTAGTAGGTAGTCTACTTGATGATGGGCATTGGCATAGTATGAGATACATGAGGGTTGAGCATGATATCACTCTTCACCTTGATGGTATGAAGGTCAAAGGACAGCTAGCCAGTAACTTTGCCGAGCTGGATCTAGACATAGAGGTAAGATAGCTCTGTGGCCTGTGACATACAATCAATAAAAAGTTACAATTTGATTGTTTTTTCATTAGCCTCATCATGGACAGACTGCTCCAAAGTTGATGATCTGAATCTTATCCTAGCCTTAACACTAGCCCATATTCTAATCTTAATCATATCCTAATCCAAGACTTTGTTCGAATGAGGCTACTGAAATAAAATCGATCATAACTTATTATTGAATGTAAGTCTTTATGTTATAGGGCAATGTTCTTCTAAATCAATGCATCAATATTTCAATTCTGTTCCACATTATCTTCTTTTCTTGTAAATTCTTATTATGATATAGTAGATAGTGGTAGTATTTTAAGAGTTGTGATTGGTTGAAATGATGTCACGTGTCATTCACGTTTTTGTTATAGTGAACGGTTTTATCCTGTGTTAAAATGAGTGGCGAAATCGATTGCTTTGTTGCGCAAGCGCGTAATAACAGTAAAATGGTGCGCACAACAATAGATACGCGGAGCGACAATATACGTCACAATAGCTTAATTAGCACCAAAAGTTTGGCAAACATTTGCAAAGATAAAACCAGATTAGGCAAGGTCAAAGATCTAGGGGTCTATTTACTATAATAAATAGTGCATGCATCTATTAATGCAACATTACTGACTATGTGAACTCCAAATACTAAATTATCCCTCAGGCACATCTGTTTCAGCTCGGCCTACGGCCTCGGTGAAATAAATGTGCCCTCGGGATAATTTAGTATTTGTCGTGCACATAATCTAGTATGTTGCATTGTAGAGCATGCACTATTTATATAATATCACAATATAAAAGGAGTGCTAGTACTTTGCTGATTACAATCATTATCTCATCAATAAACTTCACCCACTTTAAGTGAAATTATTGTTCTGGTCATGAGATTGAAATGAAGACACTGTCTAAAAGTGCTTTGGAAATAACAATTTTCCTAAGAATTATTGTGGGTTTTTAGAATCGTGAAAATGATGTGAATATTAACCCAATCCTGCTTAGATTCACATGCACTACATCTAGAAGTGCAGTTATGGAAGTAAACAAAATGTTTGTTCCGAACATGTCAGCTATTTAGGATTATGACAATTTGGGCAATTGAAGGGCAATCCTTTACAGTGGCACTTTTTACTATGATATTCTTCCTAAATAACATGAAAATAATGGGAAAGCTCACAATGATTTTGTTCATCTCTCCCACTACTTTATATTCTCTTTAAATCATCATGACCATGTTTTATATAAATAGGAAAAATCTTTGAAAGGCCCAAAATATCATTCATCACTCTGGCAAAGCAAATCAGGTTCTTAACTCTTGATACTATTATAGAATAACCTTCCTAGAATTCCAGACGTCGATCTGAGATGAAGGGAAATAGATTTGGCATCTTGTATTACAGATTAATAACCCTTGAAAGCATACGTGATTGTAGGTTGGTTGTGACATTCCCACCATTCTTATCAGGCTTGTTAATGACTTTCACAACTGCTTCTTGTACCCTTTCTCTCTCTCTCTCTCTCTCTCTCTCTCTCTCTTTTAAACCTCTGTGTGGAGTGATTAGATGGAGTGGATTTCTATTTATTTGATTCATTGATTCAAGCTTTCCTATTTATTCGATTTTCATGTAAAACATGTATCATTGAATACATGTTTTTAACACCCCTACACATGTAATATGTAACAAATGAAAGTTGCAAAAGACATAGACTTGTCAATTTGCAATGAATTAATTACAACCTTTAGAATTCACAACTTAATCCGATTTCTTTAAAGAAGTTTTTTTTTTTTTTTTGCCTGCAATAAAAAAGAACAGTAGACTTTCCCTGTATGCACAGCTGGCCTATCTCATATACATGTATGTATTTCTTGGAACATGGCAAAGTTTTTGCTAAAATGGAAATACAATGAATCGGTTCTGTCTTTCCATATCGGTACATTGAACAATGTAACTATTGAGGATGTGTTTTTGACTAATTAATACAAAAAATCATCAAACTAAAAGTGACTAAACTTCCTTTCAGATGACTATTGGAGGTGCATCGGATGGAGCAAAACGTCTGCACAGATTCCAGCACAATTTTAAAGGTTGTCTGCAGAATGTGCTTATCAGCAACTCGGTGAACCCCTCTGACCTGGGTATCGCTCTGGACTCATCCAGCAGTCGAGACGTGAGGACATCAAGTGTTCTCATCAGTAGGGGAATTCCAACCGGCTGTACGAGCGTAGATACCACCTCACTGACCTTCCCTACAGAGGAGTCCTATCTCAAGTGGACCGTGTCCGTCTCTGGTAACCAACAATTTCACGTGAGTTGATTATTATTAAATTCTGAATGTAATTTGAGCCATGGGTGGTGTGATGCATTGATAAGTTAACATTGTCATCTAGGGCATGATTCGTTACTCTCCCCATTCATTTAAGTTGGAAAACTTTTTTTTTTCTTCTTCAGAATCCCCCATCCCCCCCCTCCCTTCCCCCCCCCCAAAAAAAAAAGAAGATAACTTAATACACTTTTAATTTGCACAATTTTGAGGCGCTTCTCAACCGAGCCCCAACCAGGATCTGTGTCTTGACCTCGCGAATTAGCAAAGCATACGGTCCCTGAACCTCTTGCCAATTTGTAAATTTATTTTGCAAGAGTGAATACTTATCGATATTTTTTATTGCTTACTATCACGCCTGCTACCCTTGACTTGTACAGGTAATGATATTTGAAAATATTAATTCTGATATGATACTATATTTTTTTTCATTTAGTCATACACAGATTTTAATACACTGGAAATACAAGAGGGAGAAGGAATATGGAATGGGTTTAATGCATGAATTGTGAATAAAGTTTCAATTTTTTAAATATTTTGGTATGACATCTTTTATTAATTATTATCATTGTGAGCTTTAATTAAATATATCAGTACATATTGATGAGCAAGACATGTATGTCAGGTTGTTCCTAAAACAGACTGGTATGTTGAAATGTGAAAAAAAAGAAAAAGAAGCCCATTCAGCACTTGAATGCTGATAATTTAATCATGGAAATATAAGACCACTGACATTATTTTTATTTATTTCAACAAAATATATGAATATCTTTTTGTTCACATTCCCTTTAACAAATGTACATGTTACAAATGATTGTTACTCCCTAGTGCTTTAATCCAGTTAGTATGTCTGGTCAATGACTTAGAAAGCTCTGAATTACAATTCCATATGATCGCTATAATAATGAGTAATTAATAGCACCCAGGGGCCTTATCCTTGGCAGAGTGATTTAATCAGAGCACCCCCTGGTGTGTGTTATGCCATTGTTCTTGTAAGTCAATCATTATATTTAACATTCATGCATAAACTTAATCTCCGTTTAAAAAATATTGTTTAAAATCTTCCAGGAGACTATTTGTTCAAGTTTAATTGTACTGTTTTTTTCCCTTAAATATAAAGTGAATTTCCTGTCATGATACTGAACTGTTGAAGAAACTGTCACAAAATTTATTTTTAAAATCCACTTTTATTTGGTTCATGACTGTTAGGAGGAAGTTGTAGTTTTAATCTTAGACAATGAAGATGAACCATCACAAGTACATTTAAAGGGAAATAACTGTTGTGATGTTGAGATTATAATATATACCCAACAAAAAAAGAAGTCCCCCCCCCCTAATCAAAATGATGTAACTTTTGAACCAAGAGGAGTTTTACGAATTTTATTACATGCGCTTGTAGGTAATTTTGCCAGCTTCCATTTTCATGAATTTTACTGAAATTTATTAAGTCATGCTTCAATGAGCACAGTCAAAAGGCAAAAATGTCACTTTTCGAAAGTCACAAAGTTAGTTTTATAACTTTAATTCAATAATATTGGAACAAATTCAAACTTTTCAACAAAAGATATGTTCAGAAAGGTTGTTGCACGTAATTTCTAACACATCAAACGACTTTTGCATTAGACTTCACGGTTGGATGAACATGATGTAAAATTGGTAAAAACTGCATTTTTTTACACATTTTTACTTTTAAACATTATTGATTATAACGGAATATACAATCTGGAAGAGTGTTTTAAACAATATCCATTAATTTATGGTTGAATGAACACTTTATAAAAAGGATATTTTCAAATTTCTTAGGTAAGTATTTTGTGTAATAAAATCATTTTATCAACATTTTTTAAAAATATGCTTGTCAAATAATTTTTTTTTCAAATGATGCTATGGCATTTATTAAAAATTCACGCTTCAATGAACACGTGATACATGAAAAGCCTTTTTTTTTTCGTTTGTGAACTAAAATTCAATTGCTTACTTTGGATAATTTTCACAAACCTTCTAGGATAATACATTTGATTTAAGTTTCACGTAAATTCCAATGTTTTATGCTTTAGTGAGCAGAAGTTATGAGAAAGACGTGCAAATAAGAAGAAATTTCCGAGCTTTGGCCCCACTCCGTGCCTTATCAGATTCTTAATTGAGCATTTGTTGCTGTTTGTTAGTACCACCCTGAATTTCTGTGCCAAGTTTCGTGAAAAAACTCTCCGTAGAATTTAGAAAAAATGAATGAAATTAAGCAGAATTTCAATTTTGTTAAAATTTTGATTTCCTCTCCATTGACATTGTGTACAATCTTGAAGCAAAAACAAATCTCAAATTAGCATGCTGGAACTTCTTAACAAAAATGTGCTGAGTAACATCGTTTGGGAATTACATGTATGTTTATACACTCATCGACTATCTTATATGCAAAAATGAGATAAAACTGTTGTGTAATACATGAATAAACACACGTTAAAGGCAAAATTGTCATTACAAAAGTAACAAAGGTCTCCTTTAAAGTGTGCTCACTCGTCCATGACACGACGAATAGTGCTCATGTTCTCACAAAATGTGTCGATAATGTTGATGATAATATGTTTTATCAATTCTGTTAATAAAATTGTTGGATTTCACCATATTAGGAAGCCTGAACCTAATTCTTAAAATTGTGCTCACTCATCCATAAAAAATAGTGAAATGTATCGGGATTGATGTTGGATGGTCAAATTTTGAATGATAAAACCACCAAAACAATTAACACAAGGTGCAAAGAAAATTTTACAAAATTGTTATTTTTACAGACCCAAAAATGATCCTTATGACTTTTGAAATGTCCATTTTTGCTTTAAACGTTGATCACTCATGCATGCCTCAAGGGATCGATATGTCATTTTTTTCGCAGAAGGTAGAAAACCTCCCTCTAAATTATTTTTCTCAAAATAAACCTGTTCAAAAGTTACATCATTTTGGGGGGGAACTTACTTTTTTGTTGGGTATAGAATATTAAACTGTCTCAAAGTGATTTAAAAA
Source organism: Paracentrotus lividus (assembly GCA_940671915.1). NCBI lineage: Eukaryota > Metazoa > Echinodermata > Echinoidea > Camarodonta > Echinidae > Paracentrotus > Paracentrotus lividus. Next base: position 46,354,028 of record CALNVZ010002100.1, read on the forward strand.
GGTTGATAACAATTCACCAATGACTTTAAATATGTGCTGTGAGGTTTAAAAAAAAATCAACAAATAATGATAATTAGAAATTAATCCGCTTGATCTGCTGAGAGTCACATGCACTATACACAGAAATGCATGTATTGGACTGCACAAAATGTTCGACCCAACCATTTTTTGTTGTTGGTCATATGGAGCTGGACATGTGCAAAGAGCATTCTTAGCCAGTTAAACTTTTTACTATATTATTCTTCCTTTAAAATGAAAACAAAAGAAAGCTCATAATTATTTTGTTCACCTTTCCCACCCCCTTTAAAAGAGAAAAATCCTTGACTTTATGAACACTCTATTACCTATGATCTGAGGAGAGACAAACATATTTATCACTGTATATTCTGTGTGATATAAATTAAAAGATAATCTCTTTCAATTATACAATGTACAATGTATATGTTGATAAACCAAACCATACATGTAGATGTTGTACGGGGCATTACAATTTGTGTTTTGTCCACAGGGTACACTTGCGATTCCGGACCTTTGACGATGATTCATTGATGCTGTACAATGCACAGGGTTCTAACCGTTATATTGCATTAGGTGTTCGGGATTCCAGGTTCGTGGTCATCATCAAAGGCGATGGTGGTGCTTCTATCGACTTACCAGCTGGTGAGTGTACACGTAGTAATATTCAGCTCAAAATTAAATATACAGTGCGTCCCAGAAAAAAGTAAACCAAACTTTGAGAGCATCATATTAAAATGATATAACTTATGTCACATTAATCTTTAATATTATGTGGAAGAAAAGCTCATATTCTATTCTGTGATAGTAAATAGTGGTAGTATTTTAAGAGTTGTGATTGGTTGAAATGATGTCACGTGTCATTCACGTTTTTATTATAGTGAACGGTTTTTGTTATATTGAACGGTTTTTTGTTATATTGAACGGTTTTTACCTGTGTTAAAATGAATGGTGAAATCGACTGCCTTGTTGGGCTAGCGCGTAATAACAGTAAAATGGTGCGCACAACAATAGATACGCGGAGCAACAATATACGTCACAATAGCTTAATTAGCACCAAAAGTTTGGCAAACATTGGCAAAGATAAAACCGGATAAGGCAAGGTCAAAGATTTAGGGGTCTATTTACTATAATAAATAGTGCATGCTCTATTAATGCAACATTACTGACTATGTGAACTCCAAATACTAAATTATCCCTCGTGCACATCTGTTTCAACTCGGCCTACGGTCTCGGTGAAATAAATGTGCCCTCGGGATAATTTAGTATTTGTCGTGCACATAATCTAGTATGTTGCATTGTAGAGCATGCACTATTTATATAATACCACACTTAAACTTGTGCTATGATGGATGAATAAGCATGTGGCCTTAAACAATGAGTTTCAAAATTTCCGTATACCAAGTTTAGGCAAAAGCAACCCTATTTAAAATTTTTTTTTTTTAATGATAATCCATTTTTAGAGGGACTGTTCCAAACTCATTTATTTTGGCAATTTTTGTGTAACATATAATTTAAAAGAAAAACTCTTCACTTTCGCGAGCTGATGTGGAAGCAGCTAATGATGTGTGGCAGCAATGAAACGATTCACTGGTTCTTGACTCATTTTCTCGAAACTTGCAAAAACTTGAATTTGTACCTGTCACCTTCATTTGTCTTTTAGCCTTATAGGAAAAGCGCATTATAAAAATTTGTATTATTATTATTATTATTATTATTATTATTATTATTATTATTATTATTATTATTATTATTTGCCAGTTATGTGTGGTATATAGAAATGCAATAAAGGTATCATTGTAATGGTGAAGAGTGGCCCTTTAATTATGTGTTACATTATCGTCATCTAGTGCCTCCAGATGCTTCTGCAGATCTTGCGGTAATTAGCTCTTGTTCGGATGAGCTTGGACTATGATTCCTCTCAACTTGAATGACCATTATTTTGATACACACTGTAAATGTAGAAGTTGTACAATTATTGTGTTAGGTGTTCGATACTCCAATTTTGTGGTCATCATCAAAGACGGCATTGCTTCTATCGATATACCAGCTGGCGAGTGTAGCCAATTTTGATGTTATGAATGAAATATTTGGCTCAGTATTAGATAAGTGGTAATGCAATCAGCAGGGATGTTTCACGAAAAAGTTATTTTAAAAAAATAATTGAATTCGCTTGTAAATTCTTATTGCGTGCAGTATATTATGCATCATCTCATTGGTCAGGTCTTGCTTAGGGGATGCATGCCATTGGGAAGACTATCAATGATTTTGCGCATTTAATACAGGATGTGCTTTAAGTGTGACTTTTAGTCTACTTTACTCTTTTAAACACCCCCCCCCCCCCGTACCAGATACTAAAGGGGTTCAGTGCATACTGATCCTGAAAGCTGTACAAAAAGTTTTAAATAGAGGGCCCAAGCAAACATACTCCGGACAAAGTTACTTCCCCTCTCCCTCTCTTAAAATTAATATGAAGTCCTACATTGTATCTAAAGAAAAGAATGAAAAAATGAGCAAAGAAAATGGGATTCCATCAGGCTTCGAACCCACGACCTCCTGATTGCTAGACAGGTGCTCTACTGGTGGAGCTATGGCAAGCCCTAATGTTCATGTCTGTCCTTTCAATGCTCGATCGAGTAAACAAAAGCTATAAAACCTAGGATAAACTTGAAGGATAGAAATCAACTTGGGGATAAAAATCGACTTGGCCATAGCTTAGTCGGTAGAGCACCTGACTAGCAATCAGGAGGTCTCGGGTTGAATCCCGATGGAATCACATGCTCTTTTTCTCATTTTTTTCATATTATATATTTCTGGTCAGTTTCACTATTTGTTTGAATCTAAAAGAAATGTAAATTGAATCAAATTCGTTCATGCAGTCATTGAAAAATCAGTATTGGATTCAGCCTGATGTCACACAAATGAAAGTATTGACACATAATAGAGTCACTAATGTCCCCAGACAATTGCACCTGCACAATTTATTCAAATTACAAATCCTGGATCCGCATCTGATAATAGTCCAATCTTTGTTTGCATTATGTAGCTGTGTATGTGAACGATGGTCTATGGCACAGAGTAAGAGTTGAAGTTGCAGCGGGTAATGTCCATATCACTGTAGATGACACAAAACAGACAACATCATACAACACCGGCTTTGTGTCCACATCTACAGAGTTCTACATTGGTGGCACTGGTAAGTATTCTATACCTCATAAATTGGGTGAACGAGAATCCCTGCTCTTTACTTTTCAAAATATATTTACCCCCCAAAAAGAATAATACTTCTTATATTTTATTGCAATAATGAAATATATGCTTGTGAAATTAATCTCTACAGGGCTCAAATTTATCAGTAGCCCAGTGACGATGGCCACCTGAAGTAAACCAATAACTCGATTTAACCATGTGGATTACATACTTGATTGGGGCCTAGCATGAGCCCTGCTCTATTTGAGAGGGATTTAGTTCAACACGTGTTTTTGTCTCGCCTGAACGAAGTTCGGCAGAGACCTAGTGATCACTTTTCCTGTTGGTCTGTTACGTTTTCTCTTGGTCTGTTACGTTTTTAGTTTTTTATGTGTAACTTGCTCTCATTTCTTTATTTCTGCATCATTTGTGTTAACACTTTGTACAAATGATACTTGGGTAATACCAAATTTGTGTAGATAAGGATGATGGGTCAAAGGTCATATAGGGGTCAAAAGGTCGACTTAAAGGTCAACTTTCTTAACCTTTTTGTTTGCTTTATTTCTCTATCAATTGTGTTCACACTTGGTACAAATGATTCTTGGGTAATATCACATGTCTGTTGATAAGGATGATGAGATCAAAGTTCATATCTAGGGGTCAAAAGATCAACTTAAAGGTCGACTTTTCTTAAACATGTCCTGATTTCTTTATTTTTGCATACATTTTGTTTAAACTTCGAATAAATGTTAATTACGGATTGTCACATATATGATACCTATAAAAGTTACATCAAAGGCCATCTTGGGGTCAAGAGGTCATATTGCGTCTTTATTGATAGCGAAATCAGGCGAGACTCATGGCTCGCGAACCACATTGTTTGACTAGGTGGTAATACATATTCAGTGTGTTTTCCATTGAAACCATTCAAGATTCAAATATTGCCTCGATCCTTTCTCTGTGGGAAATTGTGAACTTGAAATCAAAGATATCGCTTTGTTGTCTTCAAATCTTGTTGCATCAGAGGTAAAAGTAATAGAATACATCGATGGAAAACAACAAAAATATATTGTTTGTATAAACAGTTAACCTTGCCTAAGTTGGATATGTCGGGACTCACTGGAGAAACGGCTTTGACCTAAAAGAATATGACTTCTGAAGGGTGAAATAAAATAGGCCAACCTTTACTTAGGTGATTAATCAACTTAGGCAAGTTTGACTGAATACAGCAGTACTCTCTTCAAAATGCTCTACAGTACTGTACTTATTTCATGTGTTTTATATTGACAGTGTTACCGAGTACAGAGACATCATTCCTCTCTGGGTTTCGCGGTTGCGTCAGTGAGATAATTCTACAGAACACTTTTGTAGATATCAGTAGCCTAGAATCTACTGCAACTCCGTCGGGTGCCATTAAGAATGATATACAGGTCGATACTTGTGCTCTATTTGACTGGTAAGCATGCTTTTCATTTTATATTAATCTCATTTGATTCATGTCGGTATTGAGAAATGATAACAAGTTTAAGAGAAATGTTTTTAGACTTCCAAATGTTCAAAAATCATCTCTGCTAATTCATTATGATAGATAATGTTGGATATGTAAAAGTTGTGCAGAATTTCTGAGCGAGTTTCTTCTCACCACATTTATATGAGTGAGCAAAATCAAATCAACTGATAAAATGATATGAAATTGTTTTAGTATTAAAAATATAGACATTAGAACCGGTAAGATGTACCACTCAATCACATTTTTAAAGAAAATTGATTTTCAAGTATTTTACTTAATTTTGATATGTTGTTTTTCTATTTACATATTGTATTACAATACATTTACTTTGAAGTTTTGTATAGATCTGAATTATATTTTTTAATTATTGAATTGAAGTTTTATCAAATGTTTTCCATACACAATGAAAGATGAGTTTTCAATTTCATATTCATAGCTGAAGTGGAGATATGATTATAATGCTATTATCTGTATCATTTTGATATTTAGGTGTAGCCCCAATCCTTGTGAGCATGGAGGTGTTTGTTCTTCAGAATGGCATACCTTTGTGTGTGATTGCTATGGTACACAATATGAAGGAGCAGTGTGTCACACAAGTGAGTCATGTCTCTACTTATAGGTGGGGGCGGGATGATGTAAATTCTGCTTAGCAATCCTTAAAGGGACGTATAATTGATAAAACATGGGGAAATCACCTTATCTCGGATGAAATGATAACATGGCATGGAGAGCCCGAGGCGTGTTGCGTAATCGTCAGCGACAACATGTCTGGAGTTAATCCTTCATGGCTAGACTAACTAACTAGAATTCCGAGGTAAATCTAACCTATGTTCTGTTTTTGAAATGGAGCATTATACAAGTCCTCTCTTTGAATTTATACGAAGAGACCCTTTGAGAGTCTATAAACTAAGGATTGTTGAGGAGTCGAGAACCCGAAGCTATTGACCCTATTGAGTGACTGAATTCGGTCAACTTCGTCATGTTTGTGCTGTCCGAATGTTAATCTCCAGTAGTCCGACCCATGCGTAAGCCTCACTGTCGATTGTGTACGAGTCAATGGAGCTCAGGAAAAACGCGCATTCCCCACGATCTCTGAGTTTCAGGGGCCTTTAAAGAGTATCTAGTGTAGTGGGAAAGGTGAACAAAATTATTGTGAGCTTTTAAATTATTTTCATGGTATTTAGGTAGAATATTATAGAAGAAACGGCTACTGCAAAGAATTGCTCTTCAAATGCCCTCATAGTCATAATATTTTAAAAACAGTTGAAATGTTTATGTGCAGTGCATGTTACTCTCAGTAGAATCGGGTTAATATCTTATCATTTTGTTGATTCCAATACCTCACAGCACACAACAATTCTTAGTTGAATTGTTATCAACCTTTTCTAATCACCATGAGACAGTTTTTTTTAGCCCATCTGGCCCAAAGGGCCAGATGGGCTTATGCCCTGGCGTGGCGTCCGCCATCCGTCGTCCGTCCACAATTTTAAAATGCTTCTTCTTCGTCATTTCTTTTTTTATTTCAATTCTGTTTGCTTTATATGAAAGCATTAGGTGGGGGATTTAAATCTTCTACAAAGAATATTGAAACTCATGAAATATGCTAATATATGCGCATTTTTCAAAATTCACAAAAAATGCTTCTTTTTTATTTGTGGACCGATTTTGATTTTTTTTTGGTTCCATCTGGTAGAGCTACATGAGATTCACAAAATTCTACAAAGAATTTTCAAAATTTGACTAGAAAATTATTTATGCTAATTTATGCGAAATTTATCAAATAATTACAAAAAATGCTTCTCCCCCTTCATTTTTCGATCAATTTCAATTCTTTCTTTTTTTTTTTATATGATAGCAATAGGTGGGGGAAACAAAACTTTTACACAGAATTTTGAAACTCATTAAACATGCTGATTGCTGTGCATTTTTCAAAATTCACCCCCAAAAAATGTTTCTTCTTCTTTTTTTGTTGACCGATTTTGATATTTTTTTTTGTTCCATCTGGTAGAGCTACATGAGTTTCGCCAAACTTGTTCACAGAAGTTTCAAATTTTGACTAGAAAATTATTCATGCTAGTTTTAATTCTGTTTGCTTTGTATGATACATGTAGCACTACATGTAGGTACATGTGGGGGATACAAAACTTGTTTTTTCATTTACTACCAGTGTCAACAGGCAAAAATTTAGAATTGCATTAATTTCTTTGCCGGATGCCGGATGAGCACCACATCATTAATGTGTTAGTTTCCATAATTCAATGAAAACTATGATATGTATGATTTGCATTGATATTTTCAAATATATCTGCATGACTTCAGAAAGGGTTCTTTATGTTGTTAACTTTTAATATAATGTAGTTTGTTTTACTCTTGGATAGCCAATAGAAAATTGACAGGCAAATCAGTTTAAGTTGACCTTTTTTATTTATTTTGCATGAATTTGGTGTTTCTGTTTCAAAATAATAATTTTTTTTTTTTTTTTTTTTTTTTAATTATTATTTTTGCATGACCCATTTTATATTACAGCATGTTCTTAAGTTTACCTTATAATGAATGAATGAAAACACATGAATGTTTTAGTTTCTTTGTGCATATTGTCTTCCAATGCCTTGTAATGAATATCATGAATGAAAGTTTCATATTAATTTCAATTCAATGTACGATTTGTTATGAATAACATGCATGTGTTTATGTCATTCCATTATTCCATTTAAATCAGGTAATAATGAACAACTCTGTGTGAATCAACTTATACCTGGAGAAACTATCATTGATACAGATGGAAGTGGTCCTATCATGCCTTTATCAGTTCAGTGTGCGATTGAAGGTAACTTTTTTTTACCTGTTCATCATATTATATATTATATTCCACATATTAAGAATGTTGCAACAGGATTGGTCAAAAGTCAATCACGTGATAAATTTAGTTTTGCCATCATCAATCATCACTCGTAGTGATACTACTTTTGAGTTTCACTGATCACTTGAGCATGTAGAGCCATAACGCGTTATCAATTATTTTTAGGATGCGCGAAAAAAAGTGGGTTGTCACTCGGTTTTTGTACTATCATTTTACCATTACATGCAGTGACAGATAAATTGCTCTATGATGTAACAATTCCCTTTTAAAATTTCTTTGTTATGTAACAATCACCTCAGCTCATTTGAGCGCGAGCTAGGCCTACGCGCTAAATATATTGCGCACACTTTATTTTTACGCGTTTACGTTACAATTACAAGCGCAGGCATCGATGACTTGATTGAGTGGATTTTTTTTAAGGATCAAGGAAACCTTGAATTTTTAACCAAAATATTGGTTTTCCCCTTACTCTTAAAATGTTTCAGATATGGAATATAAAGCAAATAATCACCTCTTGAACCAAATGATGAGGCAAACATCACTTCCACGGATGTACACGCCATCTCTCCTCAGCTATGCTTCAGAGGAGATAGCTTATCCAGCTTGCCTGGGAAGTGATAGTCTTCCCATAATTTGGATCAACAGTGATTATTTGCTTAATAACAATGCTTTATGATGCAATATGATTTCGGTTGTTGTCCTTCCAACTATTCCGTTCCGTCAAAAACCACTTGAGATACAAATTTTAAACTTGATCATAATATTCATCACCATAGGTAGATTACTTGATTATGTTTTTGAGGAAGTACATGTAGGTCAACTTATGAAATTTTAACTAATGGCCTCATTCTCATGATATCACTTGGGATAATAACTTCAAACTTGATGACATCACCAAAGTTAGATGCTTTGCCAAAATGTTGGGAGTAATATTAGGGCAATGGTTACAGAGGTCAATTTCTGATATGACTGGTTTAGAGGCATAGCAGATGTAGTTACATTTTGCCTTGCTTTTAAATTGTTATACTTCATGAATATAATCTAACATTTACTGAAAATTAGTGAAAGCAAAGCTGATTCTATTATACAACAATGCAATATCAAAGTGCACAGTATTTAAAGAGGTTTTATCCTCTCTCTGTCTCTCTGTCTCTCTTTCTCCCTCTCATTCTCTCTGTCTTTACTTGCAAAACACATTTCACTTTTGGATAACATAACATTAATTCTTTATCACATGTCTCCATTGAATTTTGATTTGATGGCCATTTTCCATGCACACTTTTATAGATTTTAGCCATTTACCATAAACATATCAATATATAAAAAAAAGTATAATGTCTATGTGTGTTTTATAAATTGTTTATATATACATATAACTGCATTATCTTCCTGCAACTTTGAATCATTGTGTATTTAAATTATGGAGGGGTACACAAACATTTCTTCAAAACATAGGCCACATACACATGATAATAATCTCACTAATTTTCTTTAAATGTATGTTGCACCAAGAATTATCTATCATTTTGAGAGTTGTTTGTGTTTATGTTGTTGGTTCTATTCAAATAAAAGTGTATTCATTCAACGTTAATTCATTGTTTGTTTTTCCCCATTTTTATAGTTGATGATGGTGAGAAATGATTTGTTTTGGGGATTTGCATTTTCATAGGTTGTTACATGTTGCTCATGGTTGCTTATGTTTTTGGACATCCTTACTCTCACATTTCTGGGGAAAAAACATGAGAGCACTGGCCTCCATATAGTTTGGTCTAATAATCATATTTCCAGAGCTGTATTAATTAAGCTGTCTTCTTATATGGGAAGGAGATGAATGAAAGGGAACAATACTGGTATATAAAAAGACAACTGCTAGTATAACAATGTTGCTTTTAACCTAAAGCTAAACTGACAAATACATGTATATGAATACATATGCTAAGGGATGTTTGCTGTAACTTCTGTAGTATCTATATGAACATATATGAGCTGTGACATGTACTCACTTTGATTGACGGAAGTGTGTGGGAAATGAAGTATGAATTTGATTTGTTGAACTTGGGTTGCTGGTAAATATCATTAAAAAGGTCAGAAATGTCCCTCACCAGGGCAGACAGCTATCTAAGAATTACATGCATTTGCCTGTCATGCAGGGTTATGTCTACTTACTCATAAGCTAACACTATTCTGCTGTACTACAGTGTGTTCCAAAAAAAGCATAACCTGGATGTTTGGTCAAAGTTTGAGGTGAAAATAAACGAGTCATGAAATACAATGCTTCAATTTTTAGTTCATTTTGTCTTCTTTCTTTTGACACTCAATACAATACCAAAGAGTAACACATGGATGAGCATGCAAGAAGAGTTTGAAATTTCAATGTAAAAATCAAATTGCGCAGATCAGAATGCAGAGAACCACATTGGAAGCTTATGGCAAGTGATTTACGATCGTTGATAGATATGATGAAAGACACCTATTAACAAAGAGCATGAATGCAAGGCGAATGAAGCATTCTTTTCTTTGGCAAAGCCTGTATTTAGCCATCTTTTTCAGCGTAATTTGATTTTGAAAATTACGTACATTTTAAATACTTTTGCCCGTAATAAGTGTTGCTCTTTCAAATGGTACATGTACATGTATATATTTGGTGTCAAAAGAAAGAAGCAAAACCGAACTTTAAACTAACACACTTTATTATTCATGAATTGTTTATTTTTGCCGAGTAAAATTCCATGTTCCTCTTTTTGTACATGTAGGACACATTGTATAACATTAATGTGCACTGTATATGGGTTGTCTCACTGGATATTTTAACATTTTCATCACTTTATTTCATCACTTGGTAATTGGTACACTGCTTACTTAACATACTGCATTAAGCCAATATTTTTATGTACAGATATTTTCTTGACTTTTGATTAATTGCGGAAATTTGTGAAACTAAAAGCAGCCCAAAATTACCCCTTATACAGTAAATGTAAGTTAAAATTTGGTGAAGGTGCATTGTTTCTGTTTATGCTATACCCGAGAGGAATTTATACAGTGTTACATAATTCAAGAGCAAGTTAAGGGTTTCCGGGAAAATTATTTTACTTTTTTCCAGTCAGGGAAGAGTCAGGGAATTTGATAATAATGCTTCAAAATCAGGGAAAAGTCAGGGAATTTTGAATTGCCCAAAAATCGAAAGTTCAGTAGTCAGTCAGACTGGTGTTTTATACTGCAAATAGTTCATGGCGACAACAAAGAAAACATGCGAAACTGGAAATACGTTTACATAATTATCAGGGAAGTTTTAGATTTCATCAGGGAAAATCAGGGAATTTTGTTTTCTTGAATTGCTGGGAACCCCGAAGTTTGAATCTACACGGTTTCCACATACTTTTCAAGTTTTATTATCATTTCATTGCAGCCAATGGCTGGAAATGCAAAATATTTACAGTGTAAATACAGTGAATTACAAACAAAGGAAACATATAATGATCAAATAAAATGTACAATATACATTTTTAAAAAACTAAGAAACAAAAGTAGTTTTAAGTGACCAAATGACCAAATACAAATTAAGTAATACAAATTGATTCATAAGCATGTACCAATAATTTTTAAGTACAAAACAATGATGACAAAATATAAATTGAATAATACAAATAGATTCATTAGCATGTACCAGTAATTTTTAAGCACTAAACAATGATGACAAAATATAAATTGAATAATACAAATTGATTCATTAGCATGTACTAATGATTTTTAAGTACTAAACAATGATGACAAAATATAAATTGAGTAATACAAATTGATTCATTAGCATGTACTTATAATTTCTGTTTCACATTGGTTTGGACAATAAAATTATGAGCATTTTTTTTGTTTTTTTGTTTGGTTTTGTTTTGTGAATAACCTTTCAATATGATTACATTATTACAGATGCTGGATCTGATGTATATCACCGATGGACAGAGATCAGTCATAATATGGAGGAGATGACTGACATACCTAATGGTAATGAAGCACCAGGATCCTACAGTCAGAAGATAGAATATGATGCTACATTAGAACAGATTGAAGACCTGATCAAGTATTCAGAGAAATGTGAACAGTTTGTGAGATATCAGTGCACAAATGCAAAGCTGCTCAATTCACCAAGTAAGTTTTACATTCAAACATTAGATTATGTGTTGCAGCACAGGCTGATGATGTTATTTCATAATTAAATGAAGTAAAAACATGAACATATAAGATTCTCTTATTGATCCATGTTTACAAAACCACATCTAGGGAATGGGCCTTCTTTGGCAGCACATGAATATGATACAAAAATAGGTACATGATAATTAATACAAACTTTGAAGAGTCCAAGTATACCCCATATATATATACATTTAATAGTATCTTTTCATTTCTATTCTTAGTTATCATATACTTTTTGTCCCGCCTGAACAAAGTTTGGCAGAGACCTAGTAATCACTTTTCCTGTTGGTCTGTTAGTCTGTTACGAAAATATTAAAGTTTTTAGTTTTTTGTTTAACTTGCTCTCATTTCTTTATTTTTGCATCATTTGTGTTCACACTTGGTACAAATGATACTTGGGTAATACCAAATATGTGTTGATAAGGATGATGGGGTCAATGGTCATTTAGGGGTCAAAAGGTCAAATGATATGAGGCCATCTGTTACAAAAATGTTAAATTTTTGTTTAACTTGCTCTCATTTCTTTATTTCTCCGTAAGTCGTGTTCATACTTGGTACAAATGATTCTTAAGTAATACCACATTTGTGTTGATGAGGATGATGAGATCAAAGGTCATATAGGGGTCAAAAGGTCAACTTAAAGGTTGACTTTTCTTAAACATGTCCTGATTTCTTTATTTTTGCATACATTTTGTTTAATGCAGTGACTCAATATTTGCTCCTGCGACAATAGCTCTTGGTTTTATTTCATCTAAGATGTTTGGTTTGGGTTAGGGTTGCAATAGGGTTTTATGATAGATACATGTAAGTAGGGTTAAGATTAGGGTAGGGTCCAAGGTAGAAGTTGGTCATTCAATTAGTGTATGGAAATTGAAGCATTGCAATTGTCATGATATCGTTTGATCCACCTATAATGTAAATTAAGTTTGAATGTTATGATTGTTATTGTAGATGGAGAACCATATGGCTGGTGGGTGAACAGACATGATCAGAAGATGGTCAACTGGGGTGGGGCGCCATCAGGAACAGGCAGGGTAAGATTTTGAAAATTCTGTATATATTATTTTTTCATTTTTAACTTCTGTTATATTATTTTCCAAGTTAATCAAATTTAGAAGTGGTATATTTCTAATCGATGAGATACGGTTATTTACTTCAATAATCACATGACCCTCTCTTACCTTGCTTTTGTTCACGAGAACAATGCATAGACCGAACCAACAATAGACTACAAAACATTTTCCCTACTTCCCTGCCCATCCCTGAATACCCTGCCTCGCCTGCTATCAAAAGGTGCGCTAGACCACTAATATTCATTCTGTATTTCGAGTCATGCTGACCGGACGTTCCTGAAATCTCGGGTGAGCTCGTTCCTACTTGCGATTTTGAAAATAATTATATCTAATATTTGCGCTTCCAAAACCTCCTTTTACGCCTAGCGTTAAATTTGGGTGCTTTAGGTTTATTGCGCCCCTCCTTTTGGCTTAGAATTACGTCCTTTTTCGGGGTTTTTCTTCAGTTTCCAACCAGTCCCACTCGTTCATTTAGCGTGGTTGTTGTTGGTCGGTCGGTTTGGGCGTCTGTTTTTCCTTGAAACTCAGTCCCGCCTTTGCTCCGACTTTTCCTTTTGGTTGTTCTCCTTTAGGAGGGTTTCCTTCTTCCTTCTAGAACTATTTGACATTTTAAGTACGTTTTTTTGTTATATATTGTACTTTTTCCGGGCCACGTGGCCTTTTTGCGGGTGTCTGCCGGGTCCTTGGACTTCCGGTCTTTGTTCTTCGCCATCTTGTTTTGTTGGCGTGTGTGTGTGTATGTGTGGTCGAGCGTCTTTGTTAGTCGCTCTTCTGGTGCATATTCTTTTTTTTGGTCGGTGAACGAGGTTTCTCCCCGTTTTCGTCCAAAAAAAAAAAAAAAAAAAAAAAAAAAAAAAAAAAAAAAAAAAATTCTTTCTTCGTCTAGCTGTTCTAGACGAGTTTTTCTTTTTTTTTGGAGTCTCCGTGAGCCGCTAAGTAGCCGGCTCGCTTGTCTTACCTTGCTTTCTAAGGAGTTTAGTTTTCGCTTACAAAGAAAATTTTTATCTTTTCTTTTCAGAGGCGTTCTAACCATGGACAGCAGGAGTGACTCTTCTGACGACACAGCGCTGGGCCTTGGTCTCTTCGAAGCCGGTTTCGCCGGGATCGAAGCTTGCCCGGCGGGAGAGCCGTCTCGACCGCCAGGTCGTCCGCCTCTTCTGCCAAAGAATGGGGGGGAGAGTACGCCAGTGACACTTGTGTCCAGCGCGGGCTCCTCCTCCTCTAAGTCCAGCACTCAGAAAAGGTCTTGTAGCTCGAAGAGCACCACGGCTAAACGTCCCACGTTGCCAAGGTGCCTAAACCGTGTCGTCTCGGTTGTCTCTGGCTAAGGAGCGGGTTCGTCTTCCCAGACGTCTTGCCCCCCGGCCCCCACCCGATGTAGCACAGGAAATTGCGGTTCTGTCTCACTTAGGGAAGAGAGTCGTGCGCCCACGCTCTCGCCCAGGCATGCCCCGCGGGCGTGCCGAGTACGTTGGGACCCGTGCGCCGCAGTTTCTGCGTCTGGCGGACCACCTCCATTCTTGGGTAACCCCAGGATGGCGGCTCCGCTTCCCACGTCGGAGTGCCTCCACCCCCGTTCACGGCTGGTGGTTCGCAAGGGCTATTACGGCTATCCCCCGGGATACGCCCTAACACCCACCGGGAGTTCGTTCCATCGAATGCCCGGTCTTTCGGACCCCAGGATGTTCTACCGCGAACGTCCGGGGATATCTTATCCGCCCAGGATGCAGCTGCTCGCCCTGCTTGGCCAGCCCGAGAGCTGCCGGATATCCACGATCCTTGGTGGGTGCCCCCGGCACCCTACATGCGGGTTACGCTACCTATCCCGGCTTCGCCCCCAGAGGTATGGGACAGCTTACCCCTCGTGGCAGTGGACACCCGGCCTCGTCCTAGGACACCGGCTCTGGTCACAGCCACCCACACGTCGGCCTCTAGCTCGGACCGCCCGCTCGGGAGTCCAGCCGCTCGTCCCCGGGATACGGGATCGGTGATTGACTCCGAACTAACTTCGGAGTTCTCACTTGATCAGCCGGTCCCCCCGAGTCCTCCCCGCCTCCACCGACCCTGGTGGAGCCTAATTCGGATTGGTCGGAGGAAGAGTCTGGTGACTACGAGTCGAAGTCTGGTTCAGCCTTTGAAGCTCGGAGGCCGACCCGCAGGTGGACTACTCCACCTCGGATCTTGCGGCGTTAGCAATACGCCTTTTGGACAAATACGAGCCTGAGCTAATTTCTAGGCCTCCGGCTCCGTCGTCCTTGATGTCTGGCTTGCTTCTCGCGAAGCAACCCAACCCGGCATTAGCCTTCCCTCAGTTCGTGGAAGCTGTGCGCTCAGAAGTGGACTATCGCCTTAAGACTAAGCGCTCTTCCGTCCATAAGTTGGGCCAGAGTTCTCCTTTGAGAAGTTCTTCGATGGACGGTCTATTTCTCCCAAGAAGATCTCTTCGGAGGCCCTTCGCTTTGGTGAGAAGATTCATGCCCCTTGGGTGCAAGACTTGTCCGAGATCGCACATTCAGGAGGTAGAGGCCGGCATCAGAGGTGGCATGAGGCTGTCAGCCTTTTGAATATTTTCTCTCTTCCGTGCCCGAGCAAGCCTCTCAAGATCTCGTCACAAGATCTGCGGACCTTGACAAGGTCCTTGTTCCCCTTTCGGGGCTGGTTTTCACCAGCTTAGCGGCGACCTGTTACTGGTAACAGAGGATCGTCAGAAAAGGACTTCGCCCGCCTAAAGCTCGAGGTCACTGGACCTCAGGAGCATGGGCGGAGTCTATGGACCCTTCCTCACCGTTCCTCTTCGGCGGCCAGTTCAACTCCAGGTGTAAGGAGGAATTGGATGAGTTGAAGCAGGCGGATGAGCTGGCTGAACAGGCTTCTGGCGGGAAGCGCAAGCCGAGGTCCACCCAGCGTAAATCCAAGAGTACCCGTCCTGCTGCGCCTGTCGCAGAGCCAGACGGAAACCTCGGGAGGACGTTCAGGACAAGATCCCCGTCAAACGGGGCAAAGCCAAGTCAAGAAGTCCTCCTCTCATGCCCTAAGTCCCGTACCTCTCCCCCCTCAACCAAGGCGAAGCCAAAGGGGGTCGGGGTGACGGTGCGGCCCGACCGTTTCCTGTGAGAGTCGGGGGGCGTCTCTCGGGGTTTCTTCCCGCTTGGGAAGAGATCACCGACGACGCATTCGTTGCTGTCGATTGTTCGGGAGGGTTACCGTGTTCCACTCACGGGTCCCCTCCCGGGCGGCGCCATCCGGAGACGCACCCCCAGACTTTCCCCCTTTATCAGGCGGCTAATCTCGGAGGAGATTTCGTCGCTGCTGACGAAGGGGCTATAGAGGAGGTGAGGGACCACCGTGTTTGTTCCCTCTCTCCGATATTCATTATCCCGAAACGGTCGGGCAAGTTACGCATGATCCTGAATATGAAAAGGATCAATACGCTCCTTCCCAAGGAGCACTTCCAATACGAACACCTCGGCAGGATTCTTCCTTCGCTCGGCTCGGAGGATTGGGCAATTTCTCTCGATTTGAGAGATGCGTACTTCCACGTGCCCATCCACCCCAGGTCGAGGACCTTTTGGGGTTTTCTGTGCTGGGCCAAACCTACCGATATCGAGTATTACCGTTCGGTCTGAAACCTGGCCCCACGAGTTTTACTCGAGTCGTGAGCGCCTTGTAGCCTTCCTCAGGGAGCAGGGCCTCAGACTTTACGTCTACCTGGACGACTGGCTTTTAGTAGCCAATTCCCGGGAGCTGCTTGTTACGGCACAGGGAGGTCCTCACGGTGGACCCTAGCGTTGGGTTTGCGTGACTGGGGACAAGTCAGAGCTTTCACCGACTCGCATACAGTTTATCTGCTGGGAGCCGAGTTGGGATTTGCTCGGGAGCGAGCCCGGCCGAGCACCGCCGCGTATACGAGACATAGTGGCCTGTGCTCGGCGCCTCAGCTCCCTCCCCAGAGCGAGGGCCAAGCTGTGGCTTCGCTTCATGGGGTTTGCTATCCAGCCTTACCGGCCTGGTACCGGACTGTCGGCTGCTTATGCGCCCCTTTCAGTGGCACCTCAAGCGTTACTTCAGCAGGGAGTTTCGTCTCGAGGACTTGGGTCCCCTCCCGCCGAGGTGGCCCGATTGCTATCCCCGTGGAAGAGCCGGGTGTTTCTTTCCAGGGGCATGCCTTTTCGTGTGACTCTACCATCCGTGTCGATTTCCACGATGCTCCCTCCAGGGCGGGGCGGCCTATGCGAGGGTCAGTGGACGGCGGGGGACTGGTCTCATCTACCTCCCTCCCCACATCAATGTGTTAGAGATGTTAGCGGTTCAGTCATCCATGGAAGTTTTTCAGGATCGACTGTTAGGCGCGCTCGGTTCTCATTTTGACGGACAATGTGAGCGTGCGGCTTACATCAAGCTCAAGGGGCACACACTCCGGAGTTTGGAACCGCTTGACGGCTCAACTGTGGAGTTGGTGCAGGGAGAGAGACATCTCCGTCTGCCTCGTATCTACCGGTCGGGAGAATGTTATAGCGGACTTTCTGTCCCGCGGGACAATCTCTTCCTCGCGAATGGTCCTCTCCACAGACCCTCTTTCGAGCGGCTGATGACGAGTTGGGGCCCGTTCGACATCGATCTGTCGCGAACGAGTTCAATCACCGTCTTCCGATCTACTGCTCGAGGCTCGGGACCCGAGAGCGTACGCTCAAGACGCTTCTCGTTCAGTTGGAGCGGGATGAGAAATTTATGCATTCCCCCCTTTTCCGCTGATCCCAAGTACTAGCCAAGCTAGTGGAGGACGGGGCTTGGATGATTCTTATAGCCCCGCACTGGCCGGGCAGACCATGGTTTCCTCGCCTTCGCGAGCTTGTGGTCGGTCATCCGTGGCCCTCCCTCGATGGCGGGACGTTGTGAGTCAGCCGATCTCCGGCGCTCTCCCAGAGCACCCGTCTCGGCTTCGCTTGACTGCATGGCCTTATCAGGTCGCAGGCTATCGCGTCTGGCTTCTCGGAGAGGGCCTCGGCTCTCATGGCCGGGGAGCCGGAGGGAGTCGACGCTAACGGTGTACAACTCCCGTTTAGCTGCCTTTTTGGAATGGTGCAAAGAGAAGGGTTGCTCCCCCAGTGGGGCTCCCTGCCCAGTCGTAGCGGATTTTTTAATCCACCTTTTTGACAAGGGCCGTTCTCTTTTCGACCTTACGAGGCTATCGTTCTGCCATGCGGCGATTCACGATGGTTTTCATTGGGTCTAATGTTTCCAACTCTCCCGAGTTAAGGCCGCTTACTTAAGTCTTTCTTTCTGCGAAGACCTCAGTCTACTCCCTTAGCTCCTTCCTGGAAGTTTACTAAGGTTTTGGAGGCGTTAGCGAACCCTCCCTTTGAGCCTCTGTCGGAAGCGTCTTTTCACCACTTGACAGTTAAGACTGTTTTTTGTGCGGTGGCCTCAGGCCACAGACGAAGTTTCGCTTCATGCCCTTAGTATAGCTGAAGGCCACATTAGGTTCGACCTCGGGAGTTCGTCTTCGCCCTGAACCTCGTTTCATTGCTAAGAATCAGACTGCCTCTTCGGGACCGGTGGAGATCTTTCTCAACAAGCTCTCTCCCTTCTCTTCGGTCCCGGAGGACAAGGTGTGGTGTCCGGTTAGGGCCCTTAAATGGTACCTTTCCAGTCCGAATCTCGTCGGAAGAGTGATAAACTCTTCATCATCTCGAGATCCCTTTTCGCCGCTTCCCCCGACTCCATCTCCAGATGGATGTGTGGAGGGAATTAAAGCGGCGGGTCCTGACGCCTTGATGTCAGAGAGGGCCCCAAAGCTCATGATACCAGAGGTATCAGCGCTTCTTGGGCGCTCTTTGCAGGCGTTCCCACTGAGGATGTGTGAAGGCAGCGTACTGGCGCTCTAGTAATTCCTTCATTTCATTTTACCTACGTGACGTTTGCATGGGTGAGGAGCGTTTTGGTGTCTCTCCGTTGTCGGCGGCCTCCGCGAGACTATCAAAGTCTCTTAGCCCTCCCCTGCCTCTCTTTTTGTCCACCCTTGGTGTCGGTGCTGGTCTGTTTGGACTAAGCAAGGTAAGAGAGGGTCATGTGATTATTGAAGTAAATTTAGTAAAATTAGTACTAATTTTATTATTTACGAGATAATCACATGACCCTCTCTTACGCCCCTCCCTCCGGCCCCCAACCTTGTCTCTTTTGACGAGTGTCGATTTGGTTGGTACAGAATGAATATTAGTGGTCTAGCGCCACCTTTTGATAGCAGGCGAGGCAGGGTATTCAGGGATGGGGCAGGGAAGTAGGGAAAAATGTTTTGGTAGTCTATTTGTTGTTTCGGTCTATGCATTGTTCTCGTGAACAAAAGCAAGGTAAGAGAGGGTCCATGTGATTATCTCGTAATAATAAATTAGTACTAATTATAATTTATAATTGTTTGATGTAAATTTGTTCCAAAAGTCCAAGATCTTTGAAAGCATCAATCATAATTACTTTAATTTGATTAAATGATAGATCTATTAACTTAACAACAGAGAGTTTGGATAAAGACCCTACGACCTCTACATACCCATGTGACAAATGTAAATAAACAGCATATGTTGGGTGCTGAAAACTGTTTGATGAAACGTAGGAATCTTGAAACCCATAAGAATGATTGGACTTAGCATATTTTGTATGGCACACTAAACAGTTTTTCCCCAAGGATTCAGATCAAAGGCAAATTTTGAATATCCTTGGCTAACTGGAAACTGCGTTGGCCATTCGCTGAAATCATTATGAGATAAATCAACAAACATGGAGGGGAGGCAAGCTTGTCAATTGATTTCCACAAAGATCGATTTTCACTAATGAAACTATCTGATCAAAGGCACCATCTTCAATCACACTTATCATATTGTTCATAAGGTTCAAGGTATACATGACATTATGACATGGGAAGGTTCCAAATTGAACTCTTTGCACAAAGTTGTAGCTGACAAAAAATAGTGGTGGAATTGCAGAACTGACACCCATAAACAACCCCCTCCCAATATATCAGGCACGTATCCAGGATTTTGCACCCCCGGGGGCCCGACGTGATTTAATTTTTGGCGCCCCTAGTGGTGAATCGAGAATGGTACACCCAATTTACGCTGGCCGAGCGAGGGGGTGTTAAATAGTTTTCTTTTCTTTAAAAACTTTTGCTCAATTTGAGCCCTCTAAGGTCAATTTGGTCCTTTTGGCCTCTACCGGAGGGGGGGCTGAGGTGCCCTCCCCCCCCCCCCGACAATACGCACATGTATATTGTGCATTGATGGGTGCGGGTCATTCAAACTGCTGACATTCGCCACATATAACAGTGTATGCGCGATACCTCTGTTGTAAATCATCGGTTAATTCTTATACCCATTTCCCCTTTCTTCATCTTTCTCTTATTCAACGTGCCTGTGGGATTGGAGTTATAGTGCTCCTGATAACAGTATTGTAACTTATTAGTTTGACATCAAATCATAAAAAAAGTTACATAACACACTCTTCAGTCTAAATGTAGTTTGAAATATTCTGCAATATATGTATGTAAAATGATTAACATCTAAAATTTTTATACCCTTTTCCCCTTTCTTTCATGTTTTTTTTACCCAGTGTGCATGTGGGATTGGAAGTGTGTGTGCTCCTGATAACTCCAAGTATTGTAACTGTGATGCTGATTCAACCAATAATGGTATTGATGAAGGATACCTAACAGAGAAAAACTACTTACCGGTGAAAGAGCTCAGGTTTGGTGATACCGGTGATGCAGGCTCGTCTGCTGCTTATCAGCTTGGAAAGCTAAGATGCCGAGGAGATGGTGAGTACAATCAGATCCAGGGGGAAAAATTACTTGGGGGCTCGGGGCCATTTAGCCCCCGCAAGGCAAAAAATAGCCATTGATTACTGATTATTGCATGTAAACTTGGGCGATTTTACCCCAGAAAGGGTGAAAAGAGCCCTCGTGAAAAAAAAATAAAATATTTATTGCCCTCCTCAGGGGGTTCTGCCAAGAGGATATTTTCTTCAGTTTTGATTTGTTCCTTCATAGTTTACCAGTTCCTCTGAGGAGATAAATGTCTGTTCTAATCACTATGATGTCTCTTAAGATATAGAATACAGGTAAATTGAGATGACAGCATTGTTATCATTACTACTTACCGAATTGTCTAATAACATTTTAGTCTAATTCCCAAATGAATATTTGGTCTATTACCAGTTCGTTACTGGCATTCACCAAGTGGTATTAGACCTAGAGGACATTAGATGAAATGGAAGTTAGACAAAATGGTAAAAAGGCAAATTGGCTATTAGACCAAAAGTTAATTAGAACTGGTTGTAGACAAAATAGAGCTAGGCCATGTGGGATGAGACCAAATGGGCATTAGTCGAAGTGGGTTTAGACCAATTGATAATGTACTAATCCAACACTTATCAGTGCATATTATTACTATTTTCTATATTTCAATATTGTCCCGTCTTTCCTTTGTGAAACGAAATGGAATACGGCCATGTGGGATGACATCCAATGGGTATGAGTCAAAATGGGTTTAGACCAATTGGCAATTTACCATACTAATCCAACCAATGACAGCGCATTTATACTGACACTACAAATGTATTTACTATATCTCAATATTGTCCCATCTTTCAGTGAGCCTGACCAATATAGTAAGCTTTGTGAAGCGAGAGGCGCACCTAGCTGCCCATATGATGACTACACCTCAAGGTGCCTTAGACGTTGCCTTTGATTTCAAGACTACAGTGGACCCATCTGATCCCAGTGATCCAGCTACTGCTGCTGTCTTCATTGCTGCTGATGCTGAGAAAGAGGGATTAATTGAGGTGAGCAATATCATTTAGGAAGCTTTGAATCAATCAATGTCACATGGCTTCTAAACTGACTTGCCTAATTACCGGTCATCAAAATTGCTATTAAAAACATGTTTCTTGACTTTCAGGTTATTGTGCTCTCTGGTGTGTCCACTGCAACAGAATTAAGACTTCTAAGGGTTAAAAGATGTTAAGAATGTTTTGTCTCTTATGCGGCGGTCACAACTCGTCGTAGGCTACGGGGCACGTGCCATCGACGTAGCCTGCGTTGCACGTGCAATGCACGTACAGGTCCTAATTCAACTTCTGCGATTCCTGCAATTCTATAGTAAGGGTATTGTAAAAACTTTCTGCACGTCGTACATGCATTGTACCTGCGAGGTACCTCCGCTGCACGAATTTTCTACGAAATCCATCGTAGGGAGTTGCACGTCGAAGGTACGGCGAGTTGTGACCGCCACATTACTAATACGCAAGTTGTTTTCATGTCATTTATTATTTTTATCATCAGTAGTGAGGAAAATCTGACTTATAATAAGAATTGATAACGGTTTTATATATAGTTTTAAAATGATTACATCTGTGTGAAGGTGTGTAAATCTTATTATTACAGACTGAAGGACCCTCTCAACTCACAATTTGTCATCAATCCCATAAACGGCTATGATGTTTGGTGCTGTATTCTGTGTTATATGTTGAAATTATTATCAAGAAATGTACTCCTTTCTTATTATCACACAGAAAAGAGATATGGCTGTTTAAAGCTTTTTGATCTCGCACCCATCATAGCTAACATGAGAATGAACAGAAATGCTAAACGAACAATTGATGTAACTTGGGTAAATAATTTCTTGTTGTTTCAGGTGAAATTAGTGAACGACCGAACAATTCAGGTTCAGTTTGATTACGGTGCAGACATGATGACTATCAGTGTTTCTACGCTCGAACCACTCAATGATGACAAATGGCATTCGCTCCAAGCTAACTTTGACCGCAAGGAGGTATGGCTAAGAGTGGACAGAGAACCAGTTGAGAAGATGGTCTTAGAAAGGCCAGAGCTTACTTTAGAACTGACTGGACCCATCTTTATAGGTATGTAATATCTCTCGCTTGTATCTGGACAACTATCCCGTGGGTGATGTTCCACCAAGTCATTTGTAAGACACCTTTTATGGAAGACTGGTGATCAGTTCTTGTTCCACATGATTGAAGATTGTATTGCACCCAACATCATGTTCCAGTCATTCGTAACTTTGCGAACAACTTTGTGAAATGCCACCCTAGACAATTACCCCCAGATCAAATGTCATCCAGGATTAGGGTTACGTCGTATGTTCCCTGTGGGTAGTATTTGTTTGGGAAGTAGTTATCCAAGAACCCTCTAACCCTCTTATACTGTCAAGCATTCCAAATGAACAATCAAGAATGAAAGCTTTTTTAAAAATTTCATCCCCACTTTGGCACAAGTTGCTTTTTACATTCTTGTAAATAACCCGCTGTCTTCATCCAAGCAATAAACACATATTACACAACAATGGTACCGAAGATGCGGGAGAAGTTACTCTTTCAACATGAAAAATAATATAATAATTTGGGGTTCATAAATTGTTTTTATTTTTAATTACAGTTTTGTAGGTGTTTAATTTTTTTTTACTCACTTGGCATACATAAACAATCTTCACCACACAGGTTCTTCAACATTGCAATCAGATGGCTTTGTGGGATGCTTGCGTAAGATGAGAGTGAACGGAGAGCTTGTTGACATGGCAACCATGGCCGAGACGGCTAAAGATGTTCATGTAGGATGCGTGGGACAGTGCTCCACAGATCCCTGTTTGAATGGGGGCGTGTGTATGGAGAAATATGACACTGTAGCATGTCAGTGTGATGATACAGCTTTTAGTGGAAGCTACTGCTCTGTGGGTGAGTGTACCTGTTACTCCCTCATTTCAGGCATGGATACAGCATTAGCTCTCAAAGCATTTTATTGACCCAATTATTATGGGACAGTAGTGATCCATTTATGCCTGCGCATGGGTCAACACAAATCTTTGTCCCAGCTTATGCTGGATCCAGCCCTGTTTTTAAAGAGTCATTTTTATCAAACTTAAATGGAACCAATACTTAATCTTAAATGTTAATTGGTATTGATTTATTGTTTTGACTATATTCCAAGTAATTTATTGGAAATCAGGGGGAAAAAAATTAAAAAAATTAAGGATTGTATATTTGTGTTAGAGTCATATAAAGAAAGAAAAAGGATAAATATATAACATTTTGATTGGCTTAAGGCCTCGTCACACCGAGTCCGGTCTGGGTCACGGCACGGGCCCGTTCTGGTTCAACAATGTGCAAAAATGGTCGAAATGAATCGGCCGTGTACTATTGCAATGAGACTGGTCACAACAAACACGGGCTATGCCGTACTAGCCGGAACGGCAACCAGTACGGTTTTTATGGGATCGCTCATGGAGCGATTTGAGATGGTTTGCCGTACCGGTCACCGGACCGGACTCGGTGTGACGAGGCCTTTAGAGGGGTGATATATGTTATAGAAAGTAGGACATGTGATGCTCGTTCGTAAAATAATCTGACAAATGCAACTACGATGTAACCAGAGGAAACGGATTGCACGAGATGAAACCCATTGGCGGATCCAGGTAGGGTGCACCCCCTCCCCCCTGTAATTCAAAAACCACTCATTGACTGTAAATGTTAAAAATCATAAAATTTTGGTGCCTCCCCCGCCTCTTCCCCAATCGGTCCTGGTGCCACACCGATTTGGAAATTGTTGATCCGCCTCTGAAACCGGTATTTGGGGGGTGTTTCACAAAGAGCTAAGGAGACTTAAAAATTGCACTTAATTTCCTAGTTGTGTTTGGTATATCACACATCACCTCATTGGTCAGATCATGCTCTGGTAATGCACGCCATTGAGAAGTTTATCAATCAGATTACACGTTATAATACAGGATGTACTTAGAAGTTAAGTGTGACTTTAAGTCTACTTAACTCTTTGTGAAACACCCCCCTGATTTCATTTCTTTCCATTCTGCAGAGGTTGGTGCCGAAATGTCAAACGGAGCCCGAGTCTCCTACTCGCTACCAGATGAGCTCCAGCTAACAAACGAGATGGATTCAATCCTACTTGCTTTTAAGACCAACCAACCAAGCGGTCAGGTCTTCAGAGTAGAGAATGGAGATGATGGCAGTTATATCGATCTAGCCTTGGATGGTTCAGGTAATTTACCGTTTCAAATTAGCAGAACTCGATTTCTTTTCAAATAGAAAGAAATATTGAACAAGAGGGATACTGACCGTTATTCCCGTTATTCCTCGCATTTATTCCCAAGTTGATTCCTATCCTTCGGGATTCCTCGCATTTATTCCCAAGTTGATTCCTATCCTTCGGGTTCATATCAGGTTTTATAGCTTCTGACCAAAGAGTATTGAAAGTTACGGTTTGCTAGGATAAACAGTGACATAAGGTTTACCATAGCTCAGTCGGTAGTGCACGGGCATAGCAATAAGGAAGTATTGGGTTCAAATCCCCTTAGAATCCCATTTTCTTTGCTTATATTTGATAGAATAGTCGGTTTACACAGCAATTTTTATTGCCTATTTCTTTTACTTTAAGATGAAAAATACCCCCTCTCATGTAACTTATTCTTATTTTGAACCTTTATGTTTTGAATTCCTAAACACCACCTCAAGTATGGTATCTGTTAGGGTTTGTTTAATTGTGCCCACCGAATAGTTGGCAAGTTGACTATAAAACAGGAACATAACAATGTAATGCACATTTATTAAAAAATCACTAATAATCTATGATATAATTAAATTCAGATTTTTCAAAAGGATTCAACACAACATATTGTTAGCAAAATTAGTTGTGGTTTAGCGTCACGTTTCTGTTGGGATAAGACGGAGGGGGGCTTTTATGCAGAGGAGGCGCTTCTTCACCATAGGTGCTTAGCGAAGGGTCTTTCAATCGCTTGAAGCAGCCCACTCCACGCTGGTGTGCCAGCAGAACCTGTTGGCAAGGGGCAAGAGGGTTGGAGTTTTCCATATGAAACCAATATAATTGATATTTTTTAATCTTACCAAAGCTATACCCCAGATTTAATGTTGAAATTGCAAGCCTTTCCTTGACGTATTTTTCAAGTTTTTAAATTTTTTTATTTATTTCTTTGTTTGCAGGAAATGCTGTCTTAAAAGTCAAACTAGACAGTGGAACTGAGGATACACTGACACAAACCAAAAACTTTGCTGATAATAAAAACCATTTTGTCAATATCATGAGGAACATGAAAGATACTCGTTTTCAGGTAAGTTGATAGTCCTACTAGATGTCCATTATGCATACTACATTTATATTACATACCAGTATGTCGCTTCAATGTGAGATAGAGCTGATGAATTATTATAATGACATACCGGGAATATTACTACGATGTTTTCCAAGATATTTGTGAACAATTTCTGGTCATTCGTATTGTTATAAAAAATTCCTATGATGTGAGTGGTACACCAGGCAGATTTTCCAACCAGTACGATTTGATCGATTTGTTTTGTTTTGTTTTGTTTTTGTCCCCCCCCCCCCCTCCTTATAAGAAATATTGTATGATTAAATGCCATAACAAAATTACACAGTACTGATGTGCAATGTCATATTCAAGAATGTATAGGTAGTTATTTTCAAATTGCTTATCTTTTTATTTGATATTAATTAATTACGCTTATTCATGCATGAAATAATACTTTTTGTTCCCAATCAATGCTAATTTTTGGTTTAAATATTCTTTGTAGCTTTCCTAACAATTCTATTTTAAGAAAATACCTGTATCAAATTATGTTCTCATGT
>CALNVZ010002100.1:46388161-46402629 GCA_940671915.1 Paracentrotus lividus
TTTCATGGACTTGGGCTCTTTTTATATTCATATATTCAATCATTTCCATGAATGATTATTGAGTTTTCAGATTATGTATGAGCACAAAAGCAGAATGTGTGCTGCTATTGAGTGTATGTTCCTATCATTGAGGCTTACATTTACCCCTCTTATTTCAGTTTTATTTCTCCTTTTATATTCTGCCATGCACAAATCTTATATAATATTAACTTTATGCACTAAGAATTGTTCATGTAAAGGTGCTTTATTCATTTTTTTAAATGAAGAAGTAGGAAGATTTTTTGAAGTTTTCGGTATTGTTCACAAAATGTTAGATAACAATTCAACACCACCTAATTACTCGATTTTAGTATTTTATAAAAGTCTGAAATTTGGCAATGATAGAGATGTCTGTACTGCAATTCAAAACAGAAATTTTCTGTGAACACAGGGTGAGATATTTCATTATTGCAATGTTAATATATTATTTAGTTTGTATTCATGCTAAAACATATCATCCAGTAAATTATTGCACGGTATGTTGGGTCTTCAGTTGTTTTATTTTATGAATGTATCCATCTACCATAGCTGTATATCTCTTTGTATTCATAAGTTTACCAAGATGTTATATTTTGTATATTTTGCATTGCACTGGGTGTTTGTGTGTATAAATTTTTCTTGTAAATCCCAAGTTTTTGTCAAATGCTGATTGATTAAACACTATAGAAGTTTTTCCTCATTAAATCTGTGAATCTTCTGATTGAATGCATCTTGGTTAATTGTTTGAGTCATAATAAGAGATAGTTCTTTATATTCAAGAGGTTCATTATTGTATGCTCAGAGAACATACCTGTCTAGATTTAGGGAACCTACTTGAAACTTCATGCAAGATACATTTAGGTCTTCAGAAACATAAGAGCATTGTTCATAAAATATATCTCTTATCAGATAGTTAGAGCTCTTTTTAATTTTACCAGATGATATGTTCAAAATTACACCATAGAAGGGGAAAATACCAGTATGAATATCACAAACATTATGTGTCATGGATTATGCATGACAAAAAATAATTCAGCCAAGAAAAAAAATTCAGCCAAAAATGGGAATATTGTGAAATTAATGATGGATTATGAAATATGTATGTTCTTTAAAAAAAAAGTACATTAACAATAATAACAAGTAGTCTGTACTAAACTAAATATCATTGACTTGTGTTTTGTTCTTTCTCGTTTTTTGTAATTTGCAAAAGTGTCCATATCTGGGGAAATACTGTACAACCGTGGTGTTTCACCAAGTCATTCGTGAAGTTATGAACGATTTTAAAAATGATTGGAACATGTTCTTGGATGCTATACTTATCACATTCTCAATTATGTAGCACAAACTGATCACCAGTCCTTGGTGAAGTTGTTCGTAACTTACAAACGACTTGACGTGAAATGCCACCTGGGTACATGTAGGGTAATGCAATTTGAATACACACTCTCCTATTTATTATGGGGAGTGTGGGGTCATTTTACAGGCATGCACAACTTTTTCGCAATACTGATATACATTGTATGTCAAGTCTCTATTTATTTCGTAAACATAAGCCATTGATTATATTAAGTACAAGAAGGATTTAAAAAATAACTTGACAATTGAAAAAAAAATCAAAAGGATGACCGTAAAAAGTTGTTTATACCTTGTCATTTCTGTTCTAGCTATAGGAACTACATGTGTTGTGCAGTGTACAAATGATGCTAACAACTATGTACACTGGGAAACACTTTATAGTAATTTGTGATCAGAATATCAAAATATATATTATGTGCCTGTATATACTATCTTTGGGTCCTGTATATGATTACCACTCATCCTAGAATAAGGGAACAACTATATACGAGATGGTTATCTGTGTCTTAGAAGTTGTCATCGATTTGTTTGCAAGACAGCTAGTTGACCTATCTGTGAATACCACCATCATTGCTGTTACAGCATCTCAATGACCAAGCAGGGAATATATACACTAAAATCAGGGAGCAGGCTAGAAGCATTATTACCGGTAGTCAGTCACCTCTCTAAACTGGCGAAATCCTTCACTTAATTTATTAGCAAGGGTCTTTCTGAGTTTGTACCATTACTCAAGAGGAAGAGCTTTAGCATTGCATTCTTCACATCACAAGGCATCTTTTTATCTTCTGCTAGAAAGCACAGCTCAGTATTATTGGTCAAAGACTTGGCAAAAGGAATCATGCTGGTGTCATATCTTGCACTCGTTCAAGTCTCCATGGAACTTCTTGTCATTGGACCTACTAAGTTAATGGCTTGGATCAAGTGCTCCCTGATTTTGTAATAATAATATAATAATATCGTTTTTATTTACCCAGGGTAGCCACTTCAGTTCTGACAACTGTTCTCCCAGCAGGCCCTGCATGATGTTATTATTACCCTCCAGTCACCTTGTTAAAAGGCAATTTTTTAGGTACCATTTTTGTAAGTCTTTGGTATGACTCGGCCATGTTTTGAACTCAAGACCTCCCGTTCATGAAAGCAAGAAAGGCTACCTTTTTACGGGCGCTCTAACCGATTGAGCTATTATGTCTGTTCCGGATTTTGGTTGAAGGATGCAAATTTGTTCGCCGAGATTCTGCATTAGCATTAATTGTTGTATCCAGATGAATTGATGACAACCTCACTAACAGACAACCCATGTATTATTCCAGGATGAGTGGTATCCCTGTACAGGACCCAAAGATAGTATATACAAGCACATAATGGCATGCTTAATCGTGGCAGTTTGCTTCAAAGAAGACATTGATTGTTTCTCCCATCATGAATGTGAACAGATCAACATGGTTCTCACAGCTCTAATGAACAGTTAACACAGAGTCAACCATGGCCACTCATTTCATCCCAACCTAGATTTACTCCACGTTTGTCACCCTGGTGTTTTTGCAGAAATGATCAAAGAAAACCATGAAGGAATTATAGACACTTTCTTCCATCCTTTCAGGAGATGGAGATGGCTGGACATCTGTAGCTTTCTTCAAGTTACAAGAAGAGTTCAATACGTTTATAATGAACGATAAGTTGCCAGGAGGACATGACTTCTCTCTGCCTACATGTAGTTGAAATGCTTTCCCGAGAGGAAGGCATTGAGGACTTTGGTTAAGGATACTGGACTCGCACAGGACCCACATCTAGCAACATGAAAACCACCTTTGCTATAATAGTTAAGTTATAGATTATAATTTTCATGACATTCTTCTTTAATTAGTATATTCCTTGGTGATATTCCAAATCAACAGCAGATCATGCAGATACACAATTGTATAGTTATTTAGTATATGAAACTTAAATTATATCACTTTAGATTTCATGTTGCTATGGAAATCATACAATCATACAATGACTATGACCAAAAAGTGGCCAAAATGACCAGACTTACGGGTAGTTTGAATAAGACATCTATTTTTTAAAATCAGCATCAATTATTCACAGGGGATAAATTGTTCGCATTTTTCCACAAGTCAACTCCTTAATGAAATGAGTTTGAACTAGAACTGCAATCGTTGACATGAACGATGTGCGTGCATTGACGCCTTGACTAAAAGATTTCAAGGACTATTAAAATTTAAGCGTATATTTTGAAATATATTGGGAAACGGAAGTAAGCTTTACATATACAAGATCTGTGTGTTAAACGAATACGGTTTGTGTACTACAGTGCAAATTTGAAAACTCCGCTTTCCATACTATCCGGCGCTCACATGGTTCTGTCCAATTTGCAAATATTAGCAAGCGGGTAAAAGGCTCCTACAAAAACGTGATTTACTCAAAATTTTCTGTGACAGCCTATATTATATATTGCATCAATGAAAAGGCAATTTCAATGCGGTCATTGTGATGTCAATTTCAGAAGCAAATATTGAACGACAATGACGTAATGCTTTGTTACATAATGCATTGTAAATTCGCTATTTTTTTTTCAATAACTTTTTAATGACGTCATCAAATTTTACAAAACTTGCCAGATAGTTGTGAAATGTATTGATACATATGCCTTGCCAAGTTTCAATTCCCTAGATTGAATATTCGCAATTTTAGGGGAAGTTAAACTTGATTTCCTGGTATCGATAATTGTTTACATTCTACAACATTTTTGAGCAATTTGGTCAATGAATCGATATATTTTTCTTTACATTGCTGGAAAGGACATAGTCTGAATTACCTAAATCCAAAAAAGGTACGGTTTTAACAAGGCACAACACAGATGCAGCCTCTTGGATTGAAGTAGTGCAATATTGTTTTTGTCTTTTACTGCATTTTAGATTTCCAGAATATGCATGTGGGATGTCTGAACCTAGACAACTTTACCTCGTCTACTGTTTGTCTGACATGTCTTCGAAAACATTTCGCATGAGAGTCAGAACAACGTCCAAATATATGGATAAACCTATAAATTATTTCGTTGTCTTTCGAAACTTCACATGCAGTACCTCCAGGTTTATGGTGTAGATGTACGGTTATAGTAAATTTGACTCAACATAATATACGTACTATAAAACATTCAAACTATTATCAATCCAATATTTGAATGATGTATTATATGTTGTTTTTGTTGTTGGTTAGGTTTTTAGAGAATTTGGGTTATGTAGTACATCCTGTTATAATGTTCGTGTTCGTATTGTCTTCGTCTGCAGAGTCTAATGAATGATCACTCTCCCTCTTCTTAGTCGTCTTCTTGTTAGAAGGATTATCAATTCTTTCAAGTTTCGTCTGGTCCAAATGTTTTGAAGAGATTCGAACAGGGTAGATTTGTTCGAATTATAGGCTATATCTCCATGTATGCGGTCATCTCATCATCTTGTGTTGTTATTGGCACAGTATTGATATACTCGGGATCATGGAAGACATCACGAGGAACCCTACCCTCTGTGTTTATATACACAGTGTCTGTCCTTTCCTCTGGCTGTTCACATGGGTTGGCAGAAGGACCAATGTGTTTCTTGCTCTTTGCTCCGGATGGTTTAGAACGGATTGAAGAGGGCTTGGTTGGCACTTCAGGCTTTATATCCATGTATGTTGTCATCTCACCGTCATCTTTAATTTTAGCGTTATTAACATACTACCCGGGGGGCAAAACCCATATTTTTAGAGTTAGCTGCATCGGCGAGATCTAAAAAGTAGTCCTATGTAATATGATTCTATGTACCCATAGCAACACCGCTAGGGTGGACTACTCGGTGGTAAAGTGACACGAGGGTCTCTACAGGCGGGGGCGCCCAAATAGCCGCCCTTTTTACAAAAAATAGTATTTTAAAGAAAATGACTAGAAATAATTCTCTAAACTCAATGAGTTGGGTCTCATATGAAAGAGTATTAAAATTCCTTTACAACAATTTTAACTTTAGTGAGAATTGAAATTAAATAAATTCAGTTTTGTACTTAAAACCGTCAGTTTTTGAATTTTTTTCCAAAAATAATTTTTTTATAACAGAACATTTTTTAATTGAATGTATCAAAATTTTTAAAAGAGCTGAGAGTTGTTACTTTCTGAAAAATTGCCCATTGGTATGTCCTATGATCTGTAAAAAGATTGGGGTAAAATTTTTTTTCTGTTAAAAGCTATTAAACGCTATATTGAGCGTAATATACGAAAATCCAAATTTCGCCCAATATATAGCGAAAACGTATATAACGTGTTATACAGTACATACTGTACACGTATACTGTATTTGTGACTGACTAGGCTTATCTTCAGATTTAATGAACTTTTGGGAGCATGATAAAGTTTCCCAAATGGATTTGATAAACACTACAACAATGTTCTGGTGTATATAGAAATGGAGCACATGTGCGTTAATGGGGGAGGCAGGTTTTTATTTTTTTTATATATTTTTATGAGGAATATATTTGTTCTAATATCCATAGTTTTATTATGCTTTTTTTTACCTAAACGAATATGTACATACTAAAATGATTGGATGAGTGTCAATTAAGTTATCAAAGGAGTATCGCGGGGGTGGGGGTCTGACAGTTTCACCAGAACCCAAAATTTAGTGGGAAAATTAAAACGGGAATTTTGTACTTTTACCCCCCCCCCCAGGAAAAAGAAGAAAGGAAAATAAAATATTGAACGGGTGACCGACAAATTAATTTAAATATTTTTTACCACCCACCATCGGTTCTTATTTTATATTTTTATTTATTTATTTATTTATTCATTCATTTATTCATTTGTTTATTCATTCATTCATTCATCCCATCCATTAATTTCTTTTGTAATTTATTTATTATTTATTCATATTCATTCATTCATTCATTTATATATATTCATTCATTTATTCACGTCTTATTTATACAGGTTGACATCTGAAATAACGAATATTGTTCTTTCAAGGGGCAATTCTATATAAGAAGAAGTAAATCATTGCACGTATGTCAGTGATGGGTATACATCAAATATATAATATAATATAAATATTCATATAATGAATGAAAGCGCCGTAAAATATTAAAAAACAACAACAAACAACAAATACAAATAAGATAAATCTATAAAGTTAATACAAATACTTCTTTTTGAAAATTGATGACTCATTATAAGACCGAAGGATGATTTCCTTTTCACACAACACAACACACCCTCCCCCCTGAGAGCAATTTTATATCCTGTTCCTAAAAATGTGGGCGTACGTTTTTACTCAGCTCGTGTGTCGTATCAAATTCTTGGGGTGTCGAATTGATAAATCTGAAATTCAGATTTTGGCATCCCCTCTCAGAAGTCTGAATGCGTGCCCAATTTATAAGGAGATTTAAATATTAACACCATTATGGAAATTTGAATCACTGTAAACTCCTGTATTAAAAGGTCATGGGGCAGTTTGGGATTAATACTCTTTACAATAAAACACATTTCAAAAAATGTAATAAAATATACAGCCTTTTTGTCTTTTTATATCGCTTTTTTACGACATATTAGATTTAAAGCTCATGAAATATGTTCCCTATGTATTTCACTGAGGGAGATAGAGTCATTAAATTTTTTTGCCTCAAAATTTGAACTTCATATTTATCCGATATACTGTAATCGTTTCAAATTGAAATTATTACGGTGTAAGCAAAAATGATTACAACTGCTCACAATTCTTAAACTGGATACTGACGCGCAATTTAGAAGCATGTCGTTCATGTCATGTGACAGGTAGTGTCATTTTATTTATTGTTTATTTTTATCTATTTTTATTTTATTTATATTTTTTTATTTATTTATTTATCTATTTTTTTTTTATTTTTTATTTATTATTTATTTATTTTATTATTTTTTTATTTATTTTTTTTAAATTTTTTTTTTTTGGGGGGGGGGGGAGTGCGACTGTTGGACCATGGGACAACCAGGGGTGGCAAATAACTGAATTTTAATTTTAATCAATTGTAATCTTAAACCAGTAAATTGGGGAATTAGGTCTTTCAGGCATTCTTTGTCACTTACTATGATTGACAAAAAAAAAAAAAAAAGAAGAAGAAAAAGAAAAATAATGAACTCACCAAGGCTCTTTGGCATCAGGCCATTTGGATACGCCACTCCATGTTAAAATACATTTATTATGTGGCTTGACCGGAGCCCCCGCCATTATACTCCCATAACCTACCAAATTTTATCAATGTCCGTGTTTATACAGAGTTGTGTGATTATGCGTGATACATGTAGAGTGTGCCAGTCTCCATATTCATATAAAAAGGGTCCAGGGGCGAAGTTGTGGCGGTTCTCTATGGATACTACATTTTTTTTTAAAGAGCTGAGATAATATAACTTACTTAAAGTGGCTAATGAAAGCATGAATTCCCCATGCCTGCCTAAAAAGCTCAAGTGGTTATTTAATGAGAAAGTAATGAAATAAAGCAGCTGTTTCTTTTTATATAAATCGTCGCCCTGCTCTCTTTCTCTCTGCTCCCCCACCCCCCCCCTCTCTCTCTCTTTCATTCGATACAACCATGCTGAGGCCACGTAAGGTGTTGCCCCGCCCCCCCCCCCACACTCAGGAGGTCAAGCATACAAGCATACACGTATGCTTGTTCGATTTCTCCGGAAAGGGATATATTTTGGGGCTCAGGTCGTTGAAAAATCCCCGAGATATCATTGAAATAGGGGGTCTTTTAGCTTTTTTTTTTCCCGTGACCTATTTATAATTGGGGATAGTTTTCAATTTTTTGAGGAAAAATCCTGAAATATGGGCCTGAATATGGTCCAAAAATTTGTGAAAAGGGAGGTAATTTCCTTGCTCCCCTCCAAAAGCCTGTAATAGGGGGTAATTTTGATGCAGCTTCCCTCAAAAGCCTCTAATTAGGGGTAATTTTGACACAGTTTCCCGACGGATAGGGGTATCTCTTAAAAATCTGGAACGGGAATACGTGTATAGGTTGATCTCTCTGAGGGGGGTGGGGCGGGGTTCCCCTGATAGGCGACAATTAAATTTGAGTTCATGTCTTTGACTGTCGTCATTTACAAATAACAATCTTTATCTGATCTGATTTGTGGAGGGGCATGGGGGTAGCAATAAATAAAATCCTTTCGGCCTTCCAATATTTGTCATATTATTCAAATAAGAGTATTTTAATTTACTCTTTAGTATGTATATACCATACTTAAGTGCAATTACTTGCTTTTAACCGTATAGACAGGGGCCTTGAAGAGTAATATTCCTCATTAAAAGGGCCACCTATATAAAGAAGATATGAATGAATAAATAATTAATGAAAAAAAAAGAGCCATGGGATAACCCACTTCACTTTGGTCGGACATCCACAAAAATTTTCTGTCCCCTTTTCCCCCCGAGGAGGGGGTGGGGTTAAGCACCAAATTCCGATTTTAGGGATTTCCCTAATTTTCTTGGTTAGGGCGGACCTATGAGGCCCCCCCCTAGGTTCCCTCGTTGATAATGGACCCATTTCATTATTTTTGTGCCCGTGACTCTGATTGAATTTGTACGATGTACATGCATTTTACAGATATGCGTGCACAAGGTCAAAATGTATTACCAATGTATTCTTTATAAAAAAAATAAACCTGCCGCCCCACACATGGGGTCCATTTCTAAATTAAAGAACATCAGATGTTGTCGGTGTTTTATTAAATCTCTTTAAAAACTTTTATTGTGCTCCCAAAAGTTCATTAAATCTGTAAAAGAATGGTAAGATTAGCCACGGTCATTCACAATGTTTTTACACATACTGTATATGTTATTGTATCGGTATACACGTATATATGCGGGTTTTCAACTTAAATAGACGAAATTTTTGATTTGTTGGTAATATTCATATTCATGTTCTTTAGGTATTATAACTTTTTTATAGAAATAGAGTTTTGCTCAATTCTTTTTACAGATGATAGGACAACCATGTGGCATTTCCAGAAGTGCAACTTTTCAACTTCGCTTATTTGAAATTAATTTTAGATAGATTGAGAGTTGAAAAGGATGATAAACAATAATTACTTTTTTGGAAAGAAAAAGTTTCCGCGATAAATAATATCGTTTTAGTACCTGAATTAAGTTTTCTAGAAATAATCTGCATCTATTGCTAGCAATTAACAGTTTAAGCAAAATTGTTGTAAAGGAAATTTAATACTCTTTTCATATGAGAGACCCACTTCATTGAATTTTAGATAATTATTGTCTAGGGTGCATTTTCTTGTAAAATACTCATTTTTTTTGTAAAAAGGGCGGCTTTTTGGGCGCCCCAGGCTGTAGAGTGCCTCGTGTCACTCTGTACCCCGGGGTAGTCCACGCTTGCGGTGTTGCTATGGGTACATAGAACAATATTAGATAGGACTACTTTTTAGATCTCGCCAAGTCAGGTCCACACCTCTTGCCCCCTGGGTATGTTAAGTTTGTAACAAGACCACATCCCTCGTCTTGGTCTTGCGTGTCGTTTGAACAGTACTCCAGGGTGAAACTTTCATCCAACCCGCCATCGACTCCAGGTTGCCAAGCAACGAAGAGAGTTGAAGATGTCGTCTGGTTTCGATCGACGATGAACCAGGAAGGTGGATCTGGGATGACTTTAGATGTGGATTTTTTCTCTTTTTTTTTTTTTTTTCTTTTGAAGGTTGTATTTCATCAAAAATCATTTTAAAAGTAATTTCATCAGTAATTCATTTTCGCTGTCCTTAGAACCAACAAAGTTAAATAGAGACATACATGACAGAAAGAGGGATGCCCTAATGGAAGAGTCCGATAAATAATTATAACTTTGGCTATAATACAAATAAACACACAGTAATTCAAAGAAATTAGTAAGGCCCAGACTACTTAGACTGACGAAAAACGGCGAGAAAAGAATTAAATTAGATTTTTACTCACTGTTGTATTGTAAAGACGCTGTGGTATAACCGAGATGTGTAATTACATAACATCTGTATTTCCCCGCGTTGTTTGGCGTAACATCCCTGATGATAAGGGTACTCGTAGAGATGGTTCCCTTCTTCTCCACACCTTGTGAAATACTATGATTACTAGAGTTAGATAGCTGCATTCTATTGTGGTACCAGGAGAATGCCAGGTATTGTGCGTTTACATCCGATGTGCATGTAAATATGATAATTTTGTCACCACCCTCAATACGTCGCCGCACAGAAATGTTGACAAAGAGAGGAGGGTCTGCGTGAATTACAGATGGAGGGAGAGAGATAGATGAAATAATTGAAAAGGGATAAACAATAAG
Source organism: Paracentrotus lividus (assembly GCA_940671915.1). NCBI lineage: Eukaryota > Metazoa > Echinodermata > Echinoidea > Camarodonta > Echinidae > Paracentrotus > Paracentrotus lividus. The sequence goes on from CALNVZ010002100.1 coordinate 46,398,848, forward strand.
TTCAAAATTCAAAAATATTAGAGGCGTAGTAAAATGAAGTCTAGATTTCAATGAGGTAATGATGTAACTGAACTCAAAAAGTCGGTGAACTTACAAAGGATGTTAAGAACCTTGGTATCATTTTGAGGCATTAAAGAGGGCGCTGTACGTTGTAGTACTTGACAGAGAAGACGTTTCCCATGTAGATGGCGGGTTGGTGTGAAGGTGAAGATACTTTCAGCGTCCATACGACCATACTGATTTATTGTAACATTAAGAGAAGAGTTCCTTGTGACGTTATTTGCATCTAGGAACCAATGGATCAGCGGGGCTGGATATCCATTGTTTGATGTGCAGGTCACTCTGGCTTGTTCTCCATCCCTCAGGTTGTTAATGCCGCCAATTTCTGGCGTATCAGGTGGTCCTTTATGCCAATCCGCCAATTAAAGACAAATGAGAAATAGATACCAGAGTGTGTTGATTATTTAAATATGCACGATATCTGGTTATTTTGGGAAGTTCTCGAGTTGGAAAGACGGTTGTACTTAACATTAGAAAACAGTTGTAAATTGGATGTGAATTTGGTTCATGTTAGATATGGCTTTATGGTTTTGTTTATGTTTTTAAAACAGGGTTTATGAATGAATGCCAGATAACGAATTTAAGGCCATATTTACCTTGCAAGTGCACATCTAGTGTTACTGTATTTGACCGTATGTTGTCGACGACGCATCGATAGTCCCCATTGTCACTCATTGTCCACTTGCTGATCGTCAGATTCGCGGAAGAGTTATCCATCTTCCACGTGGGCTTATCCGTGTTTTCTACCTCACAAGATGCTCCATTATTGAAACATACTTTACTTGCAAATGAAGAATTGTCTTTTAAGAGAAATATTTCCACATTTTCAATTGAAGGTTTGAACCTGCAGACAAGTTGAACATCTCTACTGATGAATGGGATGCTAACATTAGCCCAAATAGTAATACTCACTCTGGCATGGGCGGCTGCAAAACAAAATTGTGTATTCGTTACAAAGTGCGAAATTATGATTAGCTATTATTGCTGATAAAATTTGTTGATCAATGATCTCTTAGCCTTGCCGGAGAAAACGCAGTGTTCCACAGCGGGCACACAATGTGAACTGTGCCGTACTTTTTCCAGTACCTACAATGTGAAATGGGCCAAATCCACACCGTCGACGCATTGTGACAACTCGGACACTTTGTTCACAGAGTCTCTTGTGCGGATTATGGCTATTTTCACAGTTTTTCCAGCGTGTTTTGTTTTTCGGTAGGGACGCTTGACAATTAATACCCCCCCCCCAGCAATAAGGGAAGAAACAAAACACTTACATGAGAGCCACCATACGAGAATAAGATGAAAATAAATACGATGAACTTTAAACTTCATTTCATACAAATATTGTCCCTATTAAACTGTGATCTGGAATCCATGCAGAAAAAGCTATTGCTTTTGAATAGTGAAAACATTTCCAACACTCCAAAGTCTGAAAATGAAAGTGTATTAAACAAGATTTGAGTGGCACTTAATTTTTTTGTTGTTACTCCCATTCTTTCTATAGAAGAACTGTGTTATCAAACAACTATTAAACAGATGATCCAAATTTAATGCATGCATTTTGAAGTGCAGGTGCGGATCCGGGAAGTTGGGGGGGGGGGGGCGGAGGGAGCGAGGGCCCCCCTTAGGATTGCAAAGGGGGAAAAAAATCGTTCATTTTGGAGCAAGGACCTTTTTATGCCTCCGCCACCGAAGGTGGTGCTGGAGGCATCATGTTTTCGGGTTGTCCGTCCATACGTCCGTACGACCCGTTTGCTCGGTATCGCGATATCTCAAGAACCATTTGAGATATCAACTTGAAACTTGGGGACAGTATGTATCACCATGGGAAGACAAACTGATTAGACGTTGGAGTATGTAGGTCAAATTTCAGGGGTCACAGAGGTCAAATGGTGAAATCCCATGTATTTGGTTCGTTATCGCGATATCTTGAGAACCAGTTGAGATGTGAGCTTTAAACTAAGGGGTAGTCATAGGAAGATGATCCGATTAGATTTTGGAGTATGTAGGTCAATGGTTAAGGGTCATATGGGTTAAATTGTGCAATTCCCTGTGTTGGGTTCGTTATCACGATATCTCGAGAACCAATTGACATATCATTTTCAAACTTCGGGGTAGTATGCATCACCATATTATGAAGATGATCTTAATAGAATATGGTTTATGTAGGTCAAGGGTCATAGAGGTCGAAATGTTAAATTCCATGTATGGAGTTTCATTATCTCAAGAGCCAATTGAGATGTAAGCTTCTATCTTAAGGGTAATAGATTTTGGAGTACCTAGGTCAAAGGTCAAGCATCACAGAGGTTTGGGGTCCCAAGGTCAAAGATGTCTTTGTATCAAGAAAATTAAATGTAGATGAATCTGTCATATATTTCTGATCTGGCAATGGCGGAGGCATATATTTCGACCGCGCGCGGTCGAGGATTCATCTTGTTTTTAATTCTCTTTTTTATTTTTATTTTATTTTTTCTTTGCTTTTTAAATTCTTCCTGGCCGATTGAGCGACCGCACACACCCCTATCATGCCCTATAGGTAATATGTGGTGACCTTCTTGACGGCTGAAACAAAATTTAACACCTCGTCTGAAGTGGATTTTATTTCCCCACCCAAAACGTAAATGATTCTAAAATGGAATATATACTGTAAAACAAAACAAGATGAAGAATGGAAGAACAGAAAGAAAATAGATATTCTCATATCACGCAGTAGAATTTTATTAATTCCATTTTAAGTGGTGTGAATTTTATCATACATATATCAGGCTTACAATGTGTCTTGCATGTAGGTATCCCGGGGTAGGTATATTATCATTACAGTGACGTATAATGTCAGTGCTACTCCTCATACGCAATATAGTGGAGACTGGGGTAATTGTGGCCCCCCGTTTCACATTTTCTATTACTACCATTAGATGAAAAGTCCAATAATATTCTAATTATGTAAATACACAGTCAGTCTATGTACCTATAATATACAAAGGAAAGTATAAACCTGTGACTTCTCATTTGTATATTAAGTACCATTATGTTCACAACTTTATGGGGCCATAATTACCCCCCTGGTCGGGGTATTTGAGGCCCCTATTGTCGTGACTATATGAATTGAAAACACATCATGCTAATTGATTAAGGTAATGTGTAATAAATGTTGACGGGTATTCCTAATACATGTATCAACCACCAACAATGATTTAATCAATAGTTGGTTCAGCCAAAATGTAGAAATTTTGCAATCATAGTATTTTCATAAAGCAGGAAAATCAGACTTTCTTCTGCAATTTTTTTCATCATATTTGGTGCTGTAATTTTGGAGTTATAACTAGTTTTCTACAATCAAGAAAATCAATTTGTCGCACGCCGTCCCATGCCTTTGTATAGGTTTCGCAAATGGCCATGAATTCAGCGCTCCAGAACAATTATAGAATGCTCGTCGCACATAATTTAGGATAACTTTTGTTTTACGAAAGCAAATTTTACAGAACAAAGTGCATCAGCAAGAAACATCTTTTGGCTTTAATTTGGTACCACATACACACATCATTTGAAAAGATTTCACACCTAAATTATTTTTTTCCCCACTACTTTTTTTCCTTTTTTTTTTTTACACAGACTGTATATAATCATACACGTTAATGCCCCCATCTGCGCTTGAACACTGTTAATGCATTGGGGCCATAATTACCCCGAGTGACATTTCAATTTGATCTCTCTTCACAGCT
>CALNVZ010002100.1:46416541-46431311 GCA_940671915.1 Paracentrotus lividus
GATGAAGTGTGTAATCAGAACTTTATTTCACATAGATTGATGTTCCAAACGATTAATTGATATAAGTAGTGATCTTGTTCACCTCTTGCGGAAGGGAACGCCGTCCACATGCGATATTGCATGTGATATTGCGGAAATACGCACCCATCGAGTAAAGATTCTATTGTGATACATGTTTGAAAGTGACAGGACTTTTTCTTAACCAATCGAAATGAAATTTACCATTCTTCTGGAAAAGGTTGAGGATCAGCTTTAAAAACGGCTGATCATTAAGCTGTAATATAATTATGCGTTATCCAGGAAGATAATTACTGTGCGTATGAGCTATTTTGAGAGCAAAATTGGCCATATCCTGTACAGGAATTTGATCTGATTAGGATTTCGAATTGACACAAAGTGACAGAACTTTTTTTCCCATTTGCAGTAAGTTATTCCTATTTTTTGAAAAAAAAAGACTCTTTAGCGTACTATTCAAGTTGATTCATTTGCTTTTGAAAGGCAGTTGCTCGCCTATAATCAAGAAAACAAAGTGAAAAAAATGTGCAAAATACAAAATGTCTATGGCAGCGTTTGATTTGCGTAGAGTGATAGCGCCCTCTTCCTCTTAAGTTTACAACTAGAATTGATATGTGTCAAGATTGTTTCAGTTTGATTTATATGATTATTATATACTATAGAGGTGAAAAATCCCAAACTTAGGGGCATGATAAAGTAGAATATCATAACATATTCAAAATTACATCATAAGATAGTTTGATGCATATTAACTTGTATGAGAGAACAAAGATTTAGTTATCTGTAAATGTACAAGGACATTTTTAGAACTGCTTCAGTGTGACAAAAGGAAAATTGTTCGTAAACAACCGAAGTGTGGAACCTTTTAAAAGGGAATCAATTTCCTATATCTCCATCAAACTGAACAAGACTTTACGTGCTTGAAAATATCTCAGAACAGGCTCAAACTACATGTATATTGCTATAGTCAAAATAATGTTAATCAAGTTGTAAGAGCTGACAAATAATTGTCCATCTCTCTCTCTCTCTCTCTCTTCCATCATTTCCTTATTCTTCTCTCTAAATACGCAAGCCAAACTCTTTGTCTATGTTTTATTGTATATTGATTATTAAAATATTGTGCATAGTTTAGGGCTGTGAGCTCAATCGAGCCTCAAATACGCCGTAGCCAAACCTTTTTCCTTTCCTTTTTTTTTTAGTTTAGTTTATGTCTTGATTTGAATAATATTATGTAACGTGTATTACCTTTATATTGTCATCATACTGTTTTATGAAACCAATAAATTGAACTAAATCAAACGAAATAAAATCAATTAAATAACTTATTTTACTTATTGTTTTTAGTAGATTTATGCCCATCCCTAATTTTGATAAACAAATTTGTCTTAAAAAAGTGTTATTTTAGTATAAGTTTAGTTAGATACAATTCCTTCAATCTGACTAAGTAACCATTTCACTAGTATGGATTTATTGGGAAAATTCTACGTTAATTGCTCGTAACACCTTTCCTTCAGAAATGTAGAACATGTAGAACATGCATGCAACACAGGCTACGTTGCATCCACGTGCCACGTAGCCTACAACCTGTTGTGACGACCGTATTACTAGACTTGTTTTATTTTTAAAAAATCAATAATTTAAGCGTGGGTATATATATATATATATGTATACGCATATATATATATATATATAAAGCCTTCAAGAAGCAGTAGCCATGTTAAAGAGTAGTTCCCTTCTCACGTTTGTAATTTCGACTACATTTTTCAACAAGAAGCAGTAGCCATGTTAAAGAGTAGTTCCCTTCTCACATATATAAATATATATCATCTTATGATTCCAAGTATGTATACGTATAAGACGTACTTTGTGCTTGGATCTAAAATATTGCTATATTATAATCCGGTTAGAATAATGGGTAGCCCAAACCATTATATCAACCAAGTCCCTGTATAGTGTTACTTTATGTGCTTGTTGGTCTGTCAGTTTTTTTATCTGATATTCTGTATACATGTTCATGTACAGTTTACTCTGCTCAATGTTCTCCATATCTGTGTTACATCTGGGGGCGTTTCATGAAAAACTAAAAATAATGCTTGCATCTGATTGGCCAAGAGCAAAGTCCTTTGATGAAATGCCCCCTGACCTCTCTCTACAGGCGCGGATCCAGGATATTCCAGAGGGGGGGGGGGCAACTTTGAGAAAAAAAAATCATTCGAGTGGAGCAAGCTAATGAGCGCGAGTTAAAAACATTCCCCGATATATTATATGTATGCCTATAATGACGGAAGACAAGGCATTTAAACAACTGTATTTTTACTCCTCTTATAGTGATATATACTACCCCCCCCCCCATTAAAAAAAGTCGGAATATTTTAAACACTTTTGTGATTTGAATCCGATTCTAAATTTTCATCATGAATGCGACTAATTTATTTATTTATTATTTATTTATTATTTTTTGGCTCTTTGAAACACATAATCATACATATTCATGTCAAAATAAATGACAATAAAAATACAAAATCAATGCAAATTATTTTGTAGCAGTCAACCCAGTGCATCAGTGGCGGCCAGGGTAGAGGAAAGCAAACTTAATCACTGTAACTATCATAGTCCCTCTGCCCAACCAACTGATGCACTCGGAAGACTGGTAAAAAACATAGCATGAGAAAACAGATCAAATGATAAATATGAATAGTAATAATGATCAAAATAAAGGTAAACAGAAAAATAAAAACGCCTTGGAAAAGAGTTACTCCATACACAAAAAGTTCAATGTTAACAATGATGTCATATACATGTAAAATGCATGTGTATGAAGTTCCATGAGGTAATTGAAATTAAGAATTGAGATCATTAAATTATGAATCGGATGAAAATCATGGAATCTGAGAATGAATTGGAAAGATCAAAATTAAACAAGACTCTTCTTCCAGATTAAAGATCTAAAGTAATAAATAAATAAGTTTTAATGCCACATTTCTAAATATGTATCGGACGCTGCGAGCTCGAGCGTAAATTTTGCCATTTAATTACCTGAAAGACATGTTAAGCTCTTTAATGCTTTAGTGATACAAATATGTTTCGAAAACGAAATAATTATTGTCAGATATGAGTCATGCATGAGTATCTTTATTTGGTTGAAATTGTGCAGACACGTAATATTTCGTATGTGCGTAACACAGCTTTGAAAGGCCGGATGGAGGGATAATCGATTATGTGATAATTTATTTCTAGAAAATAGGGCGTGAGTTTCTAAATTTATATATCGGCAAGTCATTCCGACACTCTTAAAAGCAAATTATTACTCCCTTTTTACCAACAGTTTTGTTAGTGTTTTTGTTGGTAGGTGGTATCTTGATGACACAGTATCTGCTTCTCCTCTGCATGGCTGTACCTTGGTTATACGTCGATCCATCGCGCCCGATGTGTGGGGTGTGAGGTAGCCGTGTGAACGCCGAGTATGTTAGACTGCATATTTACCTGGAAGAATGTCACAAGTTTCGTTTGAAAAGGAAAATCTCAAGATACAATGCAGTTTTGAAGTTAAATTTTCAAGTTGATAAAATTTAAGGGGATCCTAAAACTTGTCATTTTTCTTTTGCTTCTATCAAACGTCCTCGAAATACTTTCGCACAGAGTGCAATATTATACTCACAGAACCCCTCCCCTTCCAAAAAAAAAATAAATAAATAAAATAAATAAATTAAATAAATTAACAAAAATAATAATAATTTCTCGTATTCTCGAAAGGTAGTATAGGGGGTAGGGGAGTAATATTGCCGCCTACTGAACATGCGCAGTTCACATCTACTTTAGATTAAGGGCATTGGCTCGAATTCATAAAGGTGTTCTAAAGTTAAACCTAGCTTAAATCTGTGGTTTAACTATGGTTAGCAAAATGTGACACAATCTGTCAACATTGTTACGTTCCTTGCAAGTTTACTGGGTTCTAGAATCGTACTTTAAAGGTTAGGAAAACTTTTGTATTTATCATTCCCAAGCACCAAAAAACTCTAATAAAATTCTAACTCTAATAAACTCTAAACTCTAAATAAATCTAACATCTACTGTTCCGGATTGTGTCACATGTTGCTTTCCATAGTTAAACCACAGATTTAAGCTACGCTTAACTTTAGGACTCCTTTGTGAATATGGGCCATTGTAATTATCTCCTTAATACTTTAAATTTGTGTGTGGGGGTCCTCCATAACCCTGGCAAAAACCTAGAATTCGCTACGTTCTCAACGTTTGCCTACTTCCAATGTTGACAGGTTATTTTTTCTGCATTGTTATAGCGAAAAGATTATTTTGTAGTCATATAGGCCTATCTGTCAGACATTCGAAACATATTACGCAATTACAACTGGCTAAAGGATTGTATATTTTAAGCTATTTTAGATAGATTATTAAGGGATTATTTTCAACAATCTCTCTTTGTGCTTGTTGTACTAGTAATCCCGCCACACTTACGTAAGCGTGGTATCTCACTTCGCGGAGACGTCTCCGAGACGGAATCAATTGCGCCATGTATAAAAACTATTAGAAACGTCTCCGAAACTGAGGAGACATAGGAGACACAGAGGAGACTGAGCTACGGCAAAGCCATGCTGACAAATCCGTCTCAAAATTGAGGAGGCAGAGGACACTGAGCTATATGGCAAAGCCTTGCTGATAAATCCGTCTCAAAGTTGGTTCCGCGAAGTGATATGCCAGAGGTTGATTGCAATGATAATTACGTAACAATTAGACAATCGATCGCATTAAACTGTCAATATTTATTGTAATGTGTTTTTTCCCTCTATGGATACCGAGTGCCCTCCCCCCATTGTTTGCGATGAGATTATTGTGTTATCATGACATTATTTTGCTCCGCTGTATAATAGTCCTGTAATTGTCCTTGAACATTATGTAAAGTCTAGACAATCGAATTATATATTTTACTCTTCATTTCCCCCCCCCTCTCAAAAAATAAACAAATAAAATAATAATAATTAAAAAAAAAGAAATACGATACGATGAATGACCCCATAGGAATGTTTCCATCGAAATTTGGTAAAGTTTTATTCATATGGGGAGCTGAACGTCTTTTCTACATTATGACATTTCTTTTAAACTATTAATTTCTTGATGAAGGACAGGAACTTTATTGCGCAAGAATTGGATATCAACTTTGGTTACACAAAGTGAATGGTTTAACATCGCTGATTGTCTAATGATTTTATTATAAGTCATAAGATATGGGTTGTGAAATAAATGGCATTGGTAATAAATCAAAGAAAAAATGCCACAGCTAGTGATCATGCACACGATTTGTAAGGAATTAACACTGAATCCCTGCTTATCCTAATTACATATCTTTCATAAAAGTGGACATGGTTCACTCAAACAAAATGGCCCGAATTCACAAAGGTGGATTCTGCAAAATCCATGGTTTCAAACCTGGGTTTAACCTAAGGTTAAACCTAGGATTTTCAATTTGGTATTCACAAAGGTGGACTCCACTGAATTCACAGATCCACAGCGTCATAATACGTCATAATTTGGGTCAACTGTTGGTGAATCATAAACTGGTGGATCCATGGATCCGTGGATTAAAAAACCCTCGGATAATAATAATAATAATAATAATAAAAGAGTATTTATAATGCTCAGCCACTATAATAATATATTCTACTGCGCAGAACAAAATAAATCACGGATAAAATAGATCCACGGATCCGTGTGTTTTGCAGAATCCTCCTTTGTGAATTCGGGCCAATGTTTTCGGACTTTCAGGTGTCTTATGATAAAAGACAGTTTCAGCTATCCATATAATATAAGACAATCCTCTATATTGTATTTTTATTACTTGGAGGCCATACCAAAAGTGCTACATTGTTTTTGTGGAGGTGTGGAAGGGACATTTGGTATACATGACAAGAAAACAATTATAAATTAGGATTTGGAATTGGGCAAGCAGCACTGTTTGCGTTCTTTTTTTTTATCAAGTTAGATTACGGCCTGGTGAAATTCCTGGACGCCCAGTCAAACGTTTTGTTCTATGACATGAATAATCTAAAGGGCATGTTTGTTTCACCCAAGGTAAAGGACGAAGTGAAAAAGACCTAGGCCTACACAAGTTACTATGTGCAATTCATGTGAACTCTGAATCTGAAAAATAGACTCCCCCACCCCTTAAAAGCATTTTTTTTTCCTTTTCAATTTATATATATATATATATATACATATATATATATATATATACACTGACTACAGTGCCGTTTCAGAAAAAAAAGGTGATCCATTTTTAGAGCCGACCCAATATTCCAAGCCCTCAATTTGTTTTGCCTGTTTCATATGACTATATTGAAACATGCAACCTCCACCCATTTCCAATCAGCCTACGCGTTTTCCTTCAATCATAAATGTAAAGCCCTAACTGACTAAATGCAAATGCAAAATTACGCGCTTAAACAGAATAAATTAATTTTCCAAGTTTTTAAGGAAATCAAGCCAAGACAGAGTGGACTGCTTTCAAAGCCGGTCACACGATCACCGCACGCAATCCTATTCATTATGCTCTGCGAAGCTGATCAGATCGTCAAGCATCACTCAGTCTCTGTTTATTCGATTCAACAACTTGCGAAAAAATGATATGTACCATCCAATTCATTTGCAATTTACTCACTTATGCTTTACATTTATGATTCAAGAACATCAGGCTTACCAGGGAACGGTGAAATTCATTTCAAATATATGTAACATCTATCATGCAACAGCCAAACACAAATTAGCTTCGCCGAACTATTAGGGCCCTCAAAAAATAGGCCAAGATCATCATCAGAACACTTACCCCCCTTTATTCCTGCAAACGCAATGTACATGTCGGTGGTTTAATAAGAGGCGCGTATCCAGGTGAGATGGGGACTAAACGGCCCGACCCACCCAAAATTCAGCATAAAGATAAAGCACTAAAATTCGGAGTGTTTCGGTATAAAACAAATTATTGATGGTATTTTTATATCCCTGTGCATATTTTACAAAGTATGACCTTTTTATGGTGGCCAACAGAAGCCGTATAAGAATTTTCCGTATTTCGCCACTAACCACCCCACCCTTCCTTACAAGTTGGCGGAAAAAAAATCTGACTTCGCGAGACGCTCCGCAACAGAGATAAAATCGTCCTCCGCGACGGATCAAAAAGTATTAAGAGACCGTCTCCGAGGACGTCTCCGAGATCTCTCCGCGACACTTATAAAAAAGTCTATAAGTATCCCAAATCCGTCTCTGAATTCAGGAGACGTCTCTGAGAAGCTGTACCGCACGAGCTAATTATATATAGAAATATAAATATCTAGCAAGTCAGTCTCCAAGAAATCCGTTCTCCGAATATTGAGGAGACGTTACCTTTCCGAGACGTCTCCGCGACAATTATATATAAAAAAAAATTAATTTGAATATCATGAGCCCAAATCCTGATTTTCGGAGACGGATTTGGGAACTACCTTCGGAACTTTTTTTCATAAAATTGTCGCAGGAGACGCCTCTCGGAGACGTCTTCTTTATATACTTTGTTAGCGTCGCGGGACGGATTTTTATTCTGTCACGAAGAGGTTCTCGCGAAGTGAGATAGCAACACTAAACAACTTATAGCTGTCTATATGGCTTGGCAAGACAATTTAGCAACGGATTCTTAGAGAGGTGCTATCCTTCGACTTTTGCGCGAGACGTCGTCCCGCGACGGAATAAAAAGTATCCTAGAGACTTTCTCAAGAACGTCTCCGAGACCTCTCGTAGAGACTCGCTGCGCAAACAGTGCTTATTGAATAAAAGTCTGAAAGTAGTCCACATCGCCCTTCCGAAATACAAGGACGACGTCTCTGAGACGTCTCCGCCGACTAGATTCTATAGTAAAAAAAAATAAATCTGAAAGAAGTCCAAATCATCTCCAATATCACGATAACGTCCGCCGAAGACGTCTCAGAGTGACGCTCCGCGACCAATTGTTGAAGAAAAAATATGAAGTAGTCCCAAATCCGTCTCGGAAGATTCGTCGAGGACGTCTCTGAGACGCTCCTGGAATTTTCGGAGTTTACGGATTCGGGACTACTTTCAGACTCTTTCATAGAATTGTCTGAGAAGACGTTTCGAGATTAAGAGCACGTCTCTAATACTTGTTATCTGTGCTTTCTTATACATCCAACGACAGTGAATTAAATATTTTAATAACGAAGGCTTACATTGATATACAATAAACTATGACCTTGATTGATTGCGTATTGCAGTAATCATTCGATGCCCCGCCCAAAATTCACTACCGCAGTTTCAGTTCCGTGTCGTGTAAAACCGGGGAACATCCTTTTTTATGCTTACGAAAATAGAGCCTTACGTGGACCATATTTGAAAGAAATGTTTTAACATCAATATAATTTGAATGGAGTTGACATTAGTGAGAGGAGCGATACAATTTAAGGTAATATCAATCATTGCTGTCAATAAATATATAAGATAATTTAACAAAAATGTGCATAACAATATTAAGCTTTCAAAATCTCCAGTACTAATTTGTAACCAGATCGACATCAATATCACAATTTTGAAATAGTAACTGCAGATGTTTAGCATAGTTTGACAAACTCTAAAAACTAATACCTCATTAAATGCTTGGTAATTCACCTGTTCTCTCCAAAAATACAAAAAGTAAAGGATGAAAAATGGATTTCGTAAGAATTAAGAACCTAGATTGAACATAGGTCGGATTTGGAAGCATTATTAGATACATTTGCTCTACCCAACCTCCAAAAAATCGGAACTACCTCTGATTTCGCTATATATATAGGGCTGCTGCGCGAGCGTCGGCGCTGCATCTTATAGGATCAAAGACAGTTCTCTCTTGTTGCTGTAACTCTTGGAATTATGCACAATGTGGTGAAAATATGTGTAAGGAAAGTAAGGGTGGATTATCTCACTTCGCGGAGACGTCCTCCGCGACGAATAAAAGTACTAGAGACGGTTCCGATACTTTTTTCGCGTCGCGGAGACGTTTCCCGCGTATTGTCTCCGCGACTTTTCGCGACTAAACGGAAAAGAACCCCTCGCGGAGGAAAGAACGGCTTCAAGTTGTTTCAAAACCGTTTCAAGAGTATTTCCAAACCGTCTCAAGTAGTTTCCAAAGATGTTTCCGCGAAGGAATAAAGTATCCGAGACGTCCTAATACTTTTTATCCGCTCGTGGAGAGGTTGTATTAGGTGCAGAATAAGCAATGTCATATTCTTACCTTTCGATCCCATCCATTTGTGTAGGGTCTAATTCTCAAATGAATATTTGGTATATGTCAGTCATTACGATGAATCGACCAAATAGTAATAGACTAATGGACTTTAGACGAAAATGGCCATTTTAGACCAAATAGGATTAGACGAAATGGTAAATAGACTTAAGTAACATTTAGACCATTAAAGGTAATTGACAAACGCGTTGTAGACGAAATTGGAATTAGACGTGTGGGATGAGGCTAAACGGTCGATTAGTCAAATTGGTTTAGACCAGTGGCAATTTGACCGGAAAATCGAAACATGTTCATATAATACTTATTTTCTTTTGACATCTCTGATAGTCTCGGGACTTTCCTCGGTTGGAATACCATCTTCAGGAATGAGAGACCATGAGACGTCGATTACTTAGTATGTCCTTGCGCGGACAACCAGGAGACTCGGAGTCTCACGGAGACCTGAATGAGCCTGTGGCCTTTCGTCATTATCATCAATCACCATCTATCATCAATCATCAATCTCACATATTGGAATCATACAGATCGATGATTCGGTGGTGTATCCGGGGCGGACGGAGGGCTGTATCCCCCCTGATCTTTTTTTTTTTTTTTTGGCGGATTCGTCTCTCCATCGCGATTATATTTAAAGCTTAACATTTTTTTAATTAGTGACAGCTAGTCAACGGTAATTAAAGAGGCCAAAATGATAATGTCAAATACAATGCTAAATGTTATTATAACAGGCAAATTTCTCGGCTCGCGCTTCGCCTGCTCGTCACACATTGTCATTAGTTTCTGCGCATAATGTGTCGAATAGGTCATTCTATTTCAAATTTTTATATGTATCTTTTGGGATACGCGTCTTTATTACGATTTAGCGTATTATATAATTAATTCCGCCCTCCGGTGTTTCCGTCCCCCAAATCGTGACAATGAAATCGCGCGCTCCTTGTTATCATCTATGCATTTTACATCATCAAATCATAGTCCCTGACACTACGTTTCATATACCACCTTAAATCACTTCTTTTGGAATGATTTTTTATTCCAGATGCAACTTAGCATGGTAGGAGAGAAAAAGTAGTTAAGGAAATGTTATGTAGAAATAGATCGAACACACAACGAACACAAATGATAAGAGGTTCTGAAGTTTCATTATCACCGATAGCACTTTATTCAACAAACTTACAATTGAATACAAACATGTACAAATTAATACATATGATAGCCACACGGGTGGTTAATTTCATGAAATGAGCCTGTCGCGCCCTTCCTCTGGGGTTCCAAATACTTTTTTTTTTTAATAATGAAAAACTATCCGCTGACCCCAGGTAAATGTTAAAAAGTAAAAGGTTTGCCCACCCACACAATGCCCAATGTTACCCTCTTTCCCAGTTTGAGCTTCCTATTGTTTTATCGCGCACGGGAGCAGTTCCCTTTCAATCCTAACGTAATAAATGCATTTATGATTCGAGAAAGTTTACATTGAAAATGTGATAGTTCATTCAATCAATCTATATGATAGAAATTATTTATTCCGAAATAAGATAAGCTGGGATATATGCCTCCTCCACAAATGATTTCCATTTTGGGAATACCACTGTATTAAAGGTCAGCACAAGCGGAATTTCATTGGGAATTTCTCCGGGGGATCTCTCAACAAAAAACACTGCTCATCCCCTATATATGCCTATCCGATAGTCTTCATCTGCTCTCTAATCCATTAAGAATGACCTATATAATCGTCTCATTGCTATATGAACTCAAATTGCACCACTTTTCAGTAAACTGAAAATTGAGACCTAACCTCATTGCAAATTCAAATTTGCACGTTAAGTTATTACCCTAATGGAAACACGTGAAATTTAGTAAACGCATTTTCCTCTGAAAACACCCCTTTTGTAAATTAAAATGCCGAATGAAATGAAAGAAAAAAACACACTTCCGCTATTTTTAAGAACAAAGCGTCGACGCCGCTCCGCGAAAAGCAAAAATAGAAAACGGAACTTTTCGACCATTTGGGAACACGCATAAGTGCACATCGTGTGGTGAGTGTACCCCCCCTTCCCCCCCGGGGGACTCTTATCGGGACTACCCCTATAAATAGCATATCTTTGTTAATTGTCAATTTAGTTAGCACCGTTGATGTAGTATAGAGTGGTCCCCCTCGGTATCCAGCTGTGTTGAGAGAGTAGTTTATAAGCTCCTCTTATAATCTAAGTGTATGTTGGATATTTTACGTCATAGTCAGAGATGAGTTAAGTCAGAATAGTAGTATGTAGTATGTAGTAGGTAGTTAGTCAGTATAGTCCAGTATACACAATAGATTAGGAGTTGTAAGATGTATCGCTATAGTAGCGTATTGCAAAAGTTTCAGATTTTTTTTCTTACAAAAGAAAAAAGGATCTGACATTTTCATCTATCACCACAAATTAATATCAAAAACGTATATGCATCCATAAATGCAGAAGGACCTTGATCGTTTGGACCATTTCACTTTGTAGAGTTATAATGACTGGTACAGACGCATACCCCCAAAATCTCATCGTTAACCTGGCGTCAAATCTATACACCTCTACATCATGGTTCACATCGTGACGTCACAACACTCAGTTTGACAACAGTGCTGTTCTGTCAGGCCACGTTCAAGATCTCCGCACCCAATATTGCAAGAAAGTGGACGAATGAGATAGTTAATAAAGTGACAATAGAAATAAGGACAGAGGTGTGAGAGCATAAGACAGATAACTCCTCATTGACTGGAATTTTAAAATCTGCAGATTTTCGACGTGCCCGCCACCGGGCCACCGTCCCCCTCTTAGGCAACCCCTCTTTTTTCAATCCTAAATCCGGGTGGCAATGTACACAATAATAATTGCTTCTCAATGTCTTTTGCAATTAAAAATTCTTCATAATTTCTGTTTTTTTATTGGGGGGGGGGAGGCGTTTTTTATGTTTGTTTTTTTTGTTTTGTTTAGGGGCTATATAATTCTATCTTCAAAATGAGGCGAATTTTCCTCAGAAAACAAGCTAAATAGTTTATGTGGCAAGGATGGTGGGTTGTCATTATATTTCTTATTTTCAATTGTCAGAATCGTATAATCGTTATAATATTTTATTATATATATATATATAATATATATATATATATACTATCTTTATGCATACATTGGTATACTCCACCCTTGATATTGATTTAATTTAATTCTGTTCAATATATGATATTATATACGTAATCATAAATGTATAGACTGGCCCGCCCAAACGCAATTATTATTCCTTTATATACATATACCGTGCGAGCAAAAATATCGATAATCTAACTAAAAAATGCAAAAATAGAGAACAAATTCGAAGTGAACTTTAAATTATTTTACATTTATTCTAAGGAGTAACTCTCTTGTCATCTTCTTAGCGTACCATTTTTGTGTGGTTTTCTTTACGCTTGATGAACACGGACGCAGTTGTTTTTGAATATGCAAATCTCTGGATGTGCCAGGGGGGAAAAATGATTGAAACAACAAAAGCTGACAAAAAGCTAAATAGTCACACCTCCAATCATGTTATAAAATGACGCATAACTTTTGTATACGAAAATGTCTTCCGCTTAATAACTTGGCAGAGGGTGTTCGTTACACATATTGGCCTACATTCTGTATGGCGTGAAACTAATGGAGATAAATTCTGTAGAGTCAGGACTCGATGTGAGCCACTACGTCAAGTAACGAACACGAGTAATCCTTTTCAAAAGTATAGGAGCGTCTTTAGAAGTGAGATTTAGATCTGTCAATGGCAATTTTACTCTTTGATGTAGTACTGCATTCGTGCATTACTTTGACGAGTCAATCTAATTTCAATACAAATGTAGTCATATGATTATGTAACACACACCCTTCCAAAAGTTATAAGCAGAAAGGACCATTTTCAGTTAAAAGAGTTATGCATCATTTATATTCATGATGGAGTTCTTTTTGTCAGCTTTTGTTGTTTAATTCTCATCCACACCCTGACACAATTCTGAAGAGCTTTGCACGTTCGCAAAACAATGTCGTCGTGTTCCATTCCAGCGTTAAAGACCAATACTACAAACAAAAATAAGCGGTACCAGAAGAATGCGAGAGAGTTACTCTTCCGAGAATAAGTAATATAAGTTAGGGTTGTATGAATTTGTTTCTTTTATTGACATTTGTTCTAGGTGTAAAGTTTTTGACTCACTCGACTATATTATAATATAATATATATATATATATAATATATATATATAAATGAAAAGCGAAAAAATTGCTTTAATATATATAATATTATATATATATTATATATATATATTATATATACTAATAATATCATATATAATATATATTACCACTGTTGCTCATAAAGGTTGGATTTTTTTGTGTGATCCAGCGTAACATCTATTTGCTCCGGCTTAGATTTCTTGAAATTGTTGTCCCCTACTTTCACTTTTTTCTGGACCCTGCGGCTATACGTTGGCACCCCGAAACTAAGTTCCCGGGAATGAAAATTAAACAAAAGTTTGCGACAACCCCCCAGAACCCAATTTTTCATTTTTTCCTCATTCAAGGCGGCCCCTTTTTGTTTACCCTGCTGACTAAGGCCCCCATAATCCAACCCTGTCACCAAACGCGTTCTGTCGATGTAAAGGGTTTTATTGTTCTTTGAGTTAAATCCAAGTTTGTGAGTCACAGACTTAGATTTAATGTCTTAGGGGAAGCGGAAAAGTTTACTTTGATTCGGGTTTAACATTAAATTTATCATTTTTACCAACATAGAAATTTTCTATCTTCTCAAAATGTATTGCATAAATCTCAGCCTAAACAATACAAACCCTTAATGAAAAATAGACAGTAGTACCGTTACAACCTTGTTCATTAGGGCTGAAACAAGAAATTTTGGGGAAAGATGACAATAATTCAGGTTGCGAGTAGTTGTTTTTAACATTTCCTTTGTTTTGACCATAAAAGGTTGGATAGAAGATTTCCATTTTTTTACTCGATTCAAATTTTCCATTCAACCCCTCCCCATAGACAGACACTAACGCCTTACATCTTAAACCTTGATTCTTATCATAAAGAACGATGGAAAACTCTATATTTCAGGACGCATGCTTTCTGTGCCAGGCGGAGTATTGACGGAAGGGGTGTGCCCTTGGTTTCGAGCACGGGGTAACCTCAAAAAAGGGGCCCCAACAATGAAACAAAAAATGGCAACAATTGGGCGTTACTGGGGTGGCAACTACTCAATTTTTTTATTTCATTCCCCGGTTAATAGGTTGGAGAGGCGTCAAGGTATAGCCAGGGCCCAGACAATGATAGTGCGATCAGGTATTAGCAGGTGGCACAATATATTTCAATGAAGGAATTTTAAGCCGAGATGCAAAACAGATGTGCCTGGATCACAACAAAAGACAATATCCAAAGCCTTTTACGAGCAACAGTGATAATAAATATAGGGTACTTAGCAGTATTGTTATATACTAATACT
>CALNVZ010002100.1:46431610-46445327 GCA_940671915.1 Paracentrotus lividus
AAAATCCAACCTTTTATGAGCAACAGTGTATATATATATATTTTAGTATATATATATATTTATATTATATATTATAAATATTATATATATTATAAGCAATTTTTTTCCTTTTCATTTATATATATATATTTATATATATATATATATTTATAATATACCGAGTGAGTCAAAAAAACTTTACACCTAGAACAAAATGTCATAAAGAAACAAATCTACAACCCTAACTTATATTACTATTCTCGGAAGAGTAACGTCTCCGCATTCTTCTGGTACCCTTTTTTTTTTGTAGTATTGTCTTACGCATGGCAATGGAACACGACGAATTGTTTGCGAACGTGCAAATTTCGAATTGTGTCAGGGTGTGGATGAAATTAAACAACAAAAGGTGACAAAAAAGCAACTCCATCATGAAATAAATGCATAACTTTTTAACGAAAATGGTCTTCTGCTTATAACTGGCAGGGTGTCGGTTACAAATCATATGACTACATTTTGTATTGAAATTAGATTGATCGTCAAGTAATGCACGAATGCAGTACACATCCAAGAGTAAAAATGCCACTTGACAGACCTAAAAGACCTCCTATACTTTTGAAAAGGATTATTGTCTTACGTGTGCTACTCATGCCTGACTCTACAGAATTTATCTCATTTTCATACAGAATGTAGCCAATTGTGTAACAACACCCCTGGCCAAGTTATTTAAGCGGAAGACATTTTCGTTAAAAAGTTATGCGTATTTTTTTCATGAGGAGATTGCTTTTTTTTGTCAGCTTTTGTTGTTTCAATTTTTCCCCCCTGGCAATCCGAGATTTGCATATTTCAAAAACAATGCGTCCGTGTT
This sequence comes from Paracentrotus lividus, assembly GCA_940671915.1. Lineage (NCBI taxonomy): Eukaryota > Metazoa > Echinodermata > Echinoidea > Camarodonta > Echinidae > Paracentrotus > Paracentrotus lividus. The sequence goes on from CALNVZ010002100.1 coordinate 46,432,455, forward strand.
CATCAAGCGTAAAGAAAACCACACAAAAATGGTACAGAAGATGCAAGAGGAGTTACTCTTTAGAATATGTAAAAAATTTAAAGTTATGAATTTGTTATTCTTTTTATTGACAATTTTTTAGGTGTAAAAGTTTTTTTGGACTCACTCGGTATATATAAATTTTGAAAGGAAAAAAAATTGCTATTTTAAGGGGTGGGTGGGAGTTTATACATGTATATTATATATTATATATATATAATATATAATATATATATATATATAATATTTATATATATATATATATATTATACGATTCTGACATTGAAAAGAAATAAATGAAACCCACCATCTTACAAAAACTTTTTCTTTTTCTGAGGAAAATTCGCCTCTTTTGAAGATAGATTATATAGCCCCTAAACAAAACAAAAAAAACAAAAACAAAAAAAACGCCCTCCCCCCCCAAAAAAAAAAGAAATTATGAAGAATTTTATTGCAAAACATTGAGAAGCAATTATTATTGTTACATTGCACCCGGATTTGGATTGAAAAAAGAGGGGTTGCCCTAAGAGGGGGACGGTGGCCGGTGGCGGCACCGTCGAAAATCTGCAGATTTTAACAATGTCCAGTCAATGAGGAGTTATACTGTCTTATCTCTCACCCTCTGTCCTTATTTTATTTCACTCTTATTACTCATTCGCCAACTTTCTTGCAATATTGGGTGCGAGATCATGACGTGGCGACAGAACAAGCTGTTGTCAACTGAGTGTTGTGACGTCCGATGTGAACCATGATGTAAGGTGTAGATTTGACGAGGTAACGATGAGATGGGGTATGCGCTGTAATCATAACTCTACAAAGTGAAATGGTCCACGATCAGGTCCTCTGATTTAGGATGCATATTACGTTTTGTATTATTGTGGTGATAGATGAAAATGTCAGATCCTTTTTTCTTTGTAAGAAAAAAAATCTTGAAAGCTACTATACATGCTACAACGTCTACTACTATACTACTACTACTACTACTATACTACTAATATACACTACTACTACTACTACTATTACAACTACTACCACTACTACCACCATCTCTACTACTATTACTAACTATCAACCCGTACTACACTAAAAATTGACCAGCATTAACAAATAAGATAATTTATTTTTAAGGGAGATAAGTTCATAAGAATTCCCCCAGGGGGGGGGGAGGGGGGGACACTCACCACACGATGTGCTACTCATGCGTGTTCCCCAAAAAGCGTCGAAAAGGGTTCCGTTTTCAGCCTTTCGGCGGCGTCGACGCTTTTTCCTTAAAATAGGGGTGTTTTTTTTTCTTCATTTCATTCGCCATTTTAATTTAAAAAGGGGTGTTTTCAGAGGAAAATCGCTGTTTTTTACTCAAAATTTTCACGGTGTTTCGCCATTTAGGCGTAATAAAAGGCGTGCAAATTTGAATTCATGCAATGAGACGATTAAGGTCCATTTTCAGTTCTTGACGTCGAAAGGGTGCAATTTGATTTCATTGCAATGAGACGTTTAGGGGTCATTCTTCCGGTGCCGTGGACACGCAATATGGGTAGCACCTTTTTTGTTGAGTGATCCCCCGGAAAATTCCCTGAAATTCGCTTTGTGCTGACCTTTATACAGTGCGTATCCCAAAATGGAAATCCATTTGTGGAGGAGGCCATATTCCCAGCTTATCTATTTCGGAATTAAATATTTCTATCATACTAATTGAGATTGAACTCACATTTTCAATGAAAACTTTCTCGAATCATAAATGCATTTTAATTACCGTTTAGGATTGAAGGAACTTGCCCCGTGGGTAAACAATAGGAAGCTCAAACTGGGAAAGGGGTTAAATGGGCATTGTGGGGTGCGGAAACCTTTTACTTTTACATTTACCTGGAGGTTCGCGGAATATTTTTCATTATTAGTCAGGACCCCAGAGGAAAGGGCGGACAGGCTCATTTCATGAAATTAACCACCCGGTGTGGTATCAATATGTATTAATTTGTACATGTTTGTATTCAATTGTAAGTTGTTTGAATTAAAGTGCTAATCGGTGATAATGAACTTCAAACCTCTTATCATTTGTGTTCGTTTGTGTCATCTATTTCTTAACATTTCCTTAATACTTTTTCTCTCTATGCTAAGTTGCATCTGGAATAAAAAATCATCCCAAAGAAGGATTTAAGGTGGTATCATGAAACGAGTGCGGGACTATGTTTGATGATGTTGATATGATGATCAAGGCGGCGATTTCATTGTCACGATTTGGGGCGACGGAAACACCGGAGGGAACTTAATTAATAATACGCTAACGTAATAAAGGCGTCCCAAGATACATATAAAATTTGAATAGAATGACCTAATTGAACATTATGCAGAAACTAATGACAATGTGTGACGAGCGCGAAGGCGAGCCGAAAATTTTGCCTTTATAATACATTTAGCTTGTATTTGACATTACATTTTGCCTTCTTTATTTACCTTGCTAGCTGTCACTAATTAAAAAAATTTAAGCTTTAAAATCGGTGGCAGGACGAATCCGCCAAAAAAAAAACAAAAAAATCAGGGGGATACGCCCTCACGTCCCCCCGGTATCACCACCGAATTGATCTGATGATCATGTGATGTATTGATGATTGATAGAGTGATTGATGATAATGACGAAAGGCACACAGGTCATTCAGGTCTCGAGACTCCGAGTCTCTGGTGTCTCGGAACATCACTATCGAGTCTCATGGTCTCTCATTCCTGAAGATGGTATTCCACCCGACGAAAGTCCCGAGACTTCAGAGATGTCACAAGAAATAATATTATATGAACATGTTTCGATTTTCCGGTCAAATTGCCACTGGTCTAAACCATTTGCTATGACCGTTTGCCTCAATTCCCACACGTCTAATTCCAATTTCGTCTACAACCAGTTTTGTCAATTACCTTAAGGTCTAAATGTTTTACTTAGTCTTTTACCATTTCGTCTAATCCTATTTGGTCTAATGGCCATTTGTCGTCTAAAGTCCATTAGTCTATTACTATTTGTCGATTACATCGGTAAATGACTGACATATACCAAATATTCATTTGAGAATTAGACACCTACACAAATGATGGGATCGAAAGGTAAGAATATGACATTGCTTATTCTGCACCTAATACAACCTCTCCACGAGGGATAAAAAGTATTGGACGTCTCGGATACTTTATTCCTTCGCGGAAACATCTTTGAAACTTACTTGAGCGGATTTGGAAATACTCTTGAAACGGTTTTGAAACAACTTGAAGCCGTTCTTTCCCCCGAGGGGTTCTTTTTCCGTTTTAGGTCGCGAAAGTCGCGGAGACATCGCGGGGACGTCTCGCGACGCGAATAAAGTATCGGGAACCGTCTTCTAGTACTTTATCCGTCGCGGAGGACGTCCTCCGCGAAGTGAGATACCACCCTTACTTTACCTTACACATTATTTTCCCACATTTGCATAATTCAAGTTTACGCAACAAAAGAGAACTGTCTTTGATCCTATTAATCAGCGCCGACGTCCAGCACCCTTATATATGAACAGAGGTAGTTCCGATTTTTTGGAGGTTGGGTAGACAAATGTATCTAATAATGCTTCCAAATCCGACCTATGTTCAATCTAGGTTTTATTCTTACGAATCCATTTTTCATCCTTTCTTTTTGTATTTTTGGAAGACAGGTGAATTACCAACTTAATTGGGATTTTTTAGAGTTTGTACAAACTTTGCTAAAATTCTGCGTTTACTTTTTTCAAAAATTGTGATATTGATGTCGATTCATGGTTAAAATTAGTACTGGAGATTCTGAAAGCTTATATCTGTTATGCACATTTGTTGTTAATTATCTTTTTTATTGACACAATGATTATCTTCCTAAATGTGTTCCACTAATGTCACCCGTTCAAATTAATCATTTAAAATCTTTCCTTCAAATATGTCCAGGCTCTATTTTCGTAAGCATAAAAAAGGATGTCCCGTGTTTTACACGCACGGACTGAAAACTGCGGTAGTGCATTTGGGCGGGAGCATCGAAATGATTACTGCAATACGGCTTCATCAGGTCATGTTTATTGATATCAATGTAACCTTCGTTATTAAAATATTTAATTCACGTGTTGTGTTGAAAGCACAGATAACGTATTAGAGACGTCTCGAACGTCTCTCAACAATTTTATGAAGAGTCTGAAGTAGTCCCGATCCGTCTCCGAAATCAGGACGTCTCAGAGACGTCCTCGGACGTCTCCGAGACGGTTTGGGACTACCTTTCATATTTTTTCTTCATCAATTGTCGCGGGACGTCTCGGAGACGTCTCGGGGACGTTCTGATATCGGAGACGGATTTGGACTTCTTTCAGATTTATTTTTTTTTATATAAATCTGTCGCGGAGACGTCTCAGAGACGTCTCCTGATTTTCGGAGGGGATGGGACTACTTTCAGACTTTTATCATAACTGTTGCGGGAGTCTCGAGGCGTCTCGGAGACGTCTCTTGAGACGTCTCTAATACTTTTTATTCCGTCGCGGGGAACGTCTCGCGAAAAGTGAGATAGCACCCTTAAGTCGTTGCTATGTCTGCCAAGCCATATATGACAGTATAAGTTGTTTAGGTGCCTATCTCACTTCGCGGAGACTTCTTTCGTGACAGGAATAAAAATCCGCTCCCGCGACGGCATACAAAGTATAAGACGTCTTCCGGACGTCTCCCGACAATTTATGAAAAAAAGTCCGAAGTACGTCCCAAATCCGTCTCCGAAAAATCAGCGATTTGGGCTCTTCATTATTAATTTTTTTTATATATAATTGTCGCGGAGACGTCTCTGGGGACGTCTCCTCAATATCGGAGACGGATTTGGGACTACTTGCAGATTTATTTTTTTATATAATTGTCGCGGTACGCTCTCAGAGACGTCTCCTGAATTCAGAGACGGATTTGGAGATACTTTGACTTTTTTATAACTGTCGCGGAGAAGTCTCGGAGACGTTCTCGGAGACGTCTCTTATACTTTTTATCCGTCGCGGAGGACGATTTTATTCTGTTGCGGAGAGTCTCGCGAAGTCAGATTTTTTTCCGCCAACTTTGTCAAGGAAGGGTGGGGTGGTTAGGCGCGGAAACATTCTTACGGCTTCGGCCATCCAAAAAGGTCATCACTTTGTAAAATAATGCACAGGGATATAAAAATCCATCAATAATTTGTTTATCCGAAACCCGATTTTAGGCACTTTATTTTCTGAATTTTGGGAGTTGGGTGGGCCGTTTAGCTCCCCCTCCTGGATACGCGCCTCTTATTAAACACCACACAAAAAAACGATATCTTACAATCGTCAAAGCAAACCCACAATAGCCAAGGTTTATCATGTGCTGTTTTTTATATATTTCTTAGTGATATGATTTAAAACATATCGGAGGTATTTATGAACCTGCACATATCGGAAGTAGATGTCGGGAAGTTGGTCGGATCGCTTCCAGGTGTGATTGGTCAATGAAGTGACGTCCAATCGAATCAACTGTACCCTCGTTACTATACGGGAACCTATTTCAAAACCAATTACTGCTAGTAATTCCCTTAGTAATCGACCCAAATTATTCTGTGCCACCGATGAGTTCGTTGAGCACTGGAACGACTAGAATGAAGGGGATAAAAATTGTTAGTTGTGAAAAGACGAGTCATTCGATACTTGGCACAACCAGTTTAAGCATTGAAACAGACGATCGTCAATTTGATCTGTATACTGTTTCCATTTTCAAGCGTTCCTGTTTAACTTCCGCTGATTTAAACCAATTACATATCAAATTGTTGCCATGATCCATCGTCCTTGACTTCCTCTCTCAAGAACTATCTCAAACTCTTTCGCTGCAAAGAAGAGGCGTCATCCAATTCATATTTTGTTTCTCGAGCTTTACGATAATTGAAAGTCTGTCTTTGATTGCTCGAAGCAAAACAAGGGATCAACGATTGAAGTCTAGAACGCAACGGGCCTTCTCTATTGGGCTTGTGTATCATATTTGTACCGATTATTTTTGATCTAGTGACATTTGCAGAGAGAGAAAGCATTCGACAAGGTAAAGTGGAGAAGCATTCAAAACCACCGTAGGGTGACACATTTGAAAGAGCGGCCTGATTTCTTCAGAAGAGTAGATTGACGGGGAAAACTTTGTTGGATTTTTCACAACACTCGCTCAAAACTAACTATGGACGTGAGAATAATCGAAAAAGGAGGTAAGTTTTAATTCAAGCATTTGGACGGCCGTATGCATAAAAAAAGTAAGCGCTTGGATCTTGACTGGAGGATCAACACTTTTATCCAGTGACTGCTAAATGCGTGTCAATATAATGTCAAATTAATCCGCCAACGAGAGCCTGCAAACTATGTCAGGCAATCCTTTATCGATTTCAAACGTCATTATTTAAGCAATTCATTTGGTCTATTCACCCGCATGGTCATTGACATTGCTCCTTCAACGAGACTTTCGCATTTGAATAACTCCAATTCCATCATTCTTATGCCATGTGTTGGCAAAATATTGGCTTTTTCATGCGATTTGTGTAGTTTGTTCCAAAGAACTTTTGCGAACAAGCTTAGAAAAAAAATTGGTGGGAAAAAAATAGAACATGGAATTCTGCAAGATAAGAGCCAAAGATAAGTGTCGAGTATCGAAAAAAAAGAGGAGGATATTCAACGGAGTAAAGTAAAGCTAAAATTCTAGGAGTATTTTGACATTATTAGACCACCTTACTTGCGTGCAAGGGTAGACAACGAATTTAAAAAAAAAAAAAAAAAAAAAAAAAAACCTTACTTAAACCACTTAAATGTGTGTGTGTGTGTGTGTTTTGTGTGTGTTTATGCTGATAAGTAAATACATTTAAGTAAAAACTTTTAAAACCATTCTAAAACCAAAAAACGGAAGATTTTATTCATATATATCTTCTTTAACCAACTTTATATAAAATTGGACGAAAATTCGCAAACCAACAGTACTGAGTTAAGTAAACGCAGACGTGTTCTTGCCTGATACAATTAAATGTGAGTAAATTCTATTGAACGCATTTACTCTTTGCAAGCTGAAATCAATTTGAGGTGATACTTATTACTAAAGACTGCACCGATATATATAGATACTTGATGTACTTATCTTTAGATGTTAAAGGAGAGGAACCCTAGGGTTGAATTAAATTGCTATAAAACAGAAAATCAAAGACAGATCATGGACAATTGGAAAATTGAATAGTAATAAGAAAGTTAATGAGCACTTTTGATGATGGGATCAATGCCATGGAGATCCTCACACTGGCAAACAGGCCAAATATGTGATGTTACGATGCAACAACTCTCCCTTTAGTGGACAGAAAATACCCAAATTTGCTTTTTCCTCTTTCTAATTGTAGTACAGAATTCTTTGTTGATTATTGTATTTTTGTCAAACCTGTTTACAGTCTCCCACAAAAAGGAATACCGATCTTTACTGACAGAATTGTAAAACAGTCAATTTAAGTGAAATTGCTACAAAATGTAATGGTGAAGTTAGTTCATGTATGACATCAACATTTGGGACCGTTTGCCAGTTTGAGGGATCTCCTAGCAGTATGAGATCATACATTCAAAATTCTCATAATTTTCTTATTATATTCCTTTTCTCTCAACCTTCGTTGATCTGTTCTTTGATTTTTCTGTTTTTTCATATAACTTGACTTGATTCCTCTAGCAGTTATCATTCCCCTTATTAAGTATTTCGCCTTTGTTAGCAGCTCTATTACAAAAGGTGACAGAGGAAACAATTATACGATTGATGATTATGCAAAATTGCAGTGCAAATCATTGAATTTAATACATTTCTCGAAGATTTTGATTAACTTTATATTTTGCCAAAGATATTTGATTCACTATATAATTGGTGTACACTCCCATGATTCAATTAATCAGAAAACCGTATTTCTGAACCAAAGACTAAGTTTGTATGAAAGTTAAGTTGGCGCTAAGGTATTAAGACAATAAGTCACACAATAGCACGCCACCCAAATATAAAGCGACTTTCTGAACCCCTCTGCATAAAATCAAACTCTAAACCAAGTAACATTTCATAACCGCAATTATATTGATTTCTTCGCTTGCAAGTTAATAGACACGGTAGTATGACTAACATAACATAGTTATTGTTAGTCAGCGCCCTTTCGCCCTTTGAATACGAGAGCATGTCATTGATACCTTTCAGCACAGTCAAAATGAGCCCTACATTTTCACGTGGAAAAGCACTTCCTGGTATTCTTTTTCTTCCCTGAATTTTCTCGTAGCAGTTTACGGTTGTCATTTTGAACTACTTGGCATTTACCCTGACGTGAAAATTTGTAGCCAGGCACTGCGAGGGCGCGACAGCGCCCGAGGGGAGGGGGGAGGTGTGAGAATGGCGTGAGACAGAATGGCGTGTTAAGAGTTCTGGAACCCCTTCCCTTTTTTTTTGTTGGGGGGGGGGGATTAAACCCCCTAACCCCCCCCCGTAGATCCGCCATTGTGAATGTTTTGATTAATGAAAACCAATTTTAGCGAAGTTGGAAAATATACAGCTTCAAGGTAACGAGAAAAGTGTCAAAGTCAGCTACCTCCGGCATACAATCTGCAAGCCATTTTCAAATTCTTAACCAAACCATACCCCCAGGTATTAGGAGTGTTATACATTTTTGTGCAAATTCAATCTTGCTGTTCTTAACTTAAGACACAATCACAGACGTGTGGTTTGTACTTACTGACTCCATACTGACTTCACGCCTTACTGGAACTCTTTCATATATGTAGCTGAAATTTATATTGTACAGTGCGTCCAGATAAAGTTAACCCAACTCTTGAGGCGTATTTAGATTGTATTACTATGTTGTCATTAATTTTATATCATGCAAAGAGACTCGTTATCTCTATCAGTTGATACCCAAATTTATAATGTACTGTCATGGATTACTGAGACACTCGACGTTCTTAAAACTTTGGTCAAAACAGACACGTACCAAGTTTATCAGAAAGCAATCCAGCTTTATCATTCATTCTGTGTGTGAAGTTAGCCTTCCTAAGTAGTACAGTCAATATATCGGTCTCAACCTCACACTAATTGCAACAGAAAATCTGAACATGTTTATCTTGATAGTTTAAGTCTCTCGTACAACATAATCAAAGTCCCTAAGATTTCGCAAGCTGGCTGGAAAGGGGGTCAACAGGTCAAGCGTCAATAGAGGTCTTATTTTGGCCTAAACTCAATGTAAAATGATCTACTCTTATGATTGTTATATTCACTTATAAATTAAAATAGTAACGCGTACTTACAAACTTTGGGTCAATTATGTTATAACAATATGAATAAGATGAGCAGGGTTGGTGCTAACCATTCTAGAGGTCAAGGTCATTAGGTCAATAAATGTCTAAAATCTGTGAAAATGAGAGAAATTCCCATTATTCCTGGCCAGAACTTGAAACCCACTACAAGATGTCGACCACCTTGGTTTAATTTTGTTAGACAAATTGAACATATAATATTTGGTTGTCAAATATTTGAAGGGATTAAAGGTCAGAGGTCAATAGCATATCAAAACTCATGTGAAAATGATATGAGAAATTTTCTTTTATCTACAGCCATAACTCGAGACTCAACAATTTAGCAGGAATATCAAGCCAAACTATTAGTCTCTACATGTAGTCTCTATTGATCTTGAGGCAATGAACTTATATGGTTTTCAGTGACAACCATTTAAAGGTCAAAGGTCCTGAGGGTCAGTAGTGCCCAAAGAATCCTGTAAAATGATAAGAAATGTTTTATTTTAGCCATAACTTGAGAACTACATGAGGGAATGCTGACCCAAACTCACGGCAATTATATTACTGAGGCAAATTAACATATAGACCCTACCAGTAGGTAGAACCATTACAGGCAAAGGTCAGAGGTCAGCTATATGTAGAAAAATCTACGTTAAAATGATGAAAATTTGGTTTCACTTGCATTGTGTCATATTCAGAGCCAAATGAACCTTTGACATTACGGTGACACACTATACTTTTGAACAGGTCAAAGGTCATAAAGTTTCTGATGATAAGAACGTTTTCATATAGCTCTAACTTTGAGATCCGGAGTGTTGACACCAAAACTGTTTCAGTTATGTATATTATAGCAAAATTTCATGACCCTTGAGCATGTTGAGGGTCAAGGTCAATTCCTCGTATACATCTATAAGATTATTACCTTTTTTCAAACCTATTTAGCGATAACTTTAACTCGAGTCAAACAGGGTAATTGCGCCCACAACTTGTAGTACTTGTGTAGAAATTCTTGGTATCGACCAAGATAAACTCAATGGTTATGTTTTGATAATATTTGTAAAGTGAGAAACACACACAATATCATGAGAAGATTTGAATGAACATGCTTACAAATAAAATAGGCACAATAGGTGGCTCATTATAGGCTCATTCCTTAGCCAAGAAATAAAAACATCCATGGAAATATTTATTATACTCTAGCAAATGTCTTCCAGTCATTTCAACAACAAAAAGTTTTTAGAGTGCAAATATACCATTAGTATAGGGGTCCATGCTCAAGGGGAAAGCCCCTCACCTCTCAGGCGGTCAACCATACGCTCGTTCCTGTGATTTCTCGGGGAAAGGGTGGAACATTATTTTCAGGGTCTTCAGTTCAGGCGGGAAGAATTCTCGAAACTCATTGAAAGTGGTCTCTTGACATTTCCCCCAAAATGTTTTTAATTAGGGTAGAGGATAGTTTTTCAATATTTTGGAGCCAATTCAAATAGGGTCCTGTATTATGTAATGTAAAATAATACCGGGTGGCTACAGGGGTAATTTGCTAAGCTTCCTTCCAAAGACTGTTAAAGGGGATTATGTCTGTAAAAGTATACAATCTCCTCAAGTGCAATTATCCATTTGTTTATCCCTTGAATTCAGTATTGAATGAATTAGCAAGAGCCTATACTGCACATTTTTGTTAACCAAAAAAATTAAGAATAAGGCAGGGGCGGACATTTATGCGGCCACAGGATCTAGATGTTTCCTTGAAGGAGCCATTGTATTCTAGCATCACCAATAAATGTCTATTGTCATTGGAAGAGAAATGTTGGAAGACTTAAACCGCATCATTTGTGAAAATTGAAAAATGCTCCAAATAAATGAAGCCTTACTATGAGAAAATACTATCTAAATTCTAGTTTTGAGCCCCTAACCATGTAACCATAAAACATGTCAAGTGTATGTATACTGTGTACCCAAGACCGTTACACTCAATGATCTTACCTCTTTTATGTTACACGGAAAAAAAACTTACCAAAAATAAACATAAATCCATCACACATTAAATCCTGATCAACTAGTTATTCAACATAATCTTCAAAACTTTAACTAACAACCTTGAATCCAGCTTATGTATGATCCATTACAATTAATGTTTTGCGTAATAATTCAATTTCTAGAAATTACTTTTGATCCATTTCAACTACTTCTCATGCTCCAGTGGCGGATTTCAGGCAGGGGCACAGGGGACACGCCCCCTCTATAATACTAATTCTAATTGACTCTACATGTAAAATCAGGAAAATTTGGCGGCTCACTACTCATGGGTTGAGGCGCCCCCTCTTTTCAAATCTCACCACCTGCACTTTATTGCGGTTAGCATGAATATCATTCATCATTTCACATAGTTTAAGACTCCTTTGGATACCTGTGGGCCACTTAAACAGTGTTACAAATGTTACCATCTCAAATCTGTTCAACAGGCTGGGTGAAAGTCATTTCATCAGTGCTTCTAACTTCATCTCGGGAATGTAGTGCACATGTATGCATTTTTGTCCCTACTTTATTTATACATAACTTAACAACTTTTGATAACATTTAATGAAACAATTTCCTGTATCATTACTGAGTAAATTTGTCTTTTGTCATTGACTTAAACATCTTGAAACATAATAATATAGGTGGCAATATCAGTGTAATTGACGGACACATAAACCCTTCCATTATCAAGGGCTGCTGAAATAATTGTGAAGGCAAGGAATTTTGATTATTTCTGACAAAATTAATTTCCAGTCATACCACAGTCAATGTGGTCCTTTGACTATTGAAAGAATTTACCCATCTCGCAGATTCAATTGAGCTCAATCTCCTCATCAGTAGTCCCTTTTCAATGTTTAGGACAGGGATTTTCAAGCCAAAATGACTTTTTAATGACCATTCACCATAGCATAGTTGTCAAGTTGTATCAGTTGTATTTCCATTCTTCCTTATCATACATAATTGGCCACATTTGTTGAAATACACTTCGATTTCAGTACATTGCATATTAAAAGCAAAAGATAGTCCTTTTCATCCTTTTTTTTTTACCAGAATGAGACATACTTATTTAGTGCACCTTGACCATTTGACCTTCATGGAAAGTCTACAAAAAACATTTTCTAGCTGCCTCTTTAAAATAATAATGATAGATCGAATTGGTTGAAATCCCCCCAGAATCTACCCTGAAATCTTATAAGATTCATTTATGGATAATCGACCCAAAATTGCTTACGATCATTTTCAAATATTTAAGAATTTTTGACATCTGACTGTTTTGAACCTTCAAAGCTATATCTCTCTCTATATATATATATATATATATATATATATATATATATATATATATACCGAGTGAGTCAAAAAAACTTTACACCTAGAAAAATGTCAATAAAAAGAAAACAAATTCATAAACCCTAAATTATTTTACTTATTCTGGAAGAGTAACTCCTCCCGCATCTTCTGGTACCCTTTTTTTTGTAGTATGTCTTTACGCTTGGATGAACACGACGCATTGTTTGCGAACGTGCAAATTTCGAATTGTGTCAGGGTGTGGATGAAATTGAAA
>CALNVZ010002100.1:46445352-46582155 GCA_940671915.1 Paracentrotus lividus
GGGCCTGGCTATTACCTTGACGCCTCTGCCAACCTATTAACCCGGGGAATGAAATAAAAAAATGAGTAGTTGCCAACACCCAGAACGCCCAATTGTTGCCATTTTTGTTTCATTTTGGGCCCCTTTTTGAGGTTTACCCACGGCTCGAAATCCAATGGCACCGCCTTCCGTCATACCCGCCTGCATCAGAAACATGCGTCCTGAAATATAGAGTTTCTCCATCGTTCTTTATGATAAAACAAGTTTAAGAATGTAAAGGCGTTAGTGTCTGTCTAGGGGAGGGGTTGAATGGAAAATTTGAATCAGTAAAAAAAATGGAAATATTCTATCCAATCCTTTTTATGGTGCAAAACAAAGGAAATTTATAAACAAACTACTCGAACCCTTGGAATTATTGTCATTTTCCCCAAAATTCTTGTTTCAGCCCTAATGAAAAGGTTGTAACGGTAACTACTGTCTATTGTTTCATTATAGGGTTTTATTGTTTAGGGCTGAGAATTATGCAATAACATGTTTGAGAAGATAGAAAATTTCTATGTTGTAAAAATGGATAAATTTAAGTTCAAACCGAATCAAAGTAAACTTTTTCCCTTCCCCCTAAGACAATAAATCTAAAGTCTGTGATCCACAAACTTGGATTTAACTCAAAAACAATAACAACCCTTCACATGACAGACGCGTTTGGTGAAGGTTGGATTATGGGGGCCTTAGTCAGCAGGGTAAACAAAAAGGGGCCCCTTGAATGAGGAAAAAATGACAAAAATTGGAGTTCTGGGGGGGTTGCGCAAACTTTTGTTTAATTTTCATTCCCGGAATTAGTTTGGGGTGTCCAACGTATAGCCGCAGGGTCCAGAAAAAAGTGAAAGTAGGGACAACAATTTCAAGAAATCTAAGCCGGAGCAAATAGTGTTACGCTGGATCACACAAAAAATATCCAACCTTTATGAGCAACAGTGTATATATATATATATTTATATATATATATATTGTATATTATATATTATATATATATATATATATATTATAAGCAATTTTTTTCCTTTTCAATTTATATATATATATATATATATATATATATATATATTATAATATACCGAGTGAGTCAAAAAAACTTTACACCTAGAAAAAATGTCAATAAAAGAAACAAATTCATAAACCCTAATTATTTTACTTATTCTGGAAGAGTAACTCTCCGCATCTTCTGGTACCCTCTTTTTTTTGTAGTATGTCTTTACGCTGGCATGGAACACGACGCATTGTTTGCGAACGTGCAAATTTCGAATTGTGTCAGGGTGTGGATAGAAATTAAAACAACAAAAGTGACAAAAAAGCAACTCCATCATGAAATAAAAATGCATAACTTTTTAACGTAAAATGTACTTCTGCTTATAACTTGGCAGGGGTGTTGTTACACAATCATATGACTACATTTTGTATTGAAAATTAGATTGACTCGTCAAGTAATGCACGAATGAGTACATCATCAAAGAGTAAAATTGCCACTTGAGCAGACCTAAAAAGACCTCCTAATACTTTTGAAAAGAGATTATTTTTGTCTTTGACGTGTGGCTACTTCGATGTCCTGACTCTACAGAATTTATCTCATTTTCATACAGAATGTAGCCAATATGTGTAGACAACACCCCTGCCAAGTTATTAAGCGGAAGACATTTTTCGTTAAAAAGTTATGGTATTTTTTTCATGTATGGAGAGTTGCTTTTTTTTGTCAGCTTTTGTTGTTTCAATTTCTTCCCCCCTGGCAATGCCGAGATTTGCATATTTCAAAAACAATGCGTCGTGTTCATCCAAGCGTAAAGAAACACCACACAAAAATGGTACTTAGAAGATGCAAGAGGAGTTGACTCTTTAGAATATGTAAAAAATTTAAAGTTAATGAATTTGTTTTCTTTTTATTGACAATTTTTCTAGGTGTAAAGTTTTTTTGACTCACTCGGTACTATATAAATGTTTATTGTAAAAGGAAAAAAAAAAATTGCTTTTTAAGGGGTGGGTGGGAGTTCTATACATGTTATATAGTTATATATTATATATATTATAATATATAATTATAGTATATATATATAATATTTATATATATATATATATATATATACGATTCTGACTATTGAAAAGAAATAGAATGAAACCCACCATCCTTAAAAAACTTTTTCTTTTTCTGAGAAAATTCGCCTCATTTTGAAGATAGATTATATGCCCCTAAACAAAAACAAAAAAAACAAAAACAAAAAAAACGCCCTCCCCCCCCCCACAAAAAAAAGAAAATTATGAAGAATTTTTATTGCAAAACATACATGAGAAGCATTATTATTGTTACATTGCACCCGGATTTAGGATTTGAAAAAAAGAGGGGTTGCCCTAAGAGGGGGACGGTGGCCGGTGGGCACCGTCGAAAATCTGCAGATTTTAACATGTCCAGTCAATGAGGAGTTATACTGTCTATCTCTCACCCTCTGTCTTATTTTATTTCACTCTTATTAACTCATTCGCCAACTTTCTTGCAATATTGGGTGCGAGATCTTGAACAGTGGCGACAGAACAAGCTGTGTCAACTGAGTGTGTGACGTCACGATGTGAACCATGATGTAAGGTGTAAGATTTGACGAGGTAACGATGAGATGGGGGTATGCGCTGTAATCATCAAGCTACAAAGTGAAATGGTCACACGATCAGGTCCTCTGCATTTAGGATGCAATATACCGTTTTGTATTATTGTGGTGTAGATGAAAATGTCAGATCCTTATTTTCTTTGTAAGAAAAAAAATCTGAAACTACTACTACTGCTACAACGTCTACTACTACTACTACTACTACTACTACTACTACTACTACTACTACTACTACGACTACTACTACTATTACAACTACTACCACTACTACCACCACTTCTACTACTATTACTAACTATCACCGCTACTACTACTACAAATATGACCAAGCCATTAACAAACTTAAGATAATTTATTTTTAAGGGAGATAAGTTCATAAAATTCCCCCCAGGGGGGGGGGAGGGGGGGGGACACTCACCACACGATGTGCTACTCATGCGTGTCCCCAAAAAGCGTCGAAAAGGGTCCGTTTTCAGCCTTTCGGCGGCGTCGACGCTTTCCTTAAAATAGGGGTGTTTTTTTTTCTTCATTTCAATCGCCATTTTAATTTAAAAAGGGGTGTTTTCAGAGGAAATCGCTGTTTTTTACTCAAAATTTCACGGTGTTTACGCCATTTAGGGTATAAAAGGGGTGCAAATTTGACTTCATGCAATGAGACGTTTAAGGTCCATTTTCAGTCTGACGTCGAAAAGGGGTGCAAATTTGATTTCATGCAATGAGACGTTTAGGGTCCATTTTCAGAGTGCGGGGACACGCATGGGTAGCACCTTTTTGTTTGAGTGATCCCCCGGGAAAATTCCCTGAAAATTCCGCTTGTGCTTGACCTTTATACAGTGCGTATCCCAAAATGGAAATCCATTTGTGGAGGGGCCATATTCCCAGCTTATCTATTTCGGATAAATATTTCTATCATATAATTGAGAATGAACTCACATTTTCAATGAAAACTTTCTCGAATCATAAATGCATTTAATATACGTTAGGATTGAAGGGAACTTGCCCCGCTGGTAAACAAATAGGAAGCTCAAAACTGGAAAAGGGGTAAATGGGCATTGTGGGGTGGGCAAACCTTTTACTTTTAAACATTTTACCTGGAAGGTTCGCGGAAATTTTTCATATAGTCAGGACCCCAGAGGAAAGGGCGACAGGCTCATTCATGAAATTAACCACCGGTGTGGTATCCAATCATGTATTAATTTGTACATGTTTGTATTCAATTGTAAGTTTGTTGAATTAAAGTGCTAATCGGTGATAATGAACTCAGAACCTCTTATCATTTTGTGTTCGTTTGTGTCATCTATTTCATAACATTTCCTTAACTACTTTTTCTTCTACCTGCTAAGTTGCATCTGGAATAAAAAAATCATCCAAAAGAAAGTGACTTAAGGTGGTATCATGAAACGAGTGCGGGACTTGTTTGATGATGATGATGATGATGATCAAGGGCGGCGATTTCATGTCACGATTTGGGGGACGGAAACACCGGAAGGGGAATTAATATATATAATACGCTCAAACGTAATAAAGCGTCCCAAAGATACATATAAAAAATTTGAAATAGAATGACCTAATTCGCACATTATGCAGAAACTAATGACAATGTGTGCGAGCGCGAAGCGCGAGCCGAAAATTTTGCCTTATAATAACATTTAGCATTGTATTTGACATACATTTTGCCTCTTTATTACCTTGACTAGCTGATCACTAAATTAAAAAAATGTTAAGCTTTAAAAATCGAGGGAGGACGATCCGCCAAAAAAAAAAAAAAAAAATCAAGGGGGGATACGCCCTCCGTCCCCCCGGATCACCACCGATGATGATCATGATGATCATGATGATGATGATGATGATGGTGATGATGATAATGACGAAAGGCACAGGCTCATTCAGGTCTCGAGACTCCGAGTCTCTGGTGTCTCGGAGACATCACTTCGACGTCTCATGAGTCTCTCATCTCCTGAAGATGGTATCCCACCCGAGGAAACGTCTCCGAGACTTCAGAGATGTCACAAAGAAAATTAATATTAATATGAACATGTTCGATTTTCCGGTAAAT
Organism: Paracentrotus lividus; assembly: GCA_940671915.1. Taxonomy (NCBI): domain Eukaryota; kingdom Metazoa; phylum Echinodermata; class Echinoidea; order Camarodonta; family Echinidae; genus Paracentrotus; species Paracentrotus lividus. The sequence goes on from CALNVZ010002100.1 coordinate 46,450,036, forward strand.
TGCCCACTGGTCTAAACCCAATTTGACTAATGACCGTTTAGCCTCATCCCACACGGTCTAATTCCATTTCGTCTACAACCAGTTTGTCCAATTACCTTAAGGTCTAAATGTTACTTAGTCTATTTACCATTTCGTCTAAATCCTATTTGGTCTAATGGCCATTTCGTCTAAAGTCCAATTAGTCTATTACTATTTGGTCGATTCATGTAAATGACTGGACATATACCAAATATTCATTTGAGAATTAGACCCTACCACAAATGGACTGGGATCGAAGGTAAGAATATGACATTGCTATTCTGCACCTAATACAACCTCTCCACGACGGATAAAAAGTATTAGAGACGTCTCGGATACTTTATTCCTTCGCGGAAACATCTTTGAAACTACTTTGAGACGGATTTGGAAATACTTTGAAACGGTTTTGAAACAACTTGAAGCCGTCTCCGCGAGGTTTCGTAAGTCGCGAAAAGTCGCGGAGACATCGCGGAGACGTCTCCGCGACGGAATAAAGTATCGGAGACGTCTCTAGTACTTTTTATCCGTCGCGGAGACGTCTCCGCGAAGTGAGATACCACCCTTACTTTTCCTTACACATATTTTCACCACATTTGCATAATTCCCAAAGTTAACGCAACAAAAGAGAATGTCCTTTGATCCTATAATCAGCGCCGACGCTCCAGCAGCCCTCTATATATGAAACAGAGGTAGTCCGATTTTTTGGAGGTTGGGTGAGCAAATGTATCTAATAATGCTTCCCAAATCCGACCTATGTTCAAATCTAGGTTCTTTATTCTTACGAATCCATTTTTCATCCTTTACTTTTTTATTTTTGGAAGAAAACAGGTGAAATTACCACTTAATTGGGATATTTTTAGAGTTTGTCAAAACATGCTAAATCTGCAGTACTTTTTCAAAATTGTGATATTGATGTCGACTTCATGGTTAAAAATTAGTACTGGAGATTTGAAAAGCTTATATCTGTTATGCACATTTGTGTTAATTATCTTTTTTATTGACACAATGATTATCTTCCTAAATGTGTCCACTAATGTCCACCCCTTCAAATTATCATTTAAAATCTTTCCTTCAAATATTGTCAAGAGCCTCTATTTTCGTAGCATAAAAAAAGATGTTCCCGGTGTTTACACGCACGGAACTGAAACTGCGGTAGTGAATTTTGGGCGGGAGCATCGAAATGATTATGCAATACGCATCATCAGGTCATGTTATTGTATTCAATGTAACCTTCGTATTAAAATATTTAATTCACCTGTTGTGTATGAAAGCACAAGATAAAAAGTATTAGAGACGTCTCCGAGACGTCTCTGCAACAATTTATGAAAAAGAGTCTGAAGTAGTCCCGAATCCGTCTCCGAAAATCAGGAGACGTCTCAGAGACGTCTCCGAGACGTCTCCGAGACGGATTTGGGACTACTTCATATTTTTTTCTTCATCAATTGTCGCGGAGACGTCTCGGAGACGTCTCGGGGACGTCTCCTGAATATCGGAGACGGATTTGGGACTACTTCAGATTTATTTTTTTTATATAAATTGTCGCGGAGACGTCTCAGAGACGTCTCCTGATTTTCGGAGGCGGATTTGGGACTACTTCAGACTTTTTTCATAAACTGTTGCGGAGACGTCTCGGAGGCGTCTCGGAGACGTCTCTGAGACGTCTCTAATACTTTTTATCCGTCGCGGAGACGTCTTCGTGACAGAATAAAAATCCGTCTCCGCGACGGATACAAAGTATAAGAGACGTCTCCGAGACGTCTCCGCGACAATTTATGAAAAAAAGTCCGAAGTAGTCCCAAATCCGTCTCCGAAAATCAGGATTTGGGACTACTTCAGATTAATTTTTTTTTTATATATAAATTGTCGCGGAGACGTCTCGGGGACGTCTCCTCAATATCGGAGACGGATTTGGGACTACTTGAGATTTATTTTTTTATATAAATTGTCGCGGTGACGTCTCAGAGACGTCTCCTGAATTTCAGAGACGGATTTGGGACTACTTTAGACTTTTTTCATAAACTGTCGCGGAGACGTCTCGGAGACGTCTCGGAGACGTCTCTAATACTTTTTATCCGTCGCGGAGACGGATTTTTATTCTGTTGCGGAGACGTCTCCGCGAAGTCAGATTTTTTTTTCACGCCAACTTTGTCAAGGAAGGGTGGGGGTGGTAGGCGCGAAAATTCTTACGGCCTTCGGCCATCCAAAAGGTCATACTTTGTAAAATAACTGCAACAGGGGTATAAAAATCCATCAATAATTTGTTTATCCGAAACCCGATTTTAGGCACTTTATTTTCTGAATTTTGGGTTGGGCGGGCCCGTTAGCTCCCCCTCCTGGATACGCGCCTCTTATTAAACACCACACAAAAAACGATATTTTACATATCGTCAAAGCAAACCCACAATAGCCATGAGTTTATCATGTGCTGTTTTTTTATATATTTTCTTAGTGATATGATTTAAACATATCGGGGGCTATTATGAACTGCGCATACTCGGAAGCAGGTGTCGGAAGTGGTGGTCGCTTCCAGCGTGTGATTGGTCAATGAAGTGACGTCCAATCAGAATCAACTGTACCCTCGTACTATACGGGAACCTATTAAAACCAATACTGCTAGTATCCCTAGTGAATCGACCAAATATTCTGTCCCACCGATGGAGTTCGTTGAGCACTCGAACGATAGAACTGAAGGGGATAAAAATTTGTTAGTTGTGAAAAGCGAGTCATTCGGAGACATTGGCACACACCAGTTTAAGCACTGAAACAGACGATCGTCAATTTGATCTGTATACATGTTCCATTTTCAAGCGCTTCCTGTTTTAACTTCCGCTGATTTAAACATTACATATCAAATTTGATTGCATGATCCATCGTCCTCTGACTCCTCTCTCAAGAATATCTCAATCTCTGTCGCTGCAAAGAAGGAGGCGTTCATCCAAGCATTTAATATTTTGTTTCTCGAGCTATTACGATAATTGAAAGTCTGTCTGATTGCTCGAAGCAAACAAGGGATTCAACGATGAAGTCTAGAACCGCAACGGGCCTTCTCTATTGGGCTTAGTGTATCATATTTGTACATTATTTTTGTCTAGTGACATTTCAGAAGGAGAAAGCATTCGACAAGTAAAGTGGGAGAAGCATTCAAACAACCGTAGCGTGACAACATTTGAAAAGAGAGGCCCTTGATTTCTTCAGAAGAGTAGATGACGGGACTGTGATTTCACAACACTCGCTCAAAACTCAACTATGGACGTTGAAGAATATCGAAAAAGAGGTAAGTTTTAATTCAAGCATTTGGACGGCCGTATGCATAAAAAAAGTAAGCGCTTGGATCTTGACTGGGGATCAACTTTTATCCAGTGACTGCTAAATGCGTGTCATATAATGTCAAATTTCCCCCAAACGAAGACGCCTGCAACTATGTCAGGCAATCCTTTTAATCGAATTCAAACGTCATTATGTAAGCAATCATTTGTCTATTCACCCGCATGGTCATTGAAACTTGCATCCTTCAAGAGACTTTCGCATTTGAAATAACTCAATTCCATTCATTCTGCCATGTGTCTGGCAAATATTGGCTTTTTCATGCGATTTGTGTAGTTTGTCCAAGAAACTTTTGCGAAAAAGCTTAGAAAAAAATGGGGGAAAAAAATAGAACATGAGAATTCTGCAAAGAAAGAGCCAAAGATAAGTGTCGAGATACTCGAAAAAAAAGAGAGGATATTCAACGAGTAAAGTAAAAGCCTAAAATTCTAAGGGTATTTTGAATTATTAGACCACTTACTTGGTGCACAGGGTAGACAAGAATTAAAAAAAAAAAAAAAAAAAAAAAAAAAAACCTACTTAACCACTTAAATGTGTGTGTGTGTGTGTGTGTGTGTGTGTATGTGATAAGTAAATACATAAGTAAAAACTTTTAAAACCAATTCTAACCAAAAAACGGAAGATTTTCATTCATTGATATCTGTCTTTAACCAACTTATATGAAAATTGGAAAATTGAAACCAACAGTACTTGAATTTAAGTAAAACGCAGACGTGTTCTTGCTATACATATAAATGTGAGTAAACTTCTATTGACGCATTTAACTCTTTGCAAGCTGAATCAATTCTGAGGATGATATTATACTAAAGAACCTGCACCGTATTATAGATACTTGATGTACTTCTTTAGATGTTAAAGGAGAAGGAAACCCTAGGGTTGAATTAAATTGTATAAAACAGAAAAATCAAAGAAACAGATCAATGACAATTTGAGAAAAATTGAATAGATAATAAGAAAGTTATGAGCACTTGAATGATGGGATCACTAATGCTATGGAGATCCTCACACTGGCAACAGGCCCAAAATATGTGATGTCATACATGAACAACTCTCCCATTTAGTGGACAGAAAAATACCCAAAATATTGCTTTTTCCTCTTTCTAATTGTAGTACAGATTCTTTGTTGATTATTGTATTTTGTCAAACCTGTATTACATGTCCTCCCACAAAAAGAATACCAGATCTACTGACAGAATTGTTAAAACAGTCAATTTAAGTGAAATATGTACAAAATGTAATGGTGAAGTTGTTCATGTATGACATCACACATCTTGGGACCGTTGCCAGTTTGAGGATCTCCATAGCAGTAGTGATCATTACATTCAAAATTCTCATAATTTTCTTATTATTTATTCCTTTTTTCTCTCAAACCTTCGTTGATCTGTTTCTTTGATTTTTCTGTTTTTATATAACTTGACTGATTCCTTGAGTTTCATTCCCCTTTAAGTATTTCCGCCTTTTGTTAGCAGCTCTATTACAAAGGTGACAGAGAAAACAAATTATTACGATTGATGAATTATGCAAAATTGCAGTGCAAATCATTTGAATTAAATCACATTTTCTCGAAAGCATTGAATACTTTATATTGCCAAAGATATTTGATCACTATATAATTGGTGGTACAACTCCCATGATCTCATTAAATCAGAAAACCGTATTCTGAACCAAAGACTAAGTTTGTATGAAAGTTAAAGTTGGCGCTGAAGGTATTAGACAATAAGATCACACAATAGCACCGCACCAATATAAAGCGATTTCTGAACCCTCTGCATAAAATCAAACTCTAAACAAGTACATTTCTATACCGCAATTATATTGATTTCTTGCATGCAGTTAATAGAGGTAGTATTGACAACATAATATTTTGTTAGTAGCCCTTTGCCCTTAATACCGAGTGTCATTGATACTTTCAGAAGTCAAAATGAGCCTACATTTTCACCGGGAAAGCACTCCTGGTATTTTTTCTTCCCTGAATTCTCGTAGCAGTTACGGTTGTCATTTTGAACTACTTGGTTTACCCTGAGTGAAAATTTGTAGCCAGGCACTGCGAGGGCGCGAAGCGCCCGAGGGGGGGGGGGGAGGTGTGGAAGAATGGGTGAGAAGAATGGGCGTGTTAGAGTTTGGAACCCCCCTTCCCCTTTTTTTTTGTTGGGGGGGGGGGGGTTAAACCCCCTAACCCCCCCCCCCCCCGTAGATCCGCCATTGTGGAATGTTTGATAATGAAAACCAATTTTAGCGAAGTTTGGAAAACTTACAGCTTCAAGGTAACGAGAAAAGTGTCAAAGTAGCTACCTCCGGCATAAAACTCGCAAAGCCATTTCAAATTCTTAACCAACCATACCCCCGGTTTAGGAGTGTTTACAATTTTTGTGCAAATTCAATCTGCTGTCTTAACTTAAGACACAATCACAGAGTGTGTTTGTACTTACTGACTTACTGACTCACGCCTTACTGACTCTTTCTATTGTAGCTGAAATTTAATATTGTACAGTGCGTCCCAGATAAAAGTAAACCCAACTTTGAGAGCCTCGTATTAAGATTGTATTACTTATGTGTCATTAATATTTATATCATGACAAAGAGTAACTCGTATTCTATCCAGTGATACCACAATTATACATGTACTGTCATGGATTACTGAGCACTCGAGTTCTTAAAAACTTTGGTCAAAAACAGACCGTACCAAGTTTATTCAGAAGCAATCCAGCTTTCTGATCATTCATTCTGTGTGTGAAGTTAGCCTTCCTAAGTAGTACAGTCAATATATGGTTCAACCTCACACTAATTGCAACAGAAAATCTGAAACATGTATCTTGATCAGTAAAGTCTCCTCTACAACATATCAAAAGTCCTAAGGATTTCGAGTGGTGGAAAGGGGGTCAAAAGGTCAAGAGGTCAATAGAGGTCATTTTGGCCTAAAATCATGTAAAATGATCTACTCTCATGATTGTTTTCACTTATAAATTGAAAATTAGTAAAGCGTACTTAACAAAACTTTGGTCAATTATGTATAACAATATGCAGATAAGATGAGCAGGGTTTGGTAGTAACATTTGAAGGTCAAAGTCATAGGTCAATAAATGTCTAAAATCTGTGAAAATGATGAAAATTTCCCTTATCCTAGGCAGAACTTGAACCCACTACAAGTATGTCGACCAACCTTGGTTTAATTTTGTTAGACAAATGAACCTATAATATTTGGTTGTCAAATATTTGAAGGTTAAAGGTCAGAGGTCAATAGATATCCAAAAACTCTGTGAAAATGATGAGAAATTTCTTTATCCTACAGCCATAACTCGAGATCAACAATAGAGGAATATCAGCCAAACTTTAGTCTCTATTACATGTAGTCTCTATTGATACTTGAGGCAATGAACTTATATGGTTTTAGTGACAACCATTTAAAGGTCAAAGGTCAGAGGTCAGTGATGCCAAGAATCTGTAAAAATGATAAGAAATTTGTTTTATTTTAGCCATAACTTGAGAATACATGAGGAATGCTGACCAAACTCAGGCAATTATATTACTGAGGCAAATTAACATATAGCCCTACAGTAGGTGACAACATTACAGGTCAAAGGTCAGAGGTCAGTATATGTAAGAAAAAATCCTGTAAAAATGATGAAAATTTTGGTTCATTGCATTGTGTATATTCAGAGACAAATGAACTTGACATAGGTGACAACTATATTTTGAAGGTCAAAGGTCATAAAGTTTCTGATGATAAGAACGTTTTGTAATTATAGCTCTAACGTGAGATCCGGAGTGTGAACCAAACTTGTTTCAGTTATGTATATTAATAGGCAATTTATGACCTTGAGCATGTTGAGGGTCAAAGGTCAATATCCTGTATACATTATAAGATATTACCTTTTTAAAACCATATTTAGCGATAACTTAGACTCGAGTACAACTAGGTAATTGCGCCCACACTTGTAGTAATGGTGTAGAAATCTTGGTATCGACCAAGATAAACTCAATGGTTAATGTTTTAGATAAATATTTGTAAAGTGATGAAACACCACAATATCATGAGAAGATTTGAATGAAAATGCTTCAAATAAAATAGGCACAATAGGTGGCTCATTATAGGTCATTCCTTGCCAAGAAATAAAAACATCCATGGAATATTTATTATCTCTACAATGTCTTCCAGTCATTTCAACAACAAAAAGTTTTTTTTTTTTTGTTTAGTGGACAGAGTATCCATTAGTATGGGGCTCCTGTCAGGGAAAGCCCCCTCACCTCTCAGGCGGTCAACTACGCTCGTTCCTGTGATTTGCTCGGGAAAGGGTGGACATTATTTTAGGGTTCAGTTCAGGGGAAAATTCTGAAAATCATTGAAAGAGTGGTCTCTTGACATTTCCCCCAAAATGTTTTTAATTAGGGGTAGTTTTCAAAATATTTTTGGAGCAATTCAAATAGGGTCCTGTATTATGTAATGTAAAATAATCCGGTGGTACAGGGTAATTTGCAAGCTTCCTTCCAAAAGACTGTTAAGAGGATTATGTCTGTAAAAGTATACAATCTCCTCAAGTGAATTATCATTGCTTTTCCTTGATCAGTATTGATGATAGCAGAGCCCTTCACTGCACAATTTTTTGTAACAAAAAATAAAGAATAAGGCAGGGGCGACATTTTGGGCCACAGATCTAGATGTTTCCTTGAAGGCAAATGTATCTAGCATCACAATAAATGTTATTGTCATGGAAGAGAAATGTTGGAAGACTTAACCGCATCATTTGTGAAAATGAAAATGCTCCAAATAAAGAAGCCTTATATGAGAAAATACTATCTAAATTTAGTTTTGAGCCCTAACCTGTAACATAAAACATGTAAGTGTATGGTATACTGTGTACCAAGAGTTACACTCAATGATCTTACCTCTTTTATGTTACACGGAAAAAAAACTACCAAAAATAAACAATAAAATCCATCACATTAAATCCTGATCACAGATATTCAAAAATCTTAAAACATTTACTAACAAACCCTGATCAGCATTATGTATGTCCCTACAATTAATGTTTGGTAAATAATCAATCTCAGAATTACTTTGAATCCATTCACATACTTCTCATGCTTCAGTGCGGATCCAGGCAGGGGCACAGGGGACACGCCCCCTCTATAATACTAATTCTAATTGACTCTACATGTTAAAAATCAGGAAAATTTGGCGGCTCACTACTCATGGGTTGAGGCGCCCCCTCTATTTTCAAATCTACCACTGCACTTTTTGCGGTTAGCATGATATTTCATCATTTTCACATATTTAAGACTTTTGGTAACCTGTCGGGCATTAAACAGTGTTACATGTACCATCAAAATCTGTTCAACAAGGCTGGGTAGAAAGTCATTTCATCAGTGCTTCTTAACTTCATCATGGAATGTATGCACATTGTATAGCATTATTTGTCCCTCTTTATTTTATACATAATAACCAAACTTTTGATAACATTAATGAAACAAATTTCCTGTCATCTCCTGAGTAAATTTGTCTTTTGTCATTGACTTTAAAATCTTGAAACATAATAATTGGTTGGCAATAATCAAGTGTCATGAACGACAATAACCTTCCTAATATACAGGGCTTGTGAAATAATTGTGAAGGCAAGGAATTTTCATTATTCTGACAAAATTAATTTCCAGTCATACACAGTCATGTGTCCTTTGACTTTGAAAGAACTTTCCCATCTGCGATTCATTGGCTCATCTCCTCATCAGTAGTCCCTTTCATGTTTAGGACAGGATTTTAAGCCAAAATGACTTTTTAATGACCATTCACCTATGCATAGTTGTCAAAGTTGTCATAGTTGTATTTCATCTTCCTATATTCAATACATAATTGCGCCACATTTGTTTGAAATACATTCAGAAATTTTCAGTCATTGCATATTAAAAAGCAAAAGTAGTTTTTCATCCTTTTTTTTTACCAGAATGAGACATTTATTTAGTGACCTCTGACCTTTGACCTTCATGGAAGTCTCAAAAAACATTATTTAGCTGCCTTTAAATAATATGATAGATCGGAAATTTGGTTGAAATCCCCCCAGAAATCTACCCTGAAATCTTATAATTCATTTATAGGATAATCGACCCAAAATTGCTTCATCATTTTCAAATATTTAAGACATTTATTGACATCTGACTTTTGACCTTCAAAAAGCTACTAGTCATCAAAGCCTTCAAGATTTAATTTCAACATCAACATTGCATTAGTTTGGTCGAAATTGTTTTAGTGGATTTCAAGTTACAGTTACTTAGCCCATAGGAATTTCAAAGGATTTACACAGGATTTGGGATTTGACCTCTGACCTTTGACCTTCAAATTTTTATCACCAAAACCTTATAGGGTCATTCACCTAACAACATGAACCAAGTTTGGTTGAATACCTCTAGAGGGTCTCAAGTTAAAGCTAGAAAAAGGAAATTTCATGTCATTTTCACAGGTTTTTGACGTTTATTGACTCTGACCTTTGATCTTCAAATGGTTACTACCAACCTGTTCATTTAATCTGCATATTGCTATACATAATTGACCTAAGTTTGTTAAGAATGCTTTGGTAATTTTCAAGTTATAAGTGAAAATAAACATGAGATTACATCATTTTTACATGATTTTAGGCCCAAAATGACCTTTATTGACCTTTGAACTTTTGACCCCTTTCCACCACTCAAAATCCTTAGGATTTTGATATGTTGTAGAGGAGACTTTACTGATCAAGATACATGTTTCAGATTTTCTGTTGCAATTAGTGTGAGGTTGACCCCTTTTTTGTCCTAGAATGACTATACTAAAGCCCTTTCATAAGGGACAAAGGATTACTTGGAATATTGAAATGCTAGGGCTGCTTTTCCCAAAACTTGGAACATTTAAATTTTGACGTTTTTTGTTTTTGTTTTTTGTTTGTTTGTTTGTTTGTTTGTTGTTTTTGTTTTTGTTTGTTTGTTTGTTTGTTTGTTTGTTTTTTTTTGGGGGGGGGGTTAAGTCCCAGTGCTCAGTCATTCGTCATAGCATAGGTATAAGTTTGGTATCATTGAATCGAACATGAGTTACTCTTTATTATGAACTAAATATCAGAGACACATAAGCTGTACAATTTTAACATGAGGCTCTCAAAGTTGGGTTTACTTTTTTCTTGGACGCTCTGTAGGCCTATAGGTAACATTGTTGTGTATGAGGGATATCACCCCTCCCCCTGCCATCGTGAATATTGTCTATTTACGATATGAGAGTCTCTCAAAAGGATCTTAATATCATCTGGAATTGTTTTACTGGTCCCAACTTGCAAATAAAAGTGAAATAAGGCTTTTCCATCACAATGTTCATGCTTGAGCCTTATCTTTTTTCCAATTATATACGAATCTGCCGCTCGATCCCGGGCCAACTTTTCTACCAAAAAACAAACTGAATCTTTAGGAGAGTAATATCAGAATCAAAATGGTATAAAATTATCATTGTCTTTTTTGTTTGTTGAAAACTGCAGTTGAGGTCCAAACTGATCAATCCAAATAATGGTTATCGCGTTTTCGCAGATGTAATGCGAAAGATGCTGGGACGGAGAATTAATAATACAGTAACAATTCATTGTTCTTGTCATGAAAAACAAAACAAAAAACAAAACAAAACAAAGCAAAGAAAAAAAATACAAATTCAACGTCATGTGCTAAAAGTACGTAATTAACCCTAAAAGACTGGGGGCCAATTCAATCCCCCTCGACCTTTTTTCGCGATACTTCCCAACGCGAAAAAAGAAATCGCCGAGACATGACTTTTTTTCTCTCCAAGTCTCGCCCAACTTTTGAGACCAAATTTGAGACGCCTGGGCACGCGGTTCCGAAACTAAGTGAGTAAAATTTCGTAGGTGCATGGTAGACCCGAAGTTGCTCATAAACGTGATTTCAAGTACAAATCTAATGCATATTGTGTTTCTAGAAAAAAAAAAAATCTTGATACAGATTTTCTTTTTTGAAATACATTTTATCTCAATCCTTCAAAAAGTCTGTTAACCAAAAAATAGCAGTTTTGGAGCATTATTTAGTTAATTAGAGCAAATCTTTGATTTTACGCATAAATTAGCACAATTAATTAGCGTGGGTAACGCGCATGTCAATTTTCGGCGCGATTGCGCGGTCAGTGGCCGATATCTTACGAGGGGGGGGGGAGGAAATTTAGATCTCATTGAAAAAATATATAACATGCAATACACACAAAAATTATGGGGACTAGTCTTAGGAAATGTCTTCTCTTTTTTTTTCTTAATATCTAAAAATTTCCTTATCTTCTGGTATAAAGAATATTATTCTTTTCTAAATTTCTAAATTTCCTTATCTTCTGGTATAAAGAATATTTAGACCGACATACGACTTAACCATCTCAGAACATTTGTATTTCCATTCTGTTTCATGTTCTTTTCAGGAGTGGTCGCTCTTGAGTGGATTATATTTAAAGAAGTTTACAGGGACAATCTAAGTTTATTGTTAGATGAGGGACGTGGCTAACCAAATTGTGTTTGGCGCGTAAACATAGAGACGATACAATTACCTTCCCACGTCCATGCAACTTCCCCGACGTATCACGTATCTTATGTACAACGACATTTTAGATAAATCCTTCCATTATTCAAACGTTGTGCAGTTTGTTACTGTCTTTCATGGATACATATTCCAACGATATCTCACTTTAAAACGAAAACGGTCCATTAATGAATCGATAAAAAACTGTCAACTTACATGCCATTAAATGCATGAAATGTAGGAAGTGATTTGATTTAGACCAACATTATTGTTTAAGCAACAGTTTCTCCGAGCAAGATTATTTCAAGAATAATTTCTATTTTTCTAATGCGGCGGTCACAACTCGCCGTACCTTCGACGTGCAACTCCCTACGATGGATTTCGTAGAAAAATCGTGCAGCGCAGGTACCTCGCAGGCACGTTGTATGTACGACGTGCAGGAAGTTTTTCCAATACTCTTACTACAGAAACGTAGGAATCGCAGAAATTGACCAAAGACCTGTGCATGCATTGTGCAATCGACGCAGGCTACGTTGATTGCACGTGCCCCGTAGCCTACGACGAGTTGTGACCGCCGCATTACTCCCATTGTATGAAATTAGCTGTACGAAGAAAGGGAAGGGCAGAAATAACACTGAATGATAGTGGTAGAGATGGGCCCATCCTCGATATGTCAAGTATCATTATTACAAGTATAAATATAAATTCAGTTCTTTGCTATCTCGTTTATCTTCTTTAATTATATTTCTTTGCTCATCAAAATAACCTTAAAAATATGGATTCTATATGATAGAGACCACCACCCGTATTCAAATCAACCTTTTCGATTGCTTATGAGCATATGAAAGGGAAAATGGTGACGGAAGAGTTATAACTTTTATTTAGATTTATGTACAGTGGTGGCCATATATCATAAGACATGTAAGAACACTCGAAGCTACACAAAGTATATGGGATTCTGAACGCCCTAGTGCATTTACCGAAGTAAGTTTATTAAGGATAAACATTTGTTACCGAAAGCTTTCATGACTTTTTAGCATAGAGTCTTACGCATCTTTTGATACCAAATTTATGTAGTTTTGACCATCGGGTAATGCACAGCTTTAAAAATCGTTGCGCTATGCGCGGTCGGTTTTCCTATAGACTGTGTATTGTACATGTATGGTAGGGGGTCATAAACCCATTTTTCATTTTAATGTCAAGATTATTTCTCAGGAAATGAAGAAATTTATTTATATATTTCCTAAAAGGAAATTTGATGAGTTCAGATATGGTGAGAAATTTAGGGTTAGAGGAAAAGGGGACTTAAATAGGGACTACAAATTAAAAATCTGGGGCCCTCAAAAATGATTTTCAAAATTCCTACATAGATTTTTACTACTTCACCCTTCTTTAGAATTACATTTTTGAAATTCTCAGGAAATTTCCTTTCAGAAAATATAAACGTTTGTAGGGAGAGACTTAATATTTTTACGTTATGACACTTTAATCCTGATAGGGGCAATATTTTTATATTTTTAGACTATAAGGGCGAGTTCGAAACTCATGACTATGTTATTTAGTTTTTAAAGCAAAATGATGACCAAAGCAAATAGTGACCGAAATAATAATAGCCAACAGTAGCGGATGCAGGCGGAGGCGCAGGGGACGCGCGTCCCGTCTATAATGTGAAAACCTTTCATTGGCTGCACATGTTAAAACCGGAAAACTTTGGCGGCTCAACCCCTTATCAGGCCTGGGCCTCCTCTATTTTCAAATCCTGAATCCATATGTAGCCAACCACATTTTTATGGGCCTTTAGATGGTTTGCTGGTCTGAGAGAGTACCACTTTATTCCTTGTTTTAAAACCACATTCATTGTTAAACTCTCTAATCGGTCCAAGACATGATCTAAAGTCATGTCATATATACCTTGCCCTTGTAGTATCCCAAAGTCCTTTGCCTGAGTGACAGGTTTCATGACACAGTCACATGTACGACGCATGGCCAACGCACAGTATGCGTTGGGTGTGCGTTACTCATTCGTCGAGCGCACTATTAAAGCCAACCCAGCATTTGTTGCGTATTGTAATATGTGTTAACTATGTATGTGCTCTATGTGCGCGTTTTCCACAAATATTAATGCGCTGGTCTTGCGTTGTGTGCATGTGACTGCCGCATCAGACTGACGCCTTGTTAACGTCTCATGATTCTCATGTTTCCGCAACATATAAAAAGCCGTTTTTAATCTATAATATCGTGTTAAAGATAGAAATACAGCCTTTACGATCAATAACTCACATTTTCAGTATCATAATTTAAGCATTATGGGCACAATATTATGATGTTTCAATGTTTTACCTTCTAAATATAATATAAGCATAATGCCAACATTTTATTCATAAACGCTATCCCTTCCACAAGGCGTTCGTTCTTTGAATTGAAGGAAGAAAGGAAGAGACGATTTACCATTTCATAGAGATCAGATGTACTGAGATAATCAAATTGAAGTCATTATTTCCTGCAACAATAACCCAATTAGTGTCTCACGTTTCCCCACCAAGGGATATAAAGGCAATCGCACTTTACCAGTGATCGGACATTTTGGATGAGCATTTTTTACGAAATTTAAAATAGGAACTGTTTAATGCCGAATCCCTTGGAGAGAGGTAAGAGGTTATGTAGAGGCCCCCTTTCCAGAGAATTTTACCACTTGAAATTACATTAAAGTTTGATATGAAACAAACTGGTATGTCTTTTTATATTGTAGCATGTTTGACCACCCGAAACTTAACTCTCTAAAGCATTCATGCTTGATATATTTTACCATTATTTATTAATCTGCGTTTCGTACTTGTAGGAACTTTAAGTTGTCAGGTCAAATCAGCGAAGTTAGAACTGTAACAATACATTAGAACTTTAGTTTGTTCCTATAGCTTGGTTATTTCTTCATTATTCAGATTTTTTGGGGTTTTTTAACTATCCATTTTAACCATTTATTGAAGAGAAGGACGTCACAATAATCTGTAATTTGTCAAACGCACCCCGACGGACATGATATTGTATTGTTTCACATTGCTTCACATCAATATTTTGTTTGGTACTTCTGGGGAAAGAGAGCCACACCCCTCTCTCACCCTATACGTTCATGTAGGCCACCGCCGCCATTCTTTATAAGGTTACTTCACATCTAAGTCAGATCGTAGATACCATGTCATTATCAAATCTTTTAACCCCTCTGCGCTCACTTGACATGGAATCATCAAATCTATTAACCCCTAGTCTGTGCGGTCACTTGACATGGAATCATGAAATCTATTAACCCCTCCATTATGCGCTCACTTGAACGCCCCATGTCACTTGGGGAGTTCTGAAAGTTTTACACAAAATTATCATAGTAATTTAACTTTACGTTAGGATAAACAACATTGCAGAGAGTTGGGAACGCACCTTTTTGGAGAGTTAAAAACTCTTGAGTTTCTTTTGTAAACATTGCATAACTCTAGCAAACTATATCCAACCTGATTCGACCGTGCCAACCTGACGCGACGCTCCGAACCTCTCCGAACCTCCCTACGTGACATGTGGCCTAATTGAAATTGAATCATCAAATCTATTAACCCCTCCTCATTGCGCTCACTTGACATGGAATTGTATATGTGTCAGTGATTAAGACTCTACTGAAGTGATACTACTTGCAACCTCTTCATTCACCCACCTTATGAAGTCAATTCTGACAAGATTTGAAGTCTATTTCGGTTCATTTATGGGCATTACGTAGAGCGCAAATATATGAAAAATGTAGTAGGTAATAATACTACACAAAAAATAAGGCCTACACAATAGCACATGTGCAATAATATACCAGGCGCGGATCGAAGAAAATCGAATTGAATGCATTTCGGGGGCCCAATTGTCTGGGAACAAAAGCGGCTATTTGTCCTCGGACAATTGGGCCCCCGAAATGCATTCAATTCGATTTTCTTGGATCCGCGCCTGATATACAGTCATGTTTCATATGATGAGGAACTGGGAGGACGATATTAATAATGTATGTAAAGTTGTCAGGAAGGAAGCAGGTCTTCTGTACAGAATCAGACATTCTGGCCCGTATTCTTAACCGCTGACTGGAGTTGCGCTATACGAGAATGCAACGTTGGTTTGAATTCACAGCACGCTTCTTTCTGAAGAGTCAGTGAAGCGTGAGTCTAAAAAAACAAATTCTTTATTTAAATATTAACCATCTTCATCTTATCTTCTCTCTGAATGAAAAGAATCATGCCCCGGAGTTCTTCTTCTTCGAGACTTCAAAGAGCCAGTTTCTTTGCTCAAACAAGTCATTCACGTTCTTTCTGGTCCATGACTTTTTCTTTTCGAAAGGCCTTTATTTCTTTTATCATGTTTATCTTTAATGTGTTATGCTGCAGTCATACAGACACTTACGTATAGATACGTTTGCGTTGTTTTAATCTTATTTCATCTTTTATTCTATCATTTCTTATGTATGTCTTTGTTTTACTGGTTGAACAAAATTATTAATATTTCCACTACTGACTATGACGGGTAGGCATCCGCAGAAAAGAAAATACTTTTTGGACGCAACCGGACGTAACTCAACGTAAGTGTCTGTGTGACTGTAGCATAAATCTTTAAAGAACAAAATGTAGCCGATAACAATTTCGACTGCTTCATCCAAGTTTTAAGCAATTAAAACAAAAAAGTCTTGATTACTTTATCTGAACCTTCTTCCATTTTATTGCTATTTCAATAAAACGATGTACAGCAAGATGATGTGACTTGCCATTATAATATGTTCGTCGCGGATGGAGTAGCTGCATGTGGCGTGCACTCGATGCCATAAATGATCGATGTTGAAATCATCGATCTTTTTGGAAAATTATCGTTCTTGTTTGAAATCCTCAAACCTTTTTGGTTGAAGTAATCTCCCTTTCTTATTAAAGGTTGAGGAATAACCATTTACCAGACTATTAAACCTTAATGTGTAATATGGCGCGCACCTCGGAAAGCTGTCTGTAATCTGTCAGTTTCTGTAAAAAGATATCGATAGCTAATTCTTGCTTGGCTAGAGGATCGGAAACCCCTTTATTCCTGCGCTGTGAGTGGTCCAAAATTGATTTAACAAAAAAAAATAAAATAAATATAAAAATGTGATAAAACGGCACGAGGTCGATGTTTTTTAAAAGAAAGATCATTAATTTTTTTAAAAGATCGATGATTTCAACATCGATCCTTTATGGCCTCGTATGCACGCCATAGTAGCACCTGTCAAGGACGGTGTTTTCTGGTGTTTATGATGTTCATGGTGTTGCGCACATGTATGAGTGAAACAGGCAATTAACATTATGTCATTACCTTAACTTTGGTTATAAAGTATACGTGCATAGCTGGGTGTGGAATTAGAATAACAGTATTCCTTTAAAATAGAGCCCTGGAATTATACAGTCTGTGTCAAATAAAATGGTACACGTGGAAAACATTTTTTATAGTATGAAGATAAATCACAACCTGGTATTGTTTGGTATTTTCATAAAGTAGGAAAATCAGACTTTCTTCTGCAATTTTTTTTCATTACATTTGGTGATTTAATTTTTGAGATATGACTAGTTTTCTACAATCAAGAAAAATCAATTTTTTGCACGCCGTCCCATGCCTTTGTGTATAGGTTTCGCATAATGGTCATGAATTTAGCGTAGAAGTGCGTAATTTAGATTTGTTCCTCGTCGCACAAATTAAGCATATATTTGGTTTTACGAAAGCAAAGCAAAGCGCATCAGCAGGAAAAATCTTTTGGCTTTAATTTGATACCACATACACACATTATATGAAAAGATTTCACACTTAAATTATTTTTCCCCGACTGTACCATTTTTTTTTTTACACAGACTGTAGATGCATATAACAGTCACCTAATTACGTTGGATCGACGTACATGCATAGTCATGTTAGCGGATTTGGAATTAGAATCAACAGTAATACTTTAAAATAAATCAAGCCCTATAATTTATAGATCACCCTGATTACGTCGGTTCGGTTTTTTACTCGTTAAAAAAAAATCACATGGGACCTACAACAGAAATACCAATTTCTGGAAACAAACACAGTAGTATTAGAAACTTGTTCATGCATTTGACGTGTCTTTAAACAAAGTTGATTAAGGGTGGCATCTCACTTCGCGGAGACGTCTCCGCGACAGAATAAAAATCCGTCTTCGCGACGGATAAAAATTATTGGAGACTTCTCCGCGACAATTTATGAAAAAAAGTCTGAAGTAGTCTCAAATCCGTCTCCGAAAATATGGAGACGTCTCAGAGACCCTAAAATGAAAAACAGAAAATTTTTCTTCTGAATTTATTTCATCTCTACTCTTAAGGCCCTGAATTTTGGTTGGTGTCATTGAATGTGTGTGAGTGTTTGAAGGTCTGTGAATATCTAACTACTGTATTCTTCACCCATTTCTGCCTCGTTTCGGATAAACTTCCAAAATGAAAATGCAAAGTTTTTAAATGGTTCTATTCGAACAACCACACACAGTACGGTCTACAAAAACACAATCACGAAATACCCTGAAAACGTTCTGAAGTTTATTTCTAAAGAAAATGGCAGACTCCAGGTAGTCGTTGGAGATCAATATATATATTTGGACCTGAATAACATTATTTATTAATTTTACGAAGATATCGAATTGAAATCTAGTGACCAAAATTTTTAGAAGATAATGACACTATCAGAATTAGCAAATTTGTACTCAGGGCTCCCCTTTAATTGAAATCTTTTTTGTTTATTTGCTTGTTTGGCGATTTCTGTTTTTGTAGCTGTAGTAATGTAATACATAAACCATCTGCTTCGTTTTGGTACTTGTTTTTAATCACGAGCATACAAGGACATGGCATATTGTGCTGAAATAGTTTCAGATATGACAATGTCAGTCTCAGAAACATATAGTTGGTGAGAGAGAGAGAAAGAGAGAGAGAGAGAGAGAGAAACTACAAATGAGTATTGAGAAAATATATAAAACAGCTGAGAAGGCCTAAAGCGAAAATGATATATCAATGTCTCAAAAACCATTATTTTCAAATATTGCTTTAAGAAATACATAATTGGCCGCTATTCGCAACAAATCTATATCAGTCGTGCAGAGAAGGCTGATCAGGCAGAATTTAGCTTCTATTAACCTTCCCTTCTCCGATATTTACTAATAATTTCATCAAAAATCATGCATGGAACATAAATATATATATATATAAATATATATATATATATATATATATTTCTTATTACTGTTTTAAAGAAGAAAAACACAAATATGCGGATGGAACTTAATGAGGACAAAACTAACAAATTTATAGCAAATTACTTTCGACTTTCAAGAACATGGTATTGAGCTTTAATCATTGTATTTGAATTTTCCTTAATCCTTATGTTGCAAGCATATGGTGGTATCTCACTTCGCTGAAACTACTTTGAAACTACTTTGAGACGGATTTGGGACTACTTTGAGACCGTTTTGAATGTACTTGTAGACGGTTTTGAGACGTCTCCTCAATCCCCGCGACGTTTCATGAGTCGTGGAAACTACTTTGAGACGTTTCTTTGAAACTGCTTTGAAAATTCGAAATGATATATCCCCATTATAGTCATAACTGTTACAAGAAAAACATTGATATCATGACATTGGATAATATTAAACTATTCGAGAAAAATTGGACTGGTTCGCGCCCTGTACGCCATTGAGAAGAATTCTTTTGTGGAAGAGTTTGCCTTTATGTGCTGCTGGCTTACCAGTGAGTATGCATGATCACGACACATCTGCTCGTGAATTAAATCAAACTTGCAAGGCATGAAATTAGAACTTACACAAATGAAGGTTTTTATTTCACCTGATTGACTTCGTCTTCACCACTGAGCTAGATAGCTCGTTTAGTGACAAATTATGCTACTATGCGGCGGGAAACTTGTTCATTTCGAGTTGATGTAACTACCTCATGTCAAAACATGGTGTCGTATATCTTCGATTAATTTTCATGAAAGAATGTTTGGGGGTAATGAGACCTCTTAATTACAAATACAAATATCTTAAAATTAGAAACACACGCGTATTCTGACAATTTAACTGTGAATTAGCTATGAAGTGTCTGTAACATTTGCCATATGTATGCATGGCTATGTATGAGACCAAATAAATTTGTGGCATAACCTTTTATACATGGATTAGTGATGCCATTCCGACTAATTTAGATGTATTAGTGAGGATTACGTCTATGGTAACCTAGAAGGTGATATCATACAGATACTGCAATAGCAAGGCCATTTACAAAGTGCGTTCGAATAATAACACTACACACAGTTTTAAAATTTCACTGCAGTCAATGGGGTGACTTGCGAAAGAATTACAGAGCAAAAAAAAAAAACAAAAGAAACAAAAAAGAAACAATAAATGTAAATCTACAATTGTAAGGAAATATTGAAATCTCATTATTCAATGGATAAGTATAAATCCGATTATTATTATTATTATTATTAGTGTTATTATGCCATAACAATAAAAAGGTTTGCAATATTGGTTATGACTAATAAAGCACGAATTCATTCATTGACAAAGAAGATGTTAATAAAATAATGTAATGTAGCTATAACATTGATGTCTTAAACATTCAGGTACATGTATAAGAAGCATTTTTTTAATCGTAAGAAACTGTTGATCGGTTGTCAGAACCAGTGTGTGTTATGATCTTTTCATTGAATAATTTCAATATTTTTTTTATAGTCTTGGTACGAATTGAAATTTAGGGATAATTACTGGAATTAAAGATTTTGTGATAAATGATATAGGAAAATGAAATATATTTCACAAATGAAGCCACAGCATTATAATGATTTCATCCTAGGACCATAAAAGATGTCTCGACAACATAGGCCACAGGCCAATCATTGAAAGTCATTTTATTTTTTCATTTGTGTGACCCGCCCGTTGATTTTTATTTTTACAGGATAGGAGATTAGATATGAGATAATGAAGATATCCCAAATCGGCAATACCAAACATTGCATGTTATACTTTGTAGAAACATGGTATAACTTGTACAGATTTCATTATTTAGACACGATAACTTCATCTTTGTCAGAAACAAACGAAACAAGTTTTATCCCCTTTCAAATAAATATGCGACATATTAGTGAGATGCTTCAATGTTCCAAATTTTATTGTCCGAAACAAAGATGACTGGATATTTGTTTTGCCCCTTTTCTCGTGGACCCGGCAGCCGCTGAGCAGCTCCAGAAGGACGTTGCTCTATCCCCCTCTTGTTGAACGCCAAACTGGGAAGCAACAACTACCATTTTTTAACGTCTTTTGGTATGATGCGGCCGGGGATCGAACCCACGACCTCCAGATTATGAGGCGGAGCTCTATCCACTGAGCCAATACATGATAGTTTCTTTGGTGGAAAACCATGAAATATTGTGCGAAGCGAGTCGTCTGCTGCTATCGAATTTTGCTCCGCAGAAACACACACCGGTCTGCTAAATGACGTCATCGTTGAGATATAACAAATAATCTGATTCGCTGTTATTGGTGCATAGGAAATCAGGTCGTGTGATAATGTCAAACCCACTGTAATTGGATAATTTTCTCGAATTTGTGAACAAAAATCTTATATTTCTATATTTTTCTTTTTGAAAAAAATGGGAAAGTTTTGTTCTTGACGACTTTCAGTATCTTGTGAAATACATTTTTTTTAAAAACAAAATCATAAAACATGCATTTCCATGAGATGGGTCAGACAAAAACAAAATTTCGCTACTCGGCCTGGGGCCTTACATTCTTTCATAATTTCATGGTGAAATTTAAGATTGCACTAATTGGTCTCGTGTATCTGTTCGCGCCTTTCTGCCGGGAAAACGACGCCTTAATGCACGCATATAACTCTTACAATCATTGAGCTAAAACCAGTGTCCCGACAGAAAATAGTCGTTACCATGGTATTACCATAAGTAGCTATTCCATGATAGGTCGATTAGCGTATTATTAGTCGCAACGTGAACGTTCAGATGAAAATTAATATGTTTAAATTGAAGGTCAATCCACAAGGCGCTAAAACCTTCAAACCCTCCAATTATCTCCATTATGTTAATCACAAGCCACAAAGAATGTGAATTATAATACTATATTGAATATGTTTGAGGTATAATCATGATTATGAGAATGAAATAAAAGTAGTGTATATTCACTTTCATTATTCCTTTGTTTGTGTTTTTCTTACTCTTATTTTTTTGTTGTTGTTTGAATTGTTGTTTTTGTTTTTTGTTTATTTTGTTAGTTTGTTTGTTTGTTTGTTTGCTGTTGTTTTTTGTTTTGTTTTGTTTTGTTACTTTTGTTATTTTTTAAAATTTATCTATTTATTTATTTTTTAATCTATTTTTAAAATTTGTTATTTTATTTATTTTATTTTTTTTTTGTGGGGTCAATAAACTAATAATGCATGATACATTCTAACAATTTAATACAAAATACTGCGGATAGCACATAAGCGTATTCATAAATTTAAGAATGCATAACACATTTTCCCATCATTTTCTTCACTCCAATTTTTAAAAAGCATTCTACCCCTAATAGAGAGATATTTGACAATTACCACGAAAAAGTGTTTAATGATTCATAGTTTCAAAGGTAAATTGCCCTTTGGTATAAACCCACTTTTGACTAATGCCCGTTTGGTCTCATCCCACATGATCTAATTCCATTTCGTCTCCTACCAGTTCGTCCAATTACCTTTTGGAGTAATAGCCACTTCGCCGATTTACCATTTTGTCTAATTCCCATTTTGTCTCCAGTCCATTTCTTCTAATGTCCACTTCGTCTAACACTACTTGGTCACTTCCAGACAAATTGGCAATTTGATCAAATTGGTCATTAGACCAAGTGAGAATTAGACCAAATATGAATTAGACCAAGGAGAAGTTACACCAAATTGCTAGGATATCCAATGGGTTTAGCCTATGTGGTATTAGACAAACAGAGAATTGGACAAAGTAGATATGAACCATGAGAACCGTTTTAAATACTTGAAACTGATACAGATAATTTTCAAATTATAGTACTATCGTATACTCACTCGGTTACAAAGCTTTCATTAAAGGGAAAGTTCACCCTAGGTTTAAATTGGTTAAAAAAAAAAAAAGATATATAAGTAAAGGTTTGAAGAAAATCGACCAAAAATAACGAAGTTATGAATAGTTAAAGTTTTGCTTCTGTGACGTCACGTGCGAGCTGCTCTCCTATGTGTTATGTAATGTAAATTCTATAAAGTGTCATTTTTTTCATAAGAATATTAATTATTTCACATGTGCGGTCGATATATCATCAAACCTATGTTCCTATACATGCCTTTATCAAATTGACCTTTTCCTTTATCAAGAATCAAGAAAAAAAAGGACAAATTTATGGACTTTACATACACAAAACATGGGAGAGCTGCTCGCACGTGACGCCACGAATGAAAAAAATTATATTATTGAAAACTTCGCTATTTTTTGGTCGATTTTCTTTAGACTTTCACTTATATTTTTCTTTTATTTTTCTGCATTTTTAAAAAGACAATAAAATTCCACGGTGAACTTCCCCTTTAAGAATAGCTCAGTCACAATGGTGAGAGCGACTTTAAACCAACAATACATGATATTTTATTGGTTGGTGTGGACCGGTGTGACCAAGATACAGGATTTAATGTAATGTTGTTCCTCATAAGTTATGATTTTCAATTATAATTGTCAAACATAACGAAGAAATATATTTGACTGTGCTATTCTCAATTACCTAGAAAAATAGCTTTCGCGACAAAAAAACAAAAAACAAAACAAGGTAATTGTTCTCGAAGCATCGTTATCATGGTTATGGTAAAATTAATTTTTCACATGGGAAAATAGTCTATAGGAATTCACAAAGTGTATATTTTTTTCTTTCCTTGGCACCTTGGACGGTTATGAAAAAAAAAAAAAAAAAAAAAATCGAAGAAAATCGATGGTTTGACTGAAATGTTAAATCGGTTGATATACATTATATCGATGAATTAAATTTCTAATAGAGAAAAGTTGTTTATTTATCATAATGGTGTATACCACATTGCAACTTAGATTATTATGACAAGTCATGATTATCAAAAGCTCTGAATTAAATTTCTAATAGAGAAAAGTTGTTTATTTATCATGTGGTGTATACCATATATGATAAGTCATGATTATCAAAAGCTCTGAATTAAATTTCTAATAGAGAAAAGTTGTTTATTTATCATTTGGTGTATGCCATATTGCAACTTAGATTATTATGATGTGTCATGATTATCAAAAGCTCTGTATCATAGGGTTATTTCTGAGAGTGATAAACATGCAATCATGCTGTTTAAATGCATTACAAGATAATGAAAAAGAGTTGTTCGCATCTCATTTTTTTCAGAATAATTATTGAAAGGTTACCAATGCTTACAATACAGGTTATCACGGAAATCGATGAAGTTTTTTTTTTTTTTTTTTTTTTTTTTTTTTAATTCTTCTATAATTGCATTGATATTCAATGATCACAGTCAAGTTTGTGGTATAAAACACAATTTTGGTAAAAAGAATAATGAGAAATGTACTATAACTAGATGTGTATTGATATTTTTTCACTATCAATGTTATATAATTTGTTGATGCATTCAGACAAGATCACATCCAAAGAGAACCCTGTGGCGGAACTTATGACACCCTATTATCATAATTATACTAATGACAATTCCCCTCAGTATATTCTCCATTCTTCCTAATTATATTCTTTTTTTTTTTATAACGCTAACGACCAATGATGGGTGACGAAGCATTAATATTTCAAGGCCTTATGGGTCAAAGCAGCGAGTGTGAAACCTCATTACGTAATAGTCATATCGGTAGAAAGTGAACATATGGTTAAAGCAGTCTCACATTAATGGTATGAAAATAGTGTAATAAAAGTGCTTCTTTACAATAAAATGTATACCGAGAGAGTAAAAAAAAAAACTTTACACCTTGAAAAATGTCAATAAAAAGAAAACCAATTTATAAACCCTAAATCATTTTACATATTCTCAAAGAGTAACTCCTCCCGCATCTTCTGGTACCATTTTTGTGTGGTATGTCTTTACGCTTGGATGAACACGACGCATTGTTTGCGAACATGCAAATTTCGAATTGTGCCAGGGTGGGGATGAAATTGAAACAACAAAAGCTGACAAAAAAGCAACTCCATCATGAATAAAATAGCATAACTTTTTAACGAAAATGTCTTCCGCTTAATAACTTGACAGGAATGTTGTTACACATATTGACTACATTTTGTATGAAAATTAGATTGACTCGTCAAGTAATGCACGAAGGAGTACACATCAAAGAGTAAATTGCCACTGAAAGACCTGCAGAAAAGGCCTCCTAATACTTTTGAAAAGAGATTACTTTATCTTTGACGTGTGCTCACTCATGCCTGACTCTACAGATTTATCTCACTTTTATACAGAATGTAGTCAATATGTGTAACAACACCAATGCCAAGTTATTAAGCGGAAGACATTTTCGTTAAAAAGTTATGCTATTTCATTCATGATGGAGTTGCTTTTTTGTCAGCTTTTGTTGTTTCAATTTCATCCCCACCTGGCACAATTCGAAATTTGCATGTTTGCAAACAATGCGTCGTGTTCATCCAAGCGTAAAGACACACAAAAATGGTACCTGAAGATGCGGAAGGAGTTACTCTTTCAGAATGTGTAAAATAATTGAGGGTTTATAAATTTGTTTTCTTTTTATTGACATTTTTCTAGGTGTAAATTTTTTTTGGACTCCCTCGGTATAATGAAACACTGAAAATAAATCTATACAGGGCGTCCCGAAAAGAACTATACACTTTTGAAATGGCTGCCAAATGAAAAATATTTCATTTTAGGGTAATGAAATTTATATGTATGGAAAGCTCATATATCCAATTTTCATATGACACAAAAAGTCTGAAAATTAAAGTCATGCATGAATGAGCAGCGTCACTTTCTTGAAGGGTATGGAAATTTGGAGTGCGCAAGGAATGCCCTACCAAGTTGTATGAGGAAAGTCATCTTGAAGCTTATGGAATGAGGATGATATGCAGAATACTGATCAATATGATGAGTTGGGTTTGCTAAGTGAAATTTGCTGGAATTGGGATTACAATTTTCATGCATGAGTGAAACAGGAATATGTATTTTCTATGTTATTGCATTGTCACTTTCCAAGGTATATTAGTGAGTCCTTCAGTGGTGTGTTTCACCTCTCTCTCTCTCTTCTCTCTCTCTCTCTTCTTTTCTCTCCCTTCCACTTTCTCTCTCTTCTCTCTCTCTCATCACTCTTTGTCTTCATCCCTCTCTTCCCTCTCTCTTCTTTCTTTCTCTCCCTGTCTCCCTCCCTCTCTCTCTATCTTTCTCTCTCTTTTTGCAATGGGTGTGTTTTTGACCATTCATATTTCATTGGTTTCTACTCCAAATATTCTGACAACCTTCCTGCATCACCGGTCTACTCACATTTACCCAAATGGGATGGTTGATGCCGATCTATCAAATCTATCAATCAAATCAGTTACATAAATAGACAACAACACCCAGCTACATGTAGCAATCATTTAATCAACAGTGTACCAGTCTCCAAATGTTTCAACTAATCAATCAAGCATATACATCATCTTCATAGTTATTCAATCACCATGTCTTACTGTTATCCAATAAATCAATCAACTCAATTGATCAACCAACCAACTATCCAGTCATTTTAGCAATTTGGACTTTTGTAAAGGAATATGGTACAGTGTAATTTTGTGAAAGTGTAAATTTGTGAAATTAACATGTCAGTCTTATTTTCAGTTGAATTTTGTTCTTTTCGATTTTACACTTGTTTCATCCATCCTGTAACAAAACAAAAAAGGAGGGGGAAAAAAATCTGATAATGCAAAATTAAAATAAAAGTCTGTACGTTCAATGCTCAATGGTGTCCTCCTCCTCTTTTGATGCACAACCTGTTTGTTGAAGAAAAAAAATGCCACTGATATTGGACATTTCAGACAATCCAAAAGATCATGAAAACGATCATCAAAAGGGATCAAAAATCTTACCTACATCTCACTTGTTCTGCACCCCATCCTTGGACATTCAGACAATCCAAAAGATCGTGGAAAACGATCATCAAAAGGGATCAAAAAATCTTACCCTGCATCTCATTTTTTCTGCACCCCATCCTGACTACCACTAACACACCACTGAAGACAACTTGGAAGGCTACAATGTCTATAATAGGAAATACATATTCCTGTTCACTCATGCATGAAATCATAATCCCCAATTCTACAAATTTCTCTTAGCAAACCCCAACTCATCATAATTGATCAGTAATTCTGCATATCCATCCTCAATTCCATAAGCTCCAAATGACTTTCCTCATACAAATTGGTAGGGCAATTCCTGCGCACCCTAAATTCCATACCCTTTACAAAAGTGAACGCTGCTCATCCATGCATGACTTATTTTCGCGACTTTTTGGTGTCATATGAAATTTGGATAATGAGCTTTTCCAACATGTAAATTTTCGTTACCTAAAATCCAAATATTTTCATTTGGCAAGCCCATTTCAAAAGTGTATAGTTCTTTTCGGGAACGCCCTGTATAGGCGGGCAGTTCCAAGGGACCGGAGTGACATTCAGAAAAAAATGTCAGCATTCAAACAAATTTATCATCCATACTTTGATCTTTAATTACAAAGAAAGTTTTCATGACAATAGTTGTTGGTACCTACTTTTCAAAATAATAAGATTTGTTATGGTGATCCACATAATTAATGCGACATGAATATTCATAAATTGAATTACTGAGTGACGCAAAATGGACATGCATATTTGGGCAGAAAACATTTTGCTTGAACTCTTTGAACATTAAATGGCTATCACAATATTGAGTTATTGATTAGATTCTATGTTTTTCTAGGTATAATATGCCGCATTTCATAAGAAAATTGGTGGATTATTTTGTTAATTATGACTTAAAATCTTGAAACCATCTCCGGTTACGGAGTGACATCTGGTTTCCCGGTGTATTTTGTGAGGAGAAATAAAATGGAGAAAAGTGACTAGATTTAAGAATAAGGGGCGTTTAATGCACCATAATAGTCCTATGTGCAATTATTCAGCGCAAGAATAGCACAATTTTTAAAACTTGAATGATTGGATGTATTGTAAAGAGGCCTTTGTCCTAATTTGCATTTACAAAGGCATAGCACCACATTAAAGTTTCAGCTCCCTGTCCACTTTTGCTTGGAATTGCCCTGAGTAGAGCTGTTATGACCTAGTGGATAAGTCGCGGAGTATTCACCTCTGTTATTTCACTGTGGTCCTTTGTCAATGTATCAATTTATATTTACCACACTCAACCCAAGTGACTAAAAATAATGGTTACCGGTAGGGAGAAATTCGTTTAATGAATAATCGCTGATCCAAGGCAGCTAGAGCTTGAGCGGGATAGTGATATAACCCTTTGGAAGTACACTGAGGCAATAATTAAATATTATAACACGAATTTAAATTATATTTTTGATGAGTGCTTGTTTTCTAAATTTATGTTGAAGGGAAGGAGATGGTAGATTATGTGGCAGACTACCTATCAACTATCCGATCACGCCGAACACTACCAGACGTTCAACCAGGTTACCTTAAACATCTCATCCCTGATCACGCCCCAGTAGACGGAGATAAATGGGATGACATCATGGCGGACATTGAAAGAGTCATCATGCCAGGGGTAAGTATAACAGCCACGCCATATTGCTTCTTTCTTCGATTTCTTTCCAATATCAACAGCTCATGATTGTATAATATATATTATTACACGTTTAGGTCTCCTTTTCGATACATTAAAACCATGTATTGATACTCTTCCAGATGTTTGCTTGTCGGCGTTCAATATTGTTAGCATAATGTACGTCCTATGTATTCTACATTACCCGTATCAATGGAGAAAAGGAGTGCATTATTGTTGCAATATTGCCAGTAAAATGCTGCGCGCAACAGCTTACGCGGAGCAACAATTTAGGCCTACGTCATAATAGCACAACAGCTTTTAACAATGGATACGCGGAGCAACAATTTACATCATAATAGATTTATCATTTGAATTTTGTGAGATTCTCGGATCAGGCAGATTTGATACAGGTGAGTAAACCTTTTTCTTGTTTAAACTGGTAGCGTTGCTGTTGCAATGGAAAATGGTTTGTATGTATAATAATAATAATATTGGATTTCTTTTTGTGCAATATGAGATATATTCCATTCATCAGTATAAATATTGCACTCGTCTTCGACTCTTGCAATATTCATACTGATGAATGGAATATATCTCATATTTCACTCAAGTGCATCCAATATTATTTAAATATATTATATTGGACAATTTCATGCTTTGTGTCCCGTACGACACGGTACTATTTTTCATTTTAAGTATAAAGGATGTGTTATCAAGTCAAGTTAAGTCTTGGTTCTTGTGCCCCTTCAGGCACTGGCGTAAATCCATTTGGGATTTCTATTCATCAGGGGGGGGGGGGGATGGCGCTTTGTATTATTATGTAATATCCCCCCCCCCCCCTGATGAAAAGCATTCTTTACGGATTTACGCCAGCGCCTTCTGGTACTACCCGAGTTTCAAACTATTCTTCTATTTTTCATGTCAAAAAGATGTAAAATGTTGTCAAAATGTCCCCTACGACACAGCATGGAATCGCCCTATGGTGGATTCCCTATTTTAGTTCCATTCACAATAATTCCACTGTTCTCCCATTGGTCCTAAGTTGGCGTGTAATACAGGTATAAAGACTTAATATCACTACAATAGGGATACCAAAGAAGAAGAAGAAGAAGAAAAAAAATACAAATCCTGAGCAGAGAAGAAGTAGAAGAAGAAGAAGAAGAAGAAGAAGATGATGATGATGATGATGATGGTGGTGATGATGTTGATGATGATGATGATGATGTTGATGATGATGATGATGATGTTCATGAAGAAGAAGATGACAAAATATTAACAAAACGTCCAACATTTAAGCCCCTAAACATTTACAAAAATTAACACTGATGAGACCTACTCCAAACTAAAAATAAAAGAAAATTATCCCGAATAGCCGAAATTATGTTACTGAACAAAAGAAATAGCCTATCCACTATCAAAAGTGTCAGAGACATGGCTTCTTACATTCACATCTATTTTCTACGTTTAAAAAAATAAGGTAAGATTTCTACCAAATCTTCTAGTAGGCTTTTATTATTATAAACGAATATTCAGGCAATTTTCGCTTAAAATCTCTTGAAGGTGCAAAAAAAAAAAAAAAAAAAAAAAAAAAAAAAAAAAAAGTGTAGAAAAGTACAAACGTGTGGGATAAAAGAAATAGTATGTTGTGAAGAAGCAAAGGGGGTAAAATCAGACTTGTGATGCTAAATTGTTCGTGTTAACTAAAGTTTTCGTTATCGCCAAATTACTCCAAAAACATATAGATTACAAAAGAGTAACATGTAATATTTTCCTTTCAAGCCAAACGTTCAGGTGGCATTC
The DNA here is from genome assembly GCA_940671915.1 of Paracentrotus lividus. Taxonomy (NCBI): domain Eukaryota; kingdom Metazoa; phylum Echinodermata; class Echinoidea; order Camarodonta; family Echinidae; genus Paracentrotus; species Paracentrotus lividus. The sequence continues at coordinate 46,480,503 of CALNVZ010002100.1, forward strand.
CAGGCCTTCCCAGAACCTATGCCAATGATATTAGTTATTACAGGAGAATGAAACCCTAGGATTCAGTTGAATTGTATGAAACAAAAAAAAAAATCAAAGAACCAGATTAAAGAAAGTTTGAGAACAATTGAATAAATAATAAGAAAGTTATGTGCATTTGAATGTTGTGATCACTAACGCTATGGAGATCCTCACACTGGCAACAGGCCCAAGATGTGTGATGTCACACATGAACAACTCTCCCATATGACATACACAAAAAATACCGAAAATACTTCTTTTCCCTCATTCTAATGGTAGTACAGACTCTTCACACATGATTATATCTTGTGTACCTGTATTACATGTTCTCCCATGAAAAAAAATCTCAGATCTTTTAACGGAATAAATAAAATAGACAATTTGAGTGAAATGTGTACAAAAGTAATGGGGAAGTTGTTCATGTATGACATCACACATCTTAAGCCCGTTGCCAATGTGAGGATCCCCATAGCGGTAGTGATCACAACATTCCAATGCTCATAAATTTGTTATCATTTATTCATTTTTTCTCAAATTTTCATTGATCAGCTTCTTTGACTTTTCTGTTTTGTACAATTTAATGAATTCCTAGGATTTCCTTCCCCTTTAACAGAACCAAAATATGTACTCATATTTCACATCGCAATGTAAGTTTGATTTGTCATTGAGAGAGGGATGGAATTCATTTCTGTGTTAAATGAAACTGCACGCTGAGTGCTCCTGCCAATTACCCTTCTACTCTTGCACGCTTGCTTGCTGGGGGTTAGATGACTGCTCTCGATGTCATCAAATTCCGTTTAAGTGAAAGACCCTATTCACAGGGATTATGGACTCTATACTTCCGCGTATTCTCCCCAAATTGCAATATGAAATGACGTCAACTTTTACATAAAAGATCTATGATGCAATGTGTCTCATTGCAATGTAGGTTTATAGAAATACCGACATGGTATCTATGTGCGATATCTAGATAATTAAGTGGCTGGCATATCATTTTATTTCAATTCCCTGTATAGTTACTTAGTATATAAAAAGGCATTTTCGGAAGAGTCTTGATATACACGCAAGAGAGGTAAGAATCGTATGCAGGTAGTTGCTTTGATTTCCCGGAGCATGCGGCGCCACACTCTGTGATATAAACAGTGCTGGAGGAGCTGTTTCAAATATTAGACTGGGCAAAGCTGTAAAAGGTGACCTTATAAACAAAGATATGTTTGAACCATACAATGTCCCTCTGAAAGCAATTACAGCATTATTTTCCATTTCAATGAGGTTATAAAAGCCCCAATGTCTAGTAGCTCCCTCAATAGAATACATAAACGCAATTTACTGACAACCAGGGTATACCGTTTTGCTTCAAATAAGTTTCTATATTCAGTGTCAATCTGGAACGATTCATTCTGTTGTAAAGTTCAACGTTATGATGCTTTATTTCTCAAAATCATATTCTTATTTTAGGAAAACATTGGAATAAACCTTTCCAATCCAGTCAATACATTAATGGATGACGTCACATGATTAAATTGAAATGCAGTTTCATTTAAGAGTTGATAGCATTCACTTTCAGCTGCAGACGAATATTCATTACCTCCAAATGCTCCCCCGACGATTCTGAAATGAGAATAATTATGATTTCCGTGAGATTCCAAAAATGTGCTTTACAGATTTCCGCTCTCTTGATTTTTTCATTATCGTCCTCCTCTCTGGTAGAAAACTTTATTTCTCCCATCCCATTTTGATGACACTCAAAGAAAAAGCAGTCGATTGCTATTTCACGATAGTGCTTATGATGCCATGATTATGGAGTCGAATAATACTTTCTTTGTAATTGTATATACAGACAGAAATTTAAACAGCCTAAAAGGTTATAAGTTCTTACTATCCCCATTTAGCTTGCATTATAATTTCATGTTGTTGTTTTTTTTTTGGCGTGCCTCCAAAAATATTGTAAGGTAAGGCGACTCAACAGCAATCAGGATTACGATGGGGTAGAATTATTATCCTTTGGTTTTAAATAAATTTCGACTTACATCGTGCACTTTGATATTTGGCAAATCTGATGATAATTAACTCAAGTCTAATTTAATTCCTCCCACCCCGCCCCATTCCTCTCTCTCTCTACCTCTCTCTCTCTCCCACTATTTATATGTATGTAATGCAAAGCAAATCTTCAACATATACTTCATTTACAGTCTGTATAACTGTGGTATGAAATTTTCTCAAATGTTGTGTTTATGTGGTATGATATTAAAGCCAAATTATTTTCTTATTGATACACTTTATTATAAATAATTTGCTTTTAAAGACTAAATAAGTTCATTATTGCGGATTAAAAATAATCGCTAGAGGGTATTCATCATACCCTCTAATATTCATAATAATTTAGAGGGTAATTATAGAGGGGAATACCCTCTAGCGATTAATTTGCTTTTGTAAAACAAAAGTTATGCTGAATTTTTTGCGACGACGAGAGAATCGAAATTACGCAATTTTATTCTGGCTTATTAAGTTCGAAACCTACACAAAGCCATGGCAATTGAAGAAAACTAATGATATGTCAGGATCTACATCTCAAAATGAGATTTTTAAAATGCAAAAGAAAGTATGTTTTCCTGCTTTATGGATATACCAAACACTACCAATTTGTGACGAATCTTCATAGCATAAAAAAAGTGTTTCCCACTTGACTGTTTTATTTGATACAGACTGTCTGATTTTTTTTTTTTTTTTTTTTTTAATTTAATTTTTTGTTTGTCCCACTTTTAATGTAAGCCTACACATCCGACAAGGTGCAGATATACTGAAATTCAATCTTACAAAGAAAACAACATTTACTTGAAATTACATTAAAAAAAAAAAAAATTATGAGTCCAGGGCCCTTATTCATAAAACCTTCATAGGCCTAGTTATCACATATCTTTGTACTGTTCCCTCTATAATTAGTTGACAACTAGCTTTAGTAAGGTTTTATGAATTATGGGCCCTGTTCTTTATTGGGTACCCTTTTAAAGTGTTTTTCTTTTTCAAATTAAGTCTGTTGGTAAGGTCCATGGTTGGTTTATAAATAGTTCACCATAAAACCTCCCTAATATGGTAAGTTTGAATAATTTTTATTTTCATTTCAGATAACTCATTGGCAGAGCCCTCATATGCACGCATACTTTCCTGCTCTTACATCTTATCCGTCTATGCTGGGAGACATGTTAGCTGACGGTATTAGCTGCTTGGGTTTCACATGGGTAAGTAATTTTTGACCACACCCATATTATCCACTCCTCTTCAGAGGCGGCAGAACGAATTTGAAAGGGGGGGGGACACAGCAAAAGAGGGGCACTTTTCTGAGGAAAGGGGATTTTTAACCAGTGGTATAAAGTGCAAAATATTGAGATAGGAAAGGGCTGTGCAGAACATCTGCAGCAGTGACCTAAAAATAATGCGTTTTACCACTGGTTAAAAACAAAAACAAAACAAGCCATTAAGACCCTTTTTTTTTAAGAAAAAGTAATGCAAGCGCGAAGCGCGAGCCTTTTAAAAAAAATTATTTATTATTTTTTTAAAGCTCTAAATTGATTCTTGATTGTGTACTATCCGAATGATCTTAAATAGGGAATTGAAGATATATATTTGCACGTTTTTATTTTGGATATCGGAGCTCTAAAAAAAGAACATTAATTTTTGCTCTGAAAGGATTGTGGGCTGCAGGCACCAATGTCCCAAACTTAATTAATGCATGTGATTGTCGACAACACGATTTCACAAGATTTACGACAGGACTATCCTTTTTATTGATTGATAGTGTGAGATTTGTGAAATTGTGAAATAATCCCCCGTGATATTAAATAACGATTTAGAATACATTTACTTGTTTTATATCATTAAAATGATTATTGATATGTAAAATGGCATTAAAGAGGGCATTAAAATAATTCAACGGGGCTGTAGTCCTATGCCCCCAACCGTTAAAAATATTTGCCTCAAGTAGGAGGGGGCATTTTGCTTGTTCTTTTTTTTTTTTTTTTTTAATATAAGGTCGCCTGGCCACAGAGCGAGAAGAAAATTGAGTTTGAAAAGACAAAAATGGCATTCCTTAGTATTACGAGTGTCCCTTTTCAAATAGAAATTGTTATTGAGACCTTTTAGCAGTTTAAAATGTTTCTTTTAAGTATAAAAGAGCCCCTATTATGTAAGAAAAAGGGGCTTCGTATTGTCGAAAAGGGACACTTTAGGGGTGATTTAAAAAGTGCGTGAAAAACTGCCCCCGGTTCAACTGCCCCCTGCCCTCTTGCATACCCTTGCAAGGCCTTGGTGTCAGACAGCATTCTATTCTTATTCACTTACATCTTACTCTACAAATGAACATAGTGAAATCTTCTTTAAGATTTTCTTATTCGCGTGAATTTACAAAAAGAATGTCAAATAATTTCTCACACATTTCGTTTTTTATGACTACTTTCAGCATTATTTAGCAGAATTTCTTTGCTGTTTCCAGCCCGTTACTTACACAGAAACCATTATACCGAAGTCATTACGACCCTCATAGTTTATTCATAACTATGTGATATAAGTGAATCAATGATTGATTAGATGAGAAATTAATCATTTCTTTTTTTTTAATGCGTTTATACATCCGTAGTGGCACTTTCTAGGCTTTCAAATTTGGCGTGAAGGTAATTAGAATAGCAGGATTACGGGGTAATTACAATTTTGCCTGATTCCAAGAACGCGTGTATTTGAAATAAGGTAGTAACGCAACGTCACATATTTGAAGGTTAAGAATAAAGCAGCAGGTGTTTTATGGCCAGCTCTCTTGTTTGATCCAGCCTAACCCGTGATGATGCGTATGGGGCCGGGGTTGTCTGTGATCTTGTCCTCGATGCCAATTACAGTTCAATGGGTTTCCGACATGAAGATTGATGGATGGGACTAAGATAGAGGATAAACTTGATGAATAACTAATGAATCGTAGTGAAATACGTCTCCTGTTGCGATATTTAGCAGCACATATAATGCCCTTGGTAATACCACGTGTCACTCACTCATAAACACCCTTCATATCAAATTCTAAAAGAGGAGAATTGACTTCCTATCGGTTTATCGGGTATCTTTGTTAAGCCAATAATCTGTTATTACAAATAGAATAAGGTAGACTATAGACGCTCTGCCTTCTTTGATCATGTTTGTAATGGCTACCTAAATATCAATTTTAATAAACAAAATTGAATTTTTGTAAAACTTGATAATCGAATATCAATGGGATTATCACCAAACCAAATAGATTAAAACACAACATCGGCTTTTGCACTAGCATAATAAGTTGCTATGTAAAAGCCTTTATAATTATATGTGATAGCTTATAATCCTTTTGATTGAATTGTAGTTCTTCTTATCATGTTATATTTCAGAGAATAGTCGCAGAGAACAACGAGACCCTTCTTCAAATAATAGTAAAATCATAGTATGTTACTACTATTTGCCGGAATTACCACCAATGCCAAATTTGCTGGTGAATATATTTATTACAAAACACACAAGGTCTTAAAGCAAAAATAATTGAAAAAGATAAATGGCTGTATTCTTCTTTGTTCAAATGCATGTTTAATCCAAAGGACCAACTGCGTTTAGATCAGTAAAAACACCCTCACAAAAAACAAATTTCCAGCCATTGTGTTAAGTGGTTTTTTTTAAGGTACAGAACTACTTTCCTTCACCCAGGTACATCAGTAGCCATGTTTTTAATGTGTTAATACTTCTGTTTCATCCCAAGACACAATTTATTGGATTTAAATCTGATAAGCAACTGCCATGGCTCTATTTTGTGTTCCTAGCCTGTATTCATGTTTACAATACATGACTTTTGGTTGAGTGTTGTCCTGTTTTATGATTGTATTTTGTAGGCCTCTAGTCCCGCGTGTACCGAGCTGGAGAAGATCGTGATGGACTGGCTGGGTAAGTTGAGACTTGTCAGATCAGTTTGCGAACTTGAGACTCTTTAGATAAATAATATAAAGTAATGTTCATGGCCGTTGTCATGGTATTAACACATAGTAAGAATTCATGTTGAAATGGCATCATATACGACATTAAAGTTAGTAGGATCAGCCTGTGGTAGGGTATAGACACACTCACAAACCACCTCGCATTCACGCCCGGCATTTACGGCACAAGAAGTGATCTATGTGGCGTTGGGCAGCAAGAGTATTACATAATTAACAGCTCTTCATACCACACTGCTAATAAACAGGAACGCATCTGTACTGTTTCTTGTAATGATAAAGCGGTCAATCAATTTTTTCTCTATTGTAGTTGATTTGTCACATCTGACGAAAAAAAGCTCTATGCGTCTAAATTTAAATCAATCTAATTCAACAAAGATGGGAGCTTATTTTTTTTATATTACCAACATATTTTTTATTGATATAATAAATTTATGCCAAATAATATTGTTGAGAAAATACAAGTTCCGTTGATAAATGATGCTTTTGCAATCTTAAAAATATTGAACCTGGGTAATACGAGAAAGAATGTGTGGGTGAGGAAGTGAGTGAGAGTGTGCGTGTGCGAGAGAGTGTGCGTGTGCGAGAAAAAGTGTGTGTGTGGGCGGCTGTGTGGGGGCTGGTATACACAGTGACCTTTCTCCTTGCTTCAACTACCCCCTTCCCTCGAGGGACTCTGATTGAGAAAATGGCGGTTCTGAACCCGATTTGATTCCATCATCACTCGGGTATGAAATAAGATGTCGGGGTCGCAATGCATCATGGGGGAAAATATACGGATGCGTTTATGAGATGATGGACGGGTTGTGAAAAGCACGTGACAGAGGTAAACAGAAATAAGTGCTCCATTGACCATTAATGATAAAGTCAAGTTTAAAAGTGGTTTTAGTGTCCTCAGGAAAAAAATGACGAGATGAGATTTGTGAAAGGGTTCATTGTTCATTATAATTCGTAATGAATTTAAAGGGGCAGAGCAAATCATATAAAATGATGTGTTTACATAATTACCTTTTGCAATCAAACAATACTGAATAAACAGTAATTCAAACTTGTAAATGATATGTTTGATTTTATCTATATTGTCGCAAAATGTGACATGCATAATTGAGCAGAAAACATTTTGCTTAAACTCTGTGAAATTTAAATGGCTATCACAATTTTGAGTTATTGATTGGATTCTATATTATTCTAGGTATAATATGCCACCTTGCATAAAAAGAAAAAATTGGTTGAATATTTTGTTAATTATGACTTAAAACTTGAACCCATGTCCGGTTATGGAGTGACGGTTACGGAGTAACATCTGGTTTCCCGGTCTGTTTCGTGAGGAGAAATGCATTATAAAGAAATATTAATACCAAAGTTTGTTGGAGTAGTCCATGATAATTACATTAAGCCAAAAAAATCGTCAAAAAGTTACTAGATATAAGAATAAGAGGCATTTAAAGCCCCATAGTCCCATATGTGCAAATTTGGGTTTGATCAATTATTCAGCGCAAGAATACTGAATCGCAATTTTTTTTTAACTTAAATGATTGGTTGTATTGTAAAGAAGCCTTTGCCATAATTTCAGATCCTAATTTGCATTTTCAAAGGCACAGCGCCACATTAAAATGTCAGCTCCATGTCCTGTTTTGCTTGGATTTGCCCATATGACTTTTGAAGTGACAGTCTACTACGTAAATCTGCATTTATACATCAGTTATAAATCGAGTTGCCACGGTCTATATTAAAATATGGCAATGTAGAAACAAATTTCGACATCTTTTTTTTCTTTATCAATGGTCATAACTTAAATTAATTCGATGACAATTTGGACTTTATTTTGACATAATCGATCTATGATCTATGGTAACATACAGTTTTATAAAACGTTAAAAGGTAATTCCCAGGACGTGCAGCACATACAGTGTAACCAAAAGATATTTTCATGAATTATATGTTCTTTAGTTGTATGGGGTCTTTGTTGTGTGAAGATTTTGTGGGTGACGAATAAAACTTGGGATTAAATTACATATTAAAAAATAGATCGATATATTCAGTGTACATGTATATTGCACTTAATCAATCCGGCTTGAAAGAATGACACAATATTATTGTTTTTTAATACATTGCTACGTTGTGATGCCTAAGATAAATTGATTGACAGTATACACGCATCTTCTACCTGATCGCATACCCACCTGCTCCCCGATAGAAAATTCTAAGAACTATAATAAAAATAATCAGGCATTTTTAAAATTAGATTTTATTAGTTTTAATCTTTTTATCAACACAATAATGAATCAGCAGCAGTGTCGCAAGCGATGGATTTTTTTCTTAGTTATTTTTTAATTTTTTGGTTGGACGGAATGATACTTCACCTGGATAATAACTATAACTCTACAAACCAGATTGTAGAAATTAAATACATGGGGAAAAGGACATTTTGAAAATAGCTCGATGTGGACGGGAATGGGGTGATGTTTGATGCCATCATAATCTTTACAAAACCATCCAATAGTGTCCTTTTCATGATTTTAACAACAAATCAAAAACCAAAAACCCAAACACATACATTAACGTAATTATTCTTCAATCTTATTTTTCTTATTATATAAACCCCTCACAAAAAGTTCCGCGAATCGACTTTGGGCCATGATAACTTTTCAGGTACGCTTAAGATATTCCTGATGTTTATACTTCTGGAAAGCTAATTCATTTTCCTTTTTATTGATATTCTATTTGCGATGATTGTGTCATGCTTCAATGCACAGAATATCAGAATATGGAGAAAAGTAAAAACTCAAATGTTGCAAAATGCATTTCTATTGATCACACTGAAGTTCCGCAACTCAACATTAGCCCTGATAAATTTTGGGGTATTTTCCAATTTTTATTCAATTCCAGACCATTGTCGAGTTTATTTATTCCTCTTTTCAATGATACCCTAATTATAACGATAGTGTTGTGCTTGCATGCACAGAACACCTGTATGTTAGGACAAGTCAGAAATTGAATGCCTATCGTGACTATTATTGTCTGTTGCGAGTTACTCATTGTGAGCAACAACAATGCATTTTGCCACATTTGACTTTTTACGTTTCTCCATATTCTGATATTCTGTGCATTGAAGCATGACACAATCATTACAAATAGTATATCAATAAAAAGGGGAATAAGTGAACTTTTCAATGATATAAAAACCAATAATGACTAAAACCAACATTAAAATCTATCAAGGTTCAACTTTGTGTTGCGGAACTTTAAACTGAACATTATCTTTCGCTTTTCTTTGTATTCAGATGTTCTGTGCACCCAGGCATGACATCACAATGACAAATTAGTTATCAATAAAAAGAGGAATTAATGTATGAAAATCAAGAATGATTAAAATGCACCCAGAAACTTATCCAGGTTCAAATGTCGTGTTGTGGAGCTTCAATATGATCAATAAAAATGCATTTTGCAATATGTGACTTTTTACTTTTCTCCATATTCCGAATTTCTGTGCATTGAAGCATGACACAATCATTACAAATAGAATATCAATAAAAAAGGGGAATGAATTAACTTTTCAATGTATACACATCAGGAATAACCAAAGCGTACCTGCAAGGTTATCATGGCCTAAAGTCGATTTGCGGAACTTTTTGTGATGGGTTTATATAGTGAAATACATAGACAAACACAAACAAACTGGGGGTCATTGAGTCAAGCTACGTCACTATCATACTCTCTGATCCAATTTCTTTCTCTCTCTCTCTCTCTCTCTCTCGCTCTCTTTATACAGTGCGTCCCAAAAAGAACTATACACTTTTTAAATAGCTACCAAATAGAAAAATATATGATTATTGGGGGAAAAGGTTTATAAATATATAAAGCTCATATCCTCAACTATCATTATGATACAAAAAATTCCGAAAATAACGCATGCTTCGGTGATTAATGCCCACTTTTGTAAAGGACACAAAAATTACCCAGCGCAGGAATTCACTATTAATTTTGCACCTGGTTATGGAACGCCATGAATAAGTCAAATTAATGATGGAATCAATCGGCCAACAAAGACAAAAATAAACTGAAGTCAAGCAAAATTTAATGATATGAAAACAAAACAGTGAAACAGTACATTTTTGCATAATATTGATTGTTTTTCTAACCTTTGGTTTATTTTTTACTCTGTTTGCTGATTTATTCCATCATTAATTTTGACTCCTTCATGGCGTTCCATAAACAGGTGCAAAATGAACAGTGAATTCCTGCGCAGGGTAATTTTTGTGTCCTTTACAAAAGTGGGCATTACTCACTGAAGCATGCGTTATTTTTGGCATTTTTGGTGTCATAATGATAGTTGAAGATATGAGCTTTATATACATATAAACATTTTACCCAAGAATCTTATTATCTTTATTTGGTAGCCATTTCAAAAGTGTATAGTTCTTTTTGGGACGCACTGTATATATATATATATATATATATATATATATATATATATATATATATATATATATATATATATATATATATATATATATATATATATATATATATATATATATATATATATAATATATACATACAATCTGTGTAAAGAAACAAATATTTAGGTATGAAATCTTCTCAAATGATGTGTGTATGTGGTACCAACTTAAAGCCAAAAGATTCTTCTTGCTGATGCACTTTGTTTTGTATAATTTGCTTTTGTAAAACAAAAGTTATGCTACATTTTGTGCGGCGATTAGCTTATCGAAATTGCACATATCCATTGTTTCAGTGCTCTGAATTCATGGCTATTTATGTGCGTAACACATTTAAAGCATGCGCAAATTACATTTTTTCTTGGTTATATAAAACTGGTCATATCTCAAGAACTACAACACAAAATGGAATGAAAAAAATGCAGAAAAAAGCCGGATTTTCGTACTTTATTGAAATATCAAACACTTTTAGAATGTGATTAATTTTAATACTTAAAAAAAAAAAGTTTTCCACTTGTACTATTTTATTTGACACAGACTGTATGTATAACATATATAACATATATAACATATTCTAAAAAAATATATATATACATAGTACGTCCCAAAGAGAACTATACACTTTTGAAATGGCTGCCAAATTAAAAATATATGATTCCAGGTGACGAAATTTACATGTATGGAAAGTTCCATGCTTGATTTTTTTCCCGGAATTTTTTGTGTCATATGAAAGTTGGGATAATAAGCTTTCCAGACATGTAAATTCCGTCACCTAGATTCATATTTTCTAATTTGGTAGCCATTTCAAACGTGTATAGTTCTTTTTGGGACACACTGTTTACTTAATTTGCTTGTAATCAATGTTAGAATATCATGAAAGTATTGTCATTAGATTTCATGTTTAAAAAAAGCAAAACATCTTAACATTCTCTTGTAAATTTAAAGAAAAAAATAAACCAACCAATGTAAAATGTTAACTGTATCAATATTGATAAATTTTATAATGTATAAATACGCAATTCTGCAAAGTTACCGAAAAAGAAATAACAAAAATGACAAATATATCGTATTTAGCGTTTCATGTCCGATACATTTAAGGATAATCATGTGCATAAAAAAGGAAGAAAAGATGCTAGGAGACCCTTTAACTACATTTTATGGTGAGAGTACCGCACCACATTAAAATAGTCACTTCAACGTTACATTTAATACTGTCTACTAAGCTTTCAAAATGAAAAAAAAGAAAAAAAAAGAAAAAGGTTTTCATCACTGTACCCTGAAAATTAAATAGTAATCATGAAAGCGCTATCGCGTTTCCTTCAAAAATGCCCAAAATATAACGAATATTGAGTTTGAATCAAATTGCGCGCAAACAAATTAACGAATTGCCCTCTCTGCTGGTCCCGCAGAGACGGCTCATATGAGGCCCTTTGCGGACAGAAAATGAACATCAAACGATTTAGAGGATATGGAGAGAGAGAGAAATCTCAAGAATATTACACTTTGACACACTTCAGAAAACTAATATGTCTGATATCATTGACCCGACATTGTACAACATTTCATCGCCATGTTGTCTTTGCACGATGAATGCAACTTTCAAATACATAATATTTTAAGTTTCCCTTTATGTATGGTGAAGAAGAAGACTTTGGGAAGATACAGACTCATGGTGGAATTTGTCCGGGGGGCTCTCGCTCCTTTGTACTCGTTAATTCGATATCGATTTACGGCAGAGGAACAATTTCCGTCAATAAATAAAGTGTATTCCTATTTTTGGCAGGAGCGCAGCTGAACATGGGCGAGTCCCGATCGGAATAGGGTCGGCAGGATAATGGGCGAAACGTGGCCATGAAATGAGACAGAAGATCCGCAATGCGACTTGACTTATTTAAAATGATTCCAAAAACTGCCTTCGCCTCATATGTCTTGTGTCGAGTTATGAACGTCATCCTGACAGGATTAAACAAATGACTTTTGATATTTCAATTTAGAAGGATTCTCAGAAACGATTAATTATAAATCCGGATTACATCCCAGTCGATGGTTCCTGTAGAGTATCCTCATAGAAGCTGGAAAAAAAGCATAACAAATTTTAAGGTACAGAAATTCGTCTCAGATCTGAGGTCTATATTCTGACTTCTTTGAAATTGTGGTATTGGTAGTTTTTGTCATTTTTTAAATTTTATTACAAAAGCATTTTGTAGGCACAATTATCATCATGATCATATTATCCGATGGAGTTAGATTTAAGCGAGATAGCTTCAGGAAAAAGTATTATTATGAATAAACATGTTCCTGGTTTTTTAAATCAAATAATCAACATTGATATTTCTGCTAATCAATTGTTAATTTTGTTACAATTATGGATTCGAAACAGGCTTATCGCGACATCCAAACACACATCTAGTTTACCATCAATTTATTAAAAGGTTAAGGCCTGGAATATTCAGGAATATTCTGTCCATGGCTTCATTAACAACTGGCCAATATCAAATTTTCACAAATTTTCTCGGGGATCATGAATGATTTTATTTTCACGAAAATCCCGATGTCTCAGGCTTCAGTTAGCACAAGACTATGCAAATGGAAAGAAAGTTTAGGGCTTTAAACACAATATGGCATGAGGTCATGTTAATTAATATCCTCTTGAAGCTGTAAGCAAAGTATCATGAAATAATTTGCTGTCAGATAAAAAAAAAATTAACAACAAAAATATGCCAAATATAAATTATGCAGTTATTGCACTATAAAAATAAACTTTTAATAATGACGGTAATATAATTTTTTCCCCTTGGAATAATGGGGATTCAAATATTTGGTACACTGACATCCTATATGGCTTAATGTATGTCAATGTACATGTACATTAATTGACCAAATAAATCGTTCGTCGCAATTGTAGATATATACACACAATCGTATAGCAGCGTATTTTAATGAATGACGAACTATCAGAAGTGGATTAATTTAAAAGGCAATTGATTTATAATCGGTCCTTTTATAGAAGAACTAATAAATTCGTTATACAAAGTGGCCCTAATTTATACCCTACCCAATTTCAGTCATGGTGTTCGTCAAATTCAATTAAAGTTAATACATTAATCTATAAACACGAAAGCGCAAAATATAATTTCATGGTAAACTACATTTCAACAACAAATCTGAATCATATTAAGTTATTGTATCAATCATTAATTGTCGTTAAATGTTGCCTTTCAAATATGCAAGATTAAGAAATTATTATGCATTCATTTAAAAATACTTATTTCTTATTATCAAGAATTAAATTACAGAATTTCATTAAAATCACATGAGTTGAAGCTCAACTTAAACTTAACTTCAATGAATGAATACAAGTCATGTAACACATAAAACCCCTGTGTACAAAACGAAGATTAAGGGTGGTATCTCCCTTCGCGGAGACGTCTCCGCGACAGAAATAAAAAATTTCGTCTCTGCGACGGATAAAAAGTATTAGAGACGTCTCCGATATCGCGGAGACGTCTCGGAGACGGATTTCGGACACTTCGACTTTTTTTTGATAAATTGTCGCGGGATGTCTCGGGACGTCTCCGCGATATCGGAGACGTCTCTAATACTTTTTATCCGTTGGGAGACGAAATTTTCTATACTGTCGCGGAGACGTCACCGCGAAGTGAGATACCACCCTGAGCAACGAAACATGAAATGGATATCGAGTTCACACACACACAACCCACAACACACACACACACACACACACACACACCACACACAAACAAACACACAACCCTTATATCCTCACTTGCACACACGTCCACATCACAAATACACACCCTTACAATAAATCTTTTCTCACAAAAGAATAAAAGTTGATGTGTACATTACTAATTTTCAATTGAAATTCATAATTATGATAATCATTCATTATTGTCCAATTTCTATTATTTCCTTGATTTATCCCTACCCACCCACGTATCACATATACCTTCCCTCCTTACACCCACGCACACAAAGTGAAACTTTGCTTGGCTACAGATTTAAAAATCATCACTCTGACGTCATACAGTAACTTTACGACACACTCATAATATATAGTATCAAATTACAGTTTCTACTCGAATCATAAAATCAGTAAATTGTTATACCGTCAAAGGGAATTCGAGAGTGAGAGAAAGTGAGGGGAAATAGGAGACATGATGATGTAATAGAGTGATATGGGAATGATTATAAAGAGCGATGTAAATTAGAACGAGAGAGATAGAGAGATAGAGAGAGAGAGAGAGATAGAGAGAGAGAGAGAGAGAGAGAGAGCGCGGGAAGAGATGGAAATGAATAGGGAGGACGGAAAAATCCGGGGATTATTGCCAGAGGTAGAGAGAGAATGAAGAAATGTATTAAAGATGAATGAAATTTTTTATTCAAACTGTTTACTTCGATGTTATAGATCTGACTGGCTGGAGTCTATACTGCGACGTTTATTGAAGTGAAGTTTATGTTTGACTGAATTTATGTTCAGCTAAATCCTTATGTCTTTGTAGTTGAGTTGCTTTTAAAGGTCTTTAAATATTTAGCTTATGTTTTTCTGTTCTAGCATTAAATATTAATTAAAATCAATTCACTTGCTTGCCTATACAAATATTGATATATATTTTAAATGCATGTACTTTGTACTTTTTTAATTGTTTACTATTATTATTAATATGATTATTATTTTCAAAAAATAGTAGTATAAATATAAATATTTTACCAATATTACTTATTTTATCATAATTTTTTTATTGTTATTTACTATCCGAGGCGATAATATACCTCGCGCTAAACCATAACATATACCCATTGTGACTGGCCGGACGGAGAGTTGGAAATATAAAATAATTCATTACCAAATGATGTTGTTTTAATTTTAGTGGACCTAGGCACCTCAACTGTGAATCAATTTGAGGTAACAACATGCTATTTTCAATTTTAGAATTAGTCTTTTCTTTCCTCCTTTTATACAGCTGACTTGATTGGACTTCCAAGTATATTCACACACCGTGACACTACAAACACTGGAGGGGGCGTGCTTCAGGTAAATGATATCCAATCAAATACAAGCATGAAATTATGTGTACTCACTTGAGAAAGGAGAAGGTAGCTCCGAAAATTTGTTCTAATATTTTTGTGATAATTTTTTTTATTGGTCAAAGTATTATATATGCGAAAAATAAAGAGTCTAGGACAGATAGGTAGTAGCGTAAACTTGAATATTTTTAATCAATCGAGCTTTCGGAATATTACATCACCACACATCAAAACACTTCACAACCACAATGTAACCAAATGTTTATTCCCCCCCCCCACATTATTTACTTTCTTTGTGTATTATACAATGCATTATGTTGGTGTTTGCTTTTGGTTGATTGATTTTCTGGTATCTATGATTGTTTTTGTTTTTTGTTTTTTATGATTTTTCTTCAGATATCCGAGGAATGCGTATAGCGCCGAAAGCTCGATGGATTAAAAGATTTTTTTTTTAGAGTGGACGCTACGTCTTATCTGTCTTATACCTTTTATTCATATTATGAATGAGATGGCCGTAAACTAAAAACAACAACAACAACCTTTTCTTTTTCATATGAATATCTCTGGACAAACTTCGTTATGTCAATGTTGGGAATAATTACACTACAGACAATATGCATAAAAAAGATGAGCAGTAAGGCACCTTCTCCAAACAAAGTGCGTCATTTTCCCGCAGCTTCCTGATCACACGTGAGAAACAATCGTAACGTGTTTAAGCCGTATTAAGATTTCGGGATTCTATTCAAAAGCCGATAAATCGTCTTTTGGTACAAAAGACGCTGGAAGCTGACGCACTTTGTTAGGAGAAGGCGCCTAAATTTGTCACCTTACTGTTTTAGGCATAGCCCTTTAATAATCTTGCTATGCCCGAAACGTAAGGAAAACAATTTTTCTTGTTGTTGCGGTGTCTTTTTTATGCATATTGTCTGTAGTGTAATTATTCGCAACATTGACATAGCGAAGTTATGCATCTTGTCTACGCATTGTATTTCATTTTTACATTATATGTATACAATGCGTCCCATAAACGAAATGCTATAAATAATATAATAAATAAGTTCAATGTGTATACCTTGATATCAACGAACATGAATAGCTTTGGGCTAAACCGACATGTTCGCGTCAACAGCCATTACCGTCACTCTATTGCTTCCTCAACGTACATCTTATGCTATCTGTGACGTCATCATGTAAAGCAGTCTTCTACCACATGGTTTAAATCAGCTGTTTTATCCACAAGCCATTCAATATACCCAGTCAAGAAAATCAGGCAACAAACAGGAACATATTCCTTTCTTTTTCTTTCCCGCGTCCTCCAGCGGAAATTAAACCCGCCCATAGAGGATGCAGGTGAGCTTTCCAAGACGTCTACCGAGCAGCTCATTAACTCTTTATCTACCTCGAGGAATACAACCTCATTGCATCACTATGCTATCCTCCAATGATGGTCCTGAAAGGCTTAGTCAAGCCAATAAGTTTCTAGACGGCTACTCGGCTGTATAAATCAACCCAGGTGACTGGGACAAAATGCCTAAAGGTCGTTTGGCCTCAGGCTCGGCGGGAGATGACGCCTTGAATGATGCACGTTCGATAACCAGCTCTGAGAACTTCATTGCATTTCATCTTAACCCTATCAATATCTGAATGAATACTCACACACCACTATCGGTATGGAAACGGTTAAGTGGGAGAAGGAGCACAAGCTGTTTAGGTGATGACGATACTGTGTCCAAAAAAGAAACTCGAAGCAATCAACCTCGCAAATCATTTCCTGGAGATCATCTTGTAGCGACATTTGTGATCCAAAGTGTTTTAATGATCCATACTACCATTCTAAGTTTAGATCCACGCATTAAGTCCTCATGAATGGTTATGCAGATATCAATTGAATGCGATTGAGGACGACGGATATTTAAGTCTTACCCAAATGTCTCTTGTAACAAAAAGGCGATTTTAGTTAAGAACATGTCAGAACCTTTCCCAGAATAGGGATCCATCAATAGGTTTATTTATATGTATATTGAATGTTGAACAATTCTATTTTCTTACTCCAAATTAATCTGATGTACGGTATTAGTTTGTATGTGTACTAAGTTTAATTAGGGTGAAATGATAGTTCTGATTGTGTATACGCTATACTTACCGTGCTTGTACATGTTGCACAGAGTGAGTAAAAAAAAAAAAAAAGGCCCATCATTTTGAAGTTGTCTTGTTTGAAGCATGCACATTTAGCCAAGGGTTTCATGATATGTCTTGGTGAAGTCATCCTCGCAGCATTTGTTGTTACCCTTTTTATTTGGATCTTTGCAACCATCATCGAGTAACAGAAAATCTTCAGAAGACGGTAAAATCCTACCTGCGCCAAATAGATGGATAAAGATTAAAAACAAACGATGACTGAATATATGTATCCACAGAAACACACACACACACACACACACACACACCCTATCACCACACACATAAACCCACACACCCCCAAACAACCATCCTCCCCCACATACACGCTCATCATCACACACGCACCCACCCACACAATAAACAATTCACAATAACATTTACCCTTTGATGTTTTGTTTACCAAGACCATCATTGAATGTTTTGGAAGTAGTAATTCCCTGACAACTGTTTGTGAGTGAGTGTGTGTGTGTGTGTGTGTGTGTGTGTGCTGGTGTGGGTGAGATAGGGTATGTGCGTGTGTACTTGCGTGTGGAGAGTGTATGTGGGTGTGTGTGGTGAGGATGTGGGTGTGTGTGAGGGTGTGGATGTATATATTGTTTATGTTTGTGAAAATGAGGGTACTTTGGATGTGTGTCTTTGTGCGTGCACATAAGTAATAAATTCTCAAAGAGTTTATTCCTCACCCATCCAATTGGCGCAGGTGAAATTTTACCGTCTTCTGAAGATTGTCTGTTATTCAGTCATGCTTGCAAAGATCCAAATGAAAAGGGTATCCATAAATGCTAGGGGAATGGCTGTACCAAGACATTGTAATGTAACCCATTATTAAATCTTCATGCTTTTCACAAGAAAACTTAAAAATCATGGGAAATTTTTATTGACTCAATCTATAGTGTCTTTATCAATATTTACAATCGCATGGAATGGGTTAATGGGGAATATGGTTTGTGAATATTTCTTCAAGCGTTAAACAAGAACACTAATATAAATGAAATATCACACTCTTCTAATTTTTCTTTGTTTTGTTATTTAGAGAGTAATTCTATTTCTGTATCACTATTTTCTGCTACTTGTTTAGGGAACAATGAGTGAGGCCACTTTGGTATCTATGTTTGCAGCCCGACGAGATGCTATCATCCGTCTACAGGAGAAGCCAGAATATGAGGGCATGGAGGAAGCCACCTTATGCTCCAAACTGGTAGCATACTGTTCTGATCAGGTATGTCTCCATATGCTCCAAACTGGTTGCATACTGTTCTGATCAGGTAAGTCTCCATATGCTCCAAACTGGTTGCATACTGTTCTGATCAGGTAAGTCTCCATATGCTCCAAACTGGTTGCATACTGTTCTGATCAGGTAAGCCACCTTATGCTCCAAACTGGTTGCATACTGTTCTGATCAGGTAAGTCTCCATATGCTCCAAACTGGTTGCACTCTGTTCTGATCAGGTAAGTCTCCAAACGCTCCAAGCTTGTTGCATGCTCTTTGTTTTCGCAATCGCATATTTAATATTCGTTGTGGAGAATTAAAGCTCATAAAAAGATCTTAAGATCATGCGTGCAATGATTAATGAATCAAATACAACATTTTTTATTTTTCGTGTTGTTTATTGATAGATGAGTTTTATTCACTATCTATAACTAAATGTTTTAGTATTTATAAAAACAGAAAATACAGCATGGTCCTTTGATGATAATAGATATTTGATATGAAAGGGAATGTAGAGGCTTGAATAATTATGAGTTATGGGGGCCTACATGATATCAGTGCATGTCATAATGTGTCAAAAATTAAACCAAGAAAATGCCATTTCCACAGCTTTATTACATGCTTCACAATAAGTTTTTAAAAAAGTGCAAGTGACCGAAAATACCAAATTATTTTTTATTTATAGACTGCAGTGCTATTTTCAGTGTCCCTTGGTACGCTTAATGAAATGATGATATTCATTCATCAATATCTCGACAATTAAACTAGCTATTTTCCTAAAAATCTCAGGCGATCCCTGTCTAACCCAAAGGTTTGCAATTATGATTACACCACTAGCTGAAAGAGAGATTTTTAAAAAATATTCTGAATGAAGTTAAACAACAACTTTGAGAAAAGCTAATTATTTTGCATACTCTGTAGGCCCATTCATCTTTAGAGAAGAACGCTGTGATAGCCATGGTGAAGCTGAGGCATGTACCATCAGATAAGAAGCTTAGCCTTCGTGGAGAAGCGCTTCATGCTGCAATCGAACAAGACAGGCAGAGAGGCCTGGTCCCTTTCTATGTGAGTTCATATCTAACGATGATGTCATAATTGGGATAACTAGAAATGGAGGATTAATGATCGATTTACAAAAAAATGTTGAAGAATATCTTACAATTAAAGACAGTCATAATCGCTAGAGGGGATTCATTTGTCTCGCAATCTACTATGGTCAACAAGGAAATTCGTGATCACTCTCGCAAAGAGTGTTCACTAGCTTTCTAGGAAATTCGTGATCACTCTCTTTTTGCGAGAGTGATCACGGTTTTCCTTGTTGACCATACTAGATTGCGAGACAAATGAATACCCACTAGCGATTATTTTCAATCCGCAATAATGAACTTATTTAGTCTTAAAGACAGTCATGTTGAGATTTTTACACAGATAAAAGTACTTACGATTAAGAAGTCGGATTTGTTGAGCAGAAGGTGCATATAACCCCTGACACGTGAATGCGACTGGTGGTTTTTTGATTGATGGATGGAAGTGTCAAATAGATAAAAGTGAATTTAAACGATCAGACAACAAACAATATTTTGTGCAATTTTTATTTACACTTTGTATAGATTAGGTTATAGTGTAATCTCTGACAGACTGTTCATATCTCATATTTATACCACCTTATCCTGCAGTCACACAGACACTTACGTTGAGATACGTCCAAAAATGATTTTATTTTCTGCGGATCCCCATGGATGCCTTCCCATCACAGTCAGCAGTGAAAATATTGAATATTTCGTTCATCAAATAAAACAAAGAAATACATAAGAAAAGATAGAATAGAAGATGAAAGAAGGATAAAACAACAAATACGTAACTAAACGTAAGTGTCTGTGTCACTGTAGCATAAAGCATCCAGGTGATTTTAAACATTTATTTAAAGAGTGCATTTGTTTTTCTAATGATGATATTCGCAAATAACATAATTATCCAATTTTGAAAGATGACTGAATGATTAATAATATAGTTATTTTCGTAAATGTTGATTTAAAATTATATTATATAACAATCATTTCGATTTGCTCAGGTGTGTGCTACCTTAGGAACCACAGGGGCATGTGCATTTGACAACCTTGATGAGTTGAGCAGAATAAGTAAGTTCCAAACTATAAAACTACTAAACGAGAAATATATGAAATTATGATGTTGTAGTATTATGTAACACTACTCTCTTTTCCCAGAGTTTCATGTCATAAATTGTATTGATATTTTCTGAAGCTCTGGTATACTAGAGAATATATAATTTGATGTGAAGAGTACATTAATATGTATGTAGGTGACAAGAAGTTATTACTTGGAAGCACGACTGCTAATCAGTATTCTTCCCGTCTTTGAGGTAAAGGTAAAAGTAAATAATACATACGATTGAAAAGAACTCGTACGGAGCATGATTCGGAGTTCAGACAAAAATTACGAGTCACGAATTCTGGAATATTCGCTGACTCTTCCAAAGTCGGTGGGGGACTTGAGGTCAGAAGAAGCACACCTTTTTCCTTGATGCTGCCTTGCAGTTGATAGTGGCTGGTCTGGTCGTGTTATAAATAGGGGCACTATTAATTATTGTTTGTGCACAATAGAGTGCCCCTCCACAGTTTTGCGTTTAATCCGAACAAATCTTTCGCTGGCTCTGGCATTGTTATATCTGTCCAATTTTTTTTACATGTTCAGTCAAGCTTGTCCTTTGTCATCTTCTTCTGTGTCCTAATTCAAGGTGGTTTGTATTATGGTCTTAGACTATTCCTTGTTTATACTATGTATATTCAAATGATGACGAGTTGAAGTAAATTGTGAACACCAATTATTCATGTACTTGTACATTGGACAAAACGATGGAAGTAGATTAAATGAAAGATTTTGTACCACTTAAGGTGTCCAAATCATACCAATTTGGGGCCCTACTAGATTTCCGTCAGCGTTTAGTACATATATTATCAAAAAGCTGGATATTAAAAATGCGTTATCATCACGATTAATAAAAGAAAGCGTGCTGCGATGTAACGAACTTGAGTTACTCAGGAATCAGATCTTGAGTGCACAGTATAATGTAGCTAAGTAAACCGGTGTGTGGGATTTTAATAGTTTTAAATGTGGTTCATATCAACTTTGAGTCGAGAGTTTGTGTGGGAAGTATCTCAAATTCTAAATCTATTTTTACTTAGTTCCAGTGCATTTTGTAAAGCTGGGTTATAATTTAGATAAGATTAAATAATGTAAATTATATCGGTCTTTTTTTTTTTTAATTACAAAACAAGCAAACTAACCTTTCAAAGCAAATTCAAATTTTTTGAGGATTACCAAAACTCCAAGCTTAGTCCATCCCCGGGTGCCTATGTTAAAAACTATATATATATTACTCAGTTTGGACAAATAATATGATAATCTTTAGACCTTGGACGAAATTAGTTTATTATTTGTAACTTCACACATTTTTAACTCATAGGTGAAAGGGAAAAGTTGTGGTTGCACGTGGACGCGGCCTACGCCGGGACAGCATTCTTGTGCCCGGAATTCCGGGGCCATCTCCGCGGGGTGGAGAGGGTACAATCCTTTGCCTTCAATCCCAGCAAATGGCTAATGGTTCATTTCGACTGCACGGCCATGTGGTAAGCCCTTCAGCTGAATGCTTTTTTTTTTAAACATAGGATTATAATATGTATACGGTTAAATAAAACTATCATAGCGTTTGAAAAAATAAATAGAATCTAACAGGGGTTGATCGAGATTTGTTCAATAAGTATAATATCAAAAATGCCAAGACAAGAAGATGGGAATTATAGGACTGGTCATTTTTGAATCTGTATCAAAAACTGACAAAATATCTGTCCCTAATTACGGAAATGTGATATTATGAGATGTGGTGCCACTGGAAAGGCTTAGTATTCAATCAAAGGCTGAAAGTGGCGCCGCGGCACGCCGGCTTCATCAATACAATTGAAAGTAACCAAAGTATCTGTAACTCCATCGTGGAAATCTGTGTCAATAACTGCCGAAATATCATAACCTGTATGTGATCCTGGCACCAATTATAGTTTTAATTCAGTTAATTTCGAATTATTTTCATTTCATTTCATTTTGTTTATTTCTATTTCCAACAATACAAATCAAATTACATAATTTACATTGTACATGATATATCTATGGAAACATAAGAAAATGGAGTTAAAAATAACAAGTACAAAAGGCATAAATAAAACATGTTGGTCATGGAGGGGACTGCTGAAAAGCAAAGCTTGTAGGTTGCAGACCCCTACAATAGCGCTCATTAAGAAGGAGCCAATCAGCATCGTATTGGCGCTGTTACCACATATCCAATATACGTGGAATATTCTATAATAGCTGTTGGCGATCATTTACCACTTGCAAATCCAGCGTTGGTTCTCCTAAGCCTAATATGAAATTGTTAAATCTATATTCCTGCATTAAACTGTCCCTCTTTAAAGGAAATCTGATTGTTATTTGTTTATGCCATTTTAGGATTCGTGACAGCAAGACCCTGGAAAAGGCTTTCTGTGTGAAGCCGCTTTACCTTCGCCATGACAAACAAGGTTCAGCAATCGATTTCATGGTAAGGATTCCATGACAATTGCTCTGCTTCAAATTCCATACACTAATCGACTTACCAACCTCAACCCAGGACGTAACACTAACCTAACCCTAAACCTAACATAAAATCTTATTGCAACCCTTACCCTACGCCTCAGACGAATAATGCTCAAGGCAATTACTGTCGGTAGGAGCACAAATTTTGTGCATTTGTGATGTATTGTAACATCAATAAAACTTACAATAACTCCAACATAATTACATCATCCTAAATAGACAAGTGGTTTTTGTTATCGCTATTTTGAATCGATATGGCAATATAATTCATAATGTGAATCCAACATCATTATTAGAAGATGTAGAATGTAATTATTATCACAAAAGATATAAATCTATTCTTATCTAGTTTTCATCATTTTTGTCCTGTATTTCATTTGTAACTTCTTCTCGACTTCAAGCGGTTCACTTAATTTGTTTACGGCAGTTTGCAGATATGCTTAACTTATTACTTTTCTGTCTTTATTTGTAGCACTGGCAAATTCCACTAAGTCGGCGCTTTCGTTCCCTGAAGCTATGGTTCGTGTTAAGATCGTTTGGTGCCAAGAAACTTCAGGAACATGTCAGACGGGTAAAAATAATTAAATGGAATTAGAGATTTTAAATTATTCCATATTATACACGTCCCTTTGTTTGATCACATACAAGGAAATGTGTCAATGTTTTTATTTTAACCACTTGACTGATGTATGGTGCTAATTGCACAAAAAGGTACGGCTATGACCAGCGTGGCGCTGGCGCTTCAAGAGAGACAAAGCTCAGACAATAGCATGAGCACATAATATTACGTAGTCCGCAGCCAAGTGGTTAAACTGCCAATGTTTTAACAGACCTGACCCATTACTATTGCTTGTATCTTTGATTTGAAATTGTCATGTTTCGTATTCATATAAATATCTTATTCAGTACATCTTTACTGATTGATTAAAGGGCTATAGACGATTACCAGTGCAAAATGACAATTTATACTCATAATAAATATATATCACAATGTCGACATAATTATTGAAAAACCGATATTTTGTCATATACTTCCTTTCGAAATTATTAATTTCAAGATTGTGCTCGTATGCACATAAAAAATGTAAATCGTGCTTAATATTACCTTTAATCATATTCTTAAATCGAATATTGCATTATGATGGAAATAGTGGTAGCCTAATGATTTACCTCGAAATTGATAGTATTTCCGTTCCCATTATCATCCCTTTGGTGATTCTTATTCCGAAAATGATTGTACCGTGTGTTTCAAATAAAAGGTAATCCATTTTGAAGGGGCCATATTCCCAGCTTATCCATTTTGGATAATTATTTATATCATATAATTAAAGACGAACTCTTCACCTTGACAATAATACCTTTCTTGAATCATAAATCTAACGCATAATTGAATAACTTGCAAATGAAAATGGCAGGTAAAGGTTGAATTTTCCAAGTTTTAAGAAAATGAAAGAAGACTGAGTGAATACTGTCCCTACTGTCCCAGAGCATTGAATAGGATTGCGTGCAATGATCTGTGACTCCTTTGAAAGCATCCACTCAGTCTTCTTTCATTTTCTTAAAACTTGGAAAAATTGACTCTGTACCTGCAATTCTCATTTGCAATTTACTCACTAATGCTTTACATGTAGGATTCAAGAAAGGTATCTTTGGAAAGGTGGAGAGTTCCTTTTGAATTATATGACAGAAATAAATATCCAAAATGGATGAGCTGGGAATATAGCCCCTCAAAAAATGGATTACCTTTTATTTGAAACGCACTGTATATGATAGTTTAATAATTTCAATAGATATCTGTTTCCAGATAGTTCTTAGGAAAATCTTTTACTTGGAATATGATGTTTGGCTGTCTAGTTATCGAGGATAAAAACTGAATGATCGCTTTGCTCAGATAATTGTTTATTTTACAATGTGATATTCTTTATTATGTAGGGCGTTCGTCTTGGTCGCTACTTTGAACAACTGGTAACCAACGATGCTGCATTTGAAATACCAGCAGAGA
This sequence comes from Paracentrotus lividus, assembly GCA_940671915.1. Taxonomy (NCBI): domain Eukaryota; kingdom Metazoa; phylum Echinodermata; class Echinoidea; order Camarodonta; family Echinidae; genus Paracentrotus; species Paracentrotus lividus. The sequence continues at coordinate 46,506,063 of CALNVZ010002100.1, forward strand.
GAATCTTAGGCTTAATTGTCTTCAGACTGAAGGTAAGACTAACTTATGTGTAAACAATAATCAAAGACAAAAATAACTCTTCTCAAAATCATGCAACTCCAGGGGTGGTTTAATAGTTTTCTTTCCTTATAACATGTGTAATATTATGATCTATTTAGTAGTAATGTCAATATATCAATATGGGAAAGAGAATGAAAAAAAAAGTGATGACATTGTATGTGTATCCATATTTCCTTTCAGGGACCTAATGAACTGACAAAGGAGCTTCTTCGCCGCCTGAATTATTCGGGGAAGATCTACGTTGTACCCGCCTCTATCAAGGGTCTGTACGTCATCCGATTCACTGTGACGTCAACAGAGACGACTGAAGATGACATCTTAGAGGATTGGCGTCTGATTCAGTCATTGGCTCGTGAGATCTTTGTCTCTACAGACATCGTAGCTAATGTACCTACTAGGATGGCATCTTGGCCTGGTGCTCTAAACCTGACGGGTGCTCCAGCTGCCATTCGTGTACTCAAGAACCGTAAAGAGATGTACATCGAGAACAACAATGATGACACAAAGGAGGAAGAAAAGGAGAATGGAAAACTAACCAAGGAGATGGAAGAGATGAAGGAAGAAGAGAAAGAGACTGGACCACTTCTCTACAAACCAGGCAAGCTGGAAGCTGTGCTTGCATGATGATAGTTGATGTGAGATCCCGCTTGCATCCCTACCTCTTCTGCACCATTTTATTTGGATTCTTTCCCCTTTTCTCATTTCTTTTTGGTAGAACCTATATGTTGAATTTCGTAGTTTATATTAAAGGGCTGTATATTAGCTAGAAGAAACTAAAAAAAGGCTTGTTGGATTTGTTTATTTTATTGACTCTTGACCGTCTTTGTGCATATTCTAGTGATATTTTGCCTTACTCTTTAGAAATTAGATTTTTTTTTCTAATACCATAGTGTATATTCATTTATTTTAAAAAAAACCTTTCTTTTAATGCATTACGTTGCCTTACTGTGTCGTAGAAATGTGTACTGAAGTGAATCTGATTGAGTCTTTGTTGAAAATTGTGTCGCTTTCTTGCAAATGCTATACATGTGCCAAAGTGCCTTGCATTTTCGGTTATAAAACAGTTTTCTTATAGATTTTGATTTTGATATCGTTTCCTATTTCCGAGGATGGGGATGGGGGGGGGGGGGGGGAATCGGAGACTCTAATCACGATCACAATAACAAATTCCAAATAATATTATGGTGACCTTGGCTATCTTGCTTAAAAGTACTATTCGAATGCAGGCAATTAAAAAATAAAGCAACATTTGTAAACCTCTAAATGTCTCTTTAAGACTTATCGAGGTATTGACTGTGATAAGTCTCAGTAAGATAATTATGATCAATCATCATTATGACGAATCTTGCAACAATTAATTTTGCTGGATTATCAAGTACAATATTAATTTAAAACAAAGAACCCGAGGCGGTACTATAATAGGCAATTAGTATACTCTGCTGGAGAAGCCGCGTTTATTCATCTTGCGCTCGTTTGATGTTATTTATAACCCTATCCGAACCTCCCCTGTATCTCTCACACAGGCCGAGAGAGGAAGACATGTTTGAAAAGGCTGATGAATCACCGAAAAAAGATGGGTCGCCGTGCTATGTCTGAGGAGGCTGAAGGTTACGGCTATCCTTTCAATGCTTTCTATAGCTTCGAGGATGCATCAAGTGAACTTCCTTCACCATGCGAAGACCTTGACGACCAGGAGGGTGAGGATGAGGTCTTTGACAGCAATGGCCATATCGAAAATGGATTCTCCAATGACGAGGTACTGGGACAAGGAGATGACGACGATAAAGAAACAGCGACACCAACCGACAGCCCTAAGGAAGAGGATGATAATATCAGCTCCCCTCCAACACCGAAGCACGAGATCACCACAGCTGATGACGACATCACCTCCACCAATACCACATCCAATAACATCACCAAGCTCGAGTCTGCAGCCAATGGGCAAGTTCAACCAATCATCATGGGTCGAGAGAAGCCAGTAGATGTAGGAGTGGCCAGCAAGGGTCGGTTTGGTGCTCTCAGTCAAACCAAAGAAAGCACCTACAATGGAGTGGTTAACATCTGCCACTATCGCTCCACCAAAGGCTCTGAAAGCAACGAGGAAGAGGGCCACAAAAACGAATAGTTCTCTCACCTCAAGTGTGATTCCTTGCCCAAATATTATCAATAGTACTAGAATCAATTGTCATGTATGTATAAAAAATAGTATAATTGTATGAACAAGATATACCACAAAATGAAATCACTTAACAATGTCTAAATATTTGGTGTCAATTTATCTTCGTATCATCGTGTAGGCCTATGAGCTGATAACTATTAGTGTAATGTTCGGCTCACTGTTAAAAAAATTGAAAGCAGCATTTATTATTAATAGTACACTAGTATTCAAATAACGATGAAAATGAATGTGTTTTTGTTTACATTCCTAATCTAAAACTAACTAATATAAGTCCCATTATATTCCGAATTGTTCAATCCTATTCCGAATTATCGAGTTTTTTTTCTAATGAAAACATATAATTCCTAAATTATCCTTTTTTTTGTGTGTTTAGAGACTAGATTGGGGCAGGTAATACTGTGAGATATTATATTTAATTATAGAATGGCTAGCCTTGCATCCGGTAAATTTGCCATGCGTCGGTAATTACTTATGCATGGCAAATTTACTGGATGCATGGCTAGCCATGCATCAGTAATTACTTATGCATGGTTGTATTAAAAAAAAATTAAAAAAAATGATTTTTCGCCCCAAAATTCCACCATTCTATAAAACAAATGTTACACAGGTATGTTCGTGCATCGACAGGCCTAGTGAGCATGCGGTAACTATGGAAACTAGTCTAAACCTTTTAACAGTTCCATAGTTACCTTATGCTCAAAAAGCCTATAGATACTCACATCTGTGCATCATTTGTATACTAAAACATAAGTGTAGACATTGAGCAACGCAATGATAATTAACAATAATCATAATCATAAAAATATTGGCTTTATGTGGATTGCTCCACGTGCTTCAATATAAACCGTTAAAAAACCTGCATCACATATTGGGCTCCGTAACACAAAGGTTTGAAATCTATCGCAAAATGGCAAAAGCCAATCAAGATCTTTGTTGCAAGTGCTTTTTGTTCAAAAGACTGAAAAGCAACCAATCAGAGTAGTTCTTTCAAATTATTTGTGTTACGGGTATACAGCAGTTTGTAGGAACACGAGCAAAACTTGATGACTGAATTAACAAACCGTATCGCTTCCTCCCGGAGGAGATAATGTGAATGAGGCTTTAGTTAGACTTACAATTTATGTGCAAATAACATTTAAATGAAGTGTGAAACCGGTAAGTCTATCCAGTTTATTATCCTTGCCAGTCTTTGATGAGATAGCTGATATTCGAACCTCGCATCATGTAGGCTACCTCGGTTAACCTGAACGAATTGTACATAATAATTCCTGTTGTTGACGCATAGTGTACGCCTGTATTTCATATTTCAGGGATCGAAAGTATTATCAACGAGTCATTATTTTTTCATCTGATCAGAATTGCGACGAAGTTAATGCAGTCAGTGATAGTATTTAAAAAAAAATCAGCGTATTCGAAAATATGCGATTGGTACAACGTTGGGTTAATTTAAAGGCAAATGTTATAAAGTCTGCTGAATAATACAAATACAAGTTTCTTTGAAGTTTATGTGCAATTATTATGCTTTTGAAATGTGATTGATATTCTGATTGCTGTTTGAACTATGATTTATAATTAAATAATTTATCATTATTTTTTGTAGAACATTACCCAACTTAAGAGTTGGCAATTTAGAAATACGTTTATGCCTCGATGTTAATTACATGGCGTGTCCAAGAGCTTTTAAGAAACACGCATATATATATAATAATAAATACTTATCATTTTGTGGACCCTAGCTGACCTGCCCTGTTGGAATTTTTGTTTGTTTGTTTCTTCTTTTGTTGTTGGTTTGATATAACGATTGTTTATGTTCAAATATATACGCCATGCTAAAGATTGTGAGAATAGCGAGATGCCTTCGAAAATGATTCCATGGTCTATTTATTTTACGACAATCCATCAGCTTCAATAAATTTGGCAATGCTGGGTCTTAAAATGCACCAAAATCTGCACATTTTGGGAATGCAACAGTCTCCCTAAATTAAAAGGGTGCTCTAACTTATATTAAAGCTATGTCTCCATTTTCACCTTTGAAATCTGCTTAAATACAGTGGCCGAAGCGGGTGGGGGCTTCAGATCCCTCCCCCACTTTTTCAGCAAACGTGTGCAAAAACACAAAAATGACCATAGATTTGTGATTTTTAGCCTGTGCAGCCCCCGAACTTTCAGCTCAGCCCCTTCACTTTCAAAAACGCTCCGCGGCCCCTGAAATATACCTATCTCAGACTTAGAAGGTGCAAATATGTTAATACAAAACAAAAAGCAAACTGTCCAAAAGGTAGGTTATATACTAGGGTTGGGTAAATAATTACTTTTTTTCTTAGCAGTTATTTAAAACAAGTTGTTTCTACACTCAAATTTGATGTAGAATCCATAAATGACAATTACATTAGTGTACAATGATGTCTGACGTCGCTAAAGTGCAAACAAACGAAATAGTGTATTTTGCCCATTTATCACACACTTATAGGTATGAACTAGTTTATTTTGTTTCTATATGGGTTTTGATGGTCAAGAAACTCAAATCTGAGAAGTTGATCATGACCTAATGTACTTAGTATGTGTTATAGGTTTTATTTAGTGATTTTGATACGAGGTGATTTATGCTAGATCATATTGACTGAAAGTAACTACCAAACTACACTAACAGTCAACTTGGGTAGGATTAATCATGTTGAAGGGGTCAGATTTGGGGTTCCTGACACCCAAAACCCATATAAAAACATAATAAAAGTGGTTAATACCTATAAAAAGTGTGATATTTGGGCAAAATACGCCATTTTGGCGGTCATTTTTATTATATTTGTTTTGCACTTTAGCGACGTAAGACGTCATCGTACGAAAAAAATAATTGTCATCTTTGGTTTCTACATCGAATTTTACTCTAGAAACTGCTTGTTTGAAGAAAGAAAAAAGGTTGAGATTCGCCCAACCTTATACCTTAGGGGTGATAAAGTCTTCAGCGGGTGCATTCACCCTCCTCCATTTTCCTGAAAAGTTCACAGTCAAGTGTATTTTGTTTCACATTCAACTGGCTGGAAAATACTTTACCCACAAGTAAATTACTCTTTATTATTCAATGACGAAAAATCCTACATAATCCCTTTAAAATCCACTAGAATAAATCAAACACAACAAAAGAAACATGAAAATAGTACTCCTATCCGTACTCTCGAATTATTTATTTTCTCTCTTTTGTTTGCAAGAAAAAAAAAAGGAAAAAGAGATGAAATATATGAATAGAAAAATTATAAAAGTTGACTCGTTACATTTTATTGATAATGAAAAAAGGCCTATTATCATATTGAAATATTGAAAAAAAAAAAATGGCATCGTATTTCCCTTTGATTTGCTTTTTACTTGCTATTGCCTAAAATGAATTCAGGGGTAATCTATTTCTTGGAATAATAAACAATTATGAGAACGCTGTATATACAGGCATGGTAAATTAGGATATATGAGCATGGGTGATAATATGAATAGAAAATACTCCACTGTATAATTATAGCGGATACATTTATACCCCTATGATTATTGACAGAATAAAACAAAGTTAGTAACTCATTTGATTATTATTTTATCAGCTTGTAAGTTTAGCATACCATCACTTGCCATTTTTTTGTGTACATTTCATTCATAAACAGAATCTTGTCGACCTTTTTTCTTTTTCTTCTTCTTTTTTTTTTTTTTTTTTTTTTGGGGGGGGGGGGTTTGAAAGAAACTTGTGTATTGTCGTTCAAGAGAGTAAACCAGCCATTGTTAATTGAAGGAGAAGACAAAAGAACGACGGCGGAAAATAAATTTTAGGAGATGAGGCTTATCAGGTAATAAAAGCGAGTTTCATATTTCTCCGGAAAGTGTTAAAATAGAGGTTTAGTTTATATCCCATTTGCAAAAGAAAATTGCCACATAAGACAACAATACAAAGAAAATGAAAAAAAAAAAAAAAAAAAAAAGAGCAACATTAATAGAAACAAAAACATCAATATCCTAATTGCTAAGGAGAATGTGTTAAAAAGAAAACGTCGTGATTATCCAGCAGAATATAATAAAAATGTGAAAAATTCGATCGATGCTATAGATTAAAATATATAATTTTATACTGCAATAAATTGGCTATAATTTGATGACTTGAAGAAGTTGCATTAACCGGCTTGGCAATACAGGACTACATTTTCCTTGACAACGGCAGAAATTTATCTGCCTTCCCGGGGTACCGCTTTTTAAGATTATTTGTTTGCCTTTGTATTGGTACCTTATGGTTATTATTCATTGGCAAGTAAAATAAACGGAACCTGTAAACAGTTTTTGCAGAAATATGAACCATGTTTTTATGATTTTATTCACTGATAATCCCCACCTCCCCAATTTCCATTATATTGCCTTTGTTCTTTTGTCGTCCCCTTTGTTTCAGATATAACTGCAGCTGGTCATCTACGGTTCTCAGAAAAAAACAAAAACGGTTTATTCAATTTCAGAATATACAAAAATGGTCGAAAGCATTTGGTTATGAATAAAATATTTTAAAAAAATATATATGGCAGGTGATGGTACCTAAAACTTGTTAATTTTACAAGCTTTTCTTTATGTTGTGGTATTTCATCATTCATAACCATAGTGTTGTCAACCATGGTATTTCATCATTCATAACCAAAGTGTTGTCAACCATTATATCAAAAGGGGAGACTTCCCTCCCCCCCCCAAAAAAAAAAATAAATAAAAAATAAATAAAAATAAAAATAAAATAAAATAAAATGAAATAAATAAATAAAAAAGAAAAAAGAACACTGTGTTTTATGAATGAGATACAGCAATGTAAAGAAATAAAAAATAAAAAATACACGCATTTAAGCTATATTGCAATACTTATAGCCAGTGAGGGTATCTACTAGATTTACATGTGATCATTTAAATTCACATAATATTATACAAGCTTTAGATTCAGATTCAGATTTCAGATGCATAGATGGCTTTGTTAATATTTCGCATGAATATGTCAGTATTCAAGTTATTTCAGGAATATGTAGGCAATTTCATACTAAATTGTATCATTATGTATCATTGTTTTACGAAAATAAAAACAAACACACATATATACAAATATATATGTAACTTTATGACGTCATGAATGAAGACTAACTAGTATGCACTGACATCCTATTTCATTTCAACAGTATGCATTAACTAGAACTGAGGCCAATTTAAAATAAAAGAAGAAAATTACAAAGTTTACCAAAAATGTGCAAGTATAAAATACAAAATCGTCCCAAATGTCACTAATGTATTGTAAACATAATTTTCAACTATAGAAAGCAAAGTATCTTTATTTCGAATATGAGAGTGTTTCAGGGGCATATCTTCTCCTGATGACATACTTATACAAGATGAGATCACTCATAAACATCAACTCCCATGTATACTGAAGACACACTTTCTTAAAACAATATTTACCTAATTACAAACTCAAATACACACAATCTTGCTGGTCAAGATGTTAATGCTCTAACTTGAATATGACCATTTTTCTCTCTTTGGTGTTTGAAACATCGTGTGATTCGGATCGTGAACAATTATAATGACAAGCTAATTAAGGTAGGTAGTTTAAGCGACACTGGCGCCTTTATCAATCTGGATAGATTTCTCATTGGTATCTGGTGTATAAACCACGTTGTCGAACCCAGACGGTGGGGTCGGGAACGGGTCCTTGGTGGTCGACTTGGTTGATGAAGAGGAAGAAGACCCGAGTTTAGGGACACTACGCATGCCCATGAAATAGCCAATGACGAGAAGGATCACGGTGACAGCCAGAACGCAGGCGATGACGATACCAGCGATGGCACCACCAGAGAGAGCTAGTCAAAGAACAAGAAACAATGTTAAAGGAAACTTGTATCCAAATAACTATTAAACTTTCATGAAATAAAACGACGTAAAATGCAATGAGAATGTCATAAATATTTGAAAATTTTTATTATATCATTATAGACACCACTCTCATAGTAATACATGCTTCAATGTTCGGGCATACACATTAACAAATGAACTATCGGCATCGACTAAATATCTGGTTTATACTGCCCATCGCAACTTTATATATTAAAATATTTACAGCAAAAATATTCAGTTTCGACTATTAACTGTGACCTGTCAATGATATTACTAATAATGCTACTTTCCACACTTTTAAGAGATGCTAATTTTTGCCACTTCAGTTCTATACGTTTTCACCGTTTTCATAGATTAAAAAAAAATAATGATAGATATAGACATTTTTTTAATAAAATGCAAAGAACATGATAAAGGTTGGTTAAATTTGTTTAACAAATTGTGTAGATACTATATATATATATTTATTTATTTATTTATTTATTTATTTATTTATTATTTATTTTTTTTTTTTTAATTTTATTTATTTATTATATTATTATTATATATTAATTATATTATAATTTTTTTTTTTTTTTTTGGGGGGGGTAAAATATCTACTTAAATATTACATCTTAACCCGAAAACAACTTATAAGCTAATTAGTATTCTATGAGCACCCTTTCCTAAGAGAACTTTTCAAAAAGAACAAAGTCGAAATTCGTGATTTAAAGCGCACTTACAATTATCAACAGGTTCAGGCGATGTGCTGTTATCATCTGTTACAGGAATAAAATAAGTATAACGTTTTTATTTCAATCATATTTTCAAATATTGAAATACTCGTTCTCGTGGCTGTTATAATTGATTGTGATATTTATTTGTAATTACCATTTGCTCGCCTCGCAGTCGCCAGCTGGTAATAGGAAAAACAATGGGAATAGCGCATGGAATGGAGCTTACTTTTGTTTCATAAGAATAATAAATAATAATAATTATAATAATAAAATTTGCTACATCAACAAGTACAGAGGCGTGAAGACGTCAAGGCGTCTTAACATGATATCAAAAAGCTACTCTATGCTGTGATCTAATCATTAATCATCACATTAATAATATATAAGAATATTATTGACAAATACCATGAAGATACAAATAGCAATCGTTTAAAGACGATCAGAAAAGTGGGATATTAGCACTTATTCTATTGTAGTGTATATTGGGTCAGACAAGAAAAGAAAACATTCCTAAATAATCAAAGGCACGTATGTATGTGATTCGCATTTCTTCTTACTCTTGTTGATGAACATTATGCTTAATTACAATTACTTGTAACAAAAATTAGAGTAACTTATTATATAGGTTTTCCCTGCCAATTTCATACATTTATCACCCGTTTTCATTTGATGTGTATTCAAATTCGTGTGTATGATGCGACAGACTGACCTTAGTCAAACAATTTCGTGTTCATGCTCTCAAATTCGGTTTTAGGTACTCAAAGTAATGGTTGCAAAGTTCAAATTCGGATATAACCATTTAATTTCATTCTTTGTGCATTCAAATTAGTGCGAATTTGAGTATACCGAATGAAATGTCGACAGGATAAAGACGAAATTGAATATTCATTGCCGAATGTATATGCTTATTATGTAAACTAGATTACACAAATACGAAATCAATCACAGCAATCATTAATTTTAATGATGGAATACGATTTAGACTGGCAACATTTCCATGCATCAACGTTTTTTCCCGAAAATGAATGGCTCTAAAATGCAATTGATTGACAAAACAATGAATTTGGCCGGGAAAACCTATATTAACTAATTTTATCAATCACAGTATTTTATCAATCACACTTACATTTAGGTATTTTGCAGATGTAGGATGATCCAGTGCTACAGACTTCGTCTTTCCACGTACCAAAATCATCTGTGTAGATCTCGACGCAATTCTCCTGATTACCTCTCCAATCATCGGTCGGTTCTCCATTGTTCCAATTGACGAAGTCTACAGCCGTACCGTCAAGCCAATGGCTAAACCCACCTGGAGATAAGAAAATAACACATTCTAGAAACTCCATACCCTAAATCGAGACCGCCAACGCAAGACTTAAGGCCCTGTCACATCAGCCTTGCTATGAGTTACGGGCGAGTTGCTGGTAACAATTTTTGCTACCCGCAGGTCGCCCGCGTTGACAGTATCTCGCACGTATCTTGCACGTATTTTCCCGCAGGTACGCACGCAAGTCTGATTTGCCCGCAGAAGAGTTTTGAACATGCTCAAAACTTGTTCCGAGTGATTCACGGGTGATTGCCCGCAGAGGTACACGCAGAACACGAGTAGGAGACCCACAGCGGTCGCAAGTCAAGCGCAATTAACCCGCTCGAAGTACGCAGATTGCCCGCGGATCTATGCGGCCAAAAATATATGACGTCTCACGGGGCAGGGTTATACCAGGGAATTATTTGAGAAATGATGGTTTCTCCAAGCTCGCACAATGCAAACAACTTACACGCAGGAAACACGCACTTAGGCCACATATACCACGCAGCGCACGTATGTAATCCGTAACTAACACGGAGCAGTTTCGACGCTTGCACGCGCTGACCCGCAAGTCACACGCAATACACGCAAGTAGACAGTAACTTGCACTCTTGCAGCAGGTAAGACACACGCAAAACTTGTGAAAATCCTTGTTTGTCCGCAGAAATCTTGATGCGTACTGAAGAATCCCTGTTCGCAACTCGCCCGTAACTGATACGCAACGCTGATGATACAGGGCCTTTATAAACAGTCTAAGACATACATGTATATCAATTCGGGTAAATTTTAATTATTTGGTCGATTTCTCACTGTCGAATCCAATGGGAATGCAAGAGGCGTACATAATGTTGAACACACAGCCACGCTAATTATAAGATAATTTTAATCTACACCCATTTATATTTCATATAAATATTTCACATTTCATATTTATATTTAAGATTCATGATTATGGATGTTGAATCCGTTGAAGTGCCACGTTATCCGGACTCTTTCGTCAGGAAGTCTCATGAAACCGAAGTTCTGGACTCTACCAAAGTTCAATTTGACTCTACTTTGGAACACCATTTATACCTCAGTCACATTTTGCCATGACCGCCAAGGATTCTAAACTATCTCCGGCCAATAACGATCATAGGGTCGCCGCAGAATTTCCATTGTCACATATCGTAGCAGTCGCATATATGCTAGGGGTTCACAAGGTTTATATTCTATTGGTCCAACAACAATTGGTCAAATTTTTCAGGTTGTCTAATAACACATGGGCCAAACCCGTATGGTCCACTAACAGTTTGGTCTAACTCCCCCTTGGTCTAATAGACGAAATAGACATTGAACCAAATGGGAATTAGATGAAATGGTAAATATGCAAAGTGCCATTTAGACGAAAAGGTATTTAGACAAACTGGTTGTACACTAGATGGAATTGGACGATGTGGGATGAGGCCTAACGGGTATTGGTCAAATTACGTTTCGACCAATTGGCAATTCACCGTTCACACAGCGTATTTTTAATTTATGGAGACATAAAATCTGCGACTGCCGTACGTCGTTTGAAGTGATGACACACGACCTTCGCGGCGCCACCGTATGTTTTTGACAAATACCCCCAGCAGACGAAGCTGGGCGCAGTACGCCCGCACGGCAACAGGAAGCCACCGTACGCTCGACGTACGTTCGCCATAGTCATGCTATGGTTATGGCATGGTTATTTTAAATAGCTAGGGCGAATGTGTATGTTGTACTTTAGTTCTACGGCCACCCCAGCGGCCTGTAAGAAATAGGAATGCACCGTTGGAGCCCTTGAGGCCGCCTAATGCATCTCTTGATATCGGGTATCTACCGTCTGCTGCCGCCGTACGCTGGCCGTAGAGCAAATATGACTGAGGTATAATTACGTTTGATATGAATGAAAGTAATAAGTAACGCTGCAGTCACATTTTCACGAGGGTACTCGTACAGCGAGTTGAAAACATCCCTTTTGTGTATTTCTATAGGAAAGCCACAGTACAAAAATGGTTCAAACGGCTTTTCAGGTCGCCGTTTAGGCATCATAAAGGGAAATATGAATGCGGCATACAATCATTCAATGAAACAATAATTAAACTATACCAGTTGCTTGTCGTTCCAGGCCAATCCATACGTTCCTCATGCCAAATCTGGTCTGCACGAGATTACGAATGAACTCATTCTCAGCTTTATCATGGATACTAGCCAGGTCCCCACCCATCTGCTGACATTGGTAGCGTGCTGTATACCATTCAGTAAATACATATTCATTGGGCACAAAGTAGCAGTTACTGCCATAGGGTACTGTATCAGTCTGACAGAAGCCTGGGGTCTCCTCCACTGGGTCAGGGGGTTGGGCTGCAGTTAGGAAACAATTCGAAAAATATCATATTTTTGTTATGCTCTTGTTTATTCATCACATATCCACCGAAGGTTTGTTTTACGCGGGAGTGAGGATAAAATTACGAAGCCAAGTCTAATGGTAATTATGATATATTAGTATTTTGTTACAAAATCGTCTGTAGGATTGCAAATCAATTTGACGATAAATTTCATATTTTTTAACACAACTATACAGTTGAAGCCAAAAGTTTACATACACCTGGTAAGAAAACATATAATTTTTTTTTTTACAACCATAAGAACATTGGGCATCCTTTATTTTGATGGAGATGGTTAGGTATGGTATCTACTTTATTTTATATATATAGTTGATCGTACTTCAGTTTGGATAAATTCAGTGGGTCAAAAGTTTACATTCACTAACCAAAATTGGTGATGATGCTGCTTGTATTTATTATAAACCCCTCACAAAAAGTTTCGCAAATTGGCTTTGGGCCATGATAACTTTTTTAGGTACGCTTTAGTTAGTCCTGATATTCGTACCATTGAAAAGATAATTTATTCCCCGTTTTATTGATATCCTACTTGTAATGATTATGCCATGCTTCAATGCACAGAATATCAGAATATGGAGAAAAGTAAAAAGTCAAATGTTGCATAATGCTTTTATCAAGCGAAGTTCCGCAACTCGACTTTAGGCTCTAATAACTTTTGGGGTATTTTCTAATTTTTATTGAATTTTAGACCATTGTCAAGATAATTTATTCTTCTTTTTAATGATACCCTAATTGTAACGATAGTGTTGTTCCTGCATGGACAGAACACTTGAATGTTAGGACGAGTCAGAAGTTAAATGTTGAAAATTGAATGCCTTTTGCGAGTATTCTGTTGCGAGCAATAACAATGCATTTCGCAACTTTTCACTTTTTACTTTGCGTTATATTCGTGAGTTATGTGAATTCAAACATGATGTTTCTATTGCAAATAGGGTATCAATAAAAAGAAGAATAAATAAACTTTTTAATGCTATAAAAATTGATCTGATTAAATCCCACATAAAAATGTGTCAAGGTTCAGAGTTGTGTTACAGAAATTTAAACTGAAAATTATCTTTCGCTTTGTCATGTACTCAGGTGGTATTCAGGGGTTCTGTAGACACAGGCATGACATCACTATGACAAATTAGGTATCAATCAAGAGAGGAATAAATAAGCTTCAAAATGGTATAAAATTCAATAAAAATATCCCCAAAGTTATCAGGACCTAAAGTTGCGGAACTTCAATGTGATCAATAAGAATGCATTTTACAACATTTGACTTTTTACTTTTCTCCATATTCTGATACTCTGTGCATTGAAGCATGATACAATCATTACAAATAGGATATCAATAAAAAGGGGAATAAATTATCTTTTCAATGGTACGAATATCAGGACTAACTAAAGCGTACCTAAAAAAGTTATCATGGCCCAAAGCCGATTTGCGAAACTTTTTGTGAGGGGTTTATATGTTTTCTTACCATACCAGGTGTATTTAAACTTTTGGCCTCAACTGTATAGCATGACATGGGTACATTTTTTGTTTTAAGCTAATTAAGATAATATGAAAATAGTTGTTATTCACGCGTAGTTCTTCAGAGAGTACAATAACCATGAGGTGTGAAATTGATCTCAATGCTACATATTTTCCTGATATTCACTAACCATTTGTAGTTCTGCAGATAGTAGGATGGAGCTCAGCACAATTAGTATCATCCCATGCTGGTGCGTCATTGATGACGACACATCCTTCTCCGTCATTTTGACTTGGTTCTCCATCGCCCCATTTAGAGAACAATACTGGCCAGCCATCCGCCCATGTATATTGGCCATCCTGAGGAAGAGCGAGGTATTATGCTTTAACAACTTCTTTTCACTTATCATTTACGTTGATTATTTCAAGCCAACATTGAAAGGTTCAAATTTACAAAAGAATACAACCTTTACAGAAAAGGTAATTACTTTGGAAAGTAGAAATGTATAAAAACACATCAGAAAAATGAAGAAAACTTGCACAGATAAGAAGTTTGAGTATTTGAAAACTCTCTTTAATGTTATGAAAACTTATATATTTTTAGCATTTCCACATAATTGGTGATACCAAACGTTTTAAATTCCACATCTTTTGTTATTGTGCAGGGCCCACTGGTAGAAAAGTTGATAAAACTGACACCTCTAACCTGAATAAACGTTTTATTTAAACTCTTCGCAGATTTTGTGTTCCGGAAATACAGATTATGCGTAAATAAGAGAATGACAAGAGTTCGACTGGACAAAGCTCTTTATGATTCACATATTTTTCCTCTGTTCCTGACAATGACAGTGACAATGACGAGGAGAATGATATTTTATTTCTTGAAACGGCCCCTCATGGGGCATGGAAGAAATGCAATCGAAATCATACAAGTTGTAAATGGCAATTTTTGGCATAAACGTAAAATAAAATAGAAAAGAAAAGAAAGAAGAAGGAAAAAAGTAGTAGAAAAGGGGTTGAAGAAGTAGAAGAAGAGGAGAATAAAAAAAGTAAAAGAAAAGAGAAAGAATACAAAAAAAAAAAAAAAAATTACGATCAGATATTAAAGTTAAATGTCATGAATGTGTTTAACTAATACCTGAAATTATTTAACTACGGGGTGGAAATAACATTCAAACCCGGAATATGGATTACTAATATGACTGACCAAAACATTTTTATTCTAATAAACTAATATCAACTAGATGAAAATAACAAAATATCTTACCACATTTCGCATACCAATCCAAGCATCAGACACACCCCTAGAAAAGAGCAGATACTCAACAAAAGCTTCGTAATGGCCGTCAGTGATGCTAGCCAAGTTACCACCATCATCCTGACAGAAATCACTTGCATCGTCGTAGTTTCGTCTTGTTGTATCCAGCTTGAAGCAAGAATCACCGAATTGGTAGTAAGAAGCATCGTCACAGTATTTGTCCTCTGGAGGGTTATCGGGAGAATTGGGTTCTTCGAATGAAAAACAGAAAGAAAGAAAAACAAATTTTCTTTTGTTATCTTATTCTCTTGTTGTGGTGTATGATGAATATAATTTAATCCATCTCCTTTACCCTTGTTTGACAAAAAAAATTAAGATAACAAAATGCTTGGAACGAGTATGAAAAGAAAGACGCCACATTATAATGGAAATGAACCGATTATATATAGAAAATGAGAGAGCACTACACATAATTATCATTCGAATATGTTGCTTGATTGGTAGGAAAGGGTAGATTTTTACCTAAGCTTTTCTCGCAGATATAGGTGAGAGGGTTGCCGCATTCAGAGTCACTCCACATCCCCGTGTACCATTGCTGATTCAACATCTCAACGCAATCACGTACGGGCTGCAGATAAATTAATTTGAAGTGAAATCAGACTGAAAACAACTCTCAAAGATCGATGCATTAGTGTTCAATAGCCTTACTGTTTTATTCAATTTCTTTTCTTATTTTTAATGCTGCAAATAAAATTGAAATTCAGCTGCAACGACATAATTTTACTCACAAGATTTAAAGCTCACCTAAAGTTTTGGGAGAACAGATTTTTTGTTTTACTTCCAGAGCAGAATAATATCGATGAATACCTAAATTAACCCCTGTGCCTTTTATATTTATTATTATGTCATTGAAACAATATGAGGACAAGTTAAGCAAGTTTTGATAAAATTTGAATTTCTCTACCACTTTAGGTGATCTGTTAGAAATCTGCTACTAAAATGTCACACAGAGCCTTGTTCCAAACAAATTATCCAATAATGTACATGTATATTATCTGTAGTGGCACCAATGCTTTTTCTTATTTTGGTACGTGAATGCTTAAGGTGATATAAAGATCGTTTTTAAACCCATATTTGTTTTATGGCTTCATGTCCTTGTAATACTCACCGCACCGGGTAATGAGATGTGTCCAGTCGGTTCACCTGGATACCAGTTTGTATAAACAGTAGGACTTCCATCTGTCCAGTGATATTGACCATTTGAACCTTGATCCGAAAAACCGATCCAAACATCCCCAGATGTATCCAACAGCATAGATGTTAAAAGGGCTACAATAGAATTTTAAAAAAGCAAGATTAAATGTATTTCCATACATGCATGAAAACATTCATGCAAAATTGACATAGAAATGTTGATCTTAACAAAAAGTGGAGCAGTCTGTCATAAACATTTCTCTATTGGTCTCTTTCGATTTTTTTTCTTCATAACTTTACAAAAAAGCAGGGGGAATTATTTTGCCCCGGGCGACGAATGAAAAATGAAATTGGTCAACGATTTCTGTATGATTTTTGAGGCATGGTATGAGGCTCGGGTTGTAGTGTTTGTACCATCATTGTTACGATTTCTCGAGGGTAAGCAAGGGGACAGTTTGCATAGGCTGAGACGATATAGTTAAGAAATCATGCAACTTCATAATCGATGGATCTGCCGGGAAGTGAAGCTTATTCCAGATTGGAATTATATTACTGATTTCTTATATAAAATGTGCACGCATTTCGACCGGTGCTGTTCGATTGTCAAAGGACATTATGATTTAGATGATTCAAATTTGTTATTTTTTTTTGCTTTTCTCAATAGAAAGACGTCACCCATCATGAATATGAATGATTTATCACGAAAACTCCAGTTCCGACTCCTTCCTCCGTACCTAGGCAAACGCAACGCAGAAATGAAGATCTGGGAGGGATACTAGACCGAACCAAATGTTATCTCGGGCATAAGAAATAAAGTAGCAATACTTATCATTCCAATTATAGACTTATTACAAACTTACACTGAACTTCTTTTCCATGGATACCGACTAAATTGCCGCCTTCTGATTGACACAATGTTCTGGCATCATGCCAACTGAGCTTTGTATCGTCGTCTGTAGAACCTCCCATCTTGTAACACCTAAGCACAAAGGTCAAACCAAACAATCTTTAATTTTCACAAAATATCTTTCATGAAAGCACACATTAAATGATCTGATACTTCAGTTTTTATACGGCGAATGAGAAATAATGACACACCTCGGAAATACGAAACATTTATTTCTTTCACATTTTAATTTCTTGCTTCTTTTTGCAAAAAAAAAAAAAAAAAAAAAAAAAAAAAAAAAAAAAAAAAAAAAAAAAATATTGGGAAGTGTTTGTATAGTTGAATGCACAGAGGCCAATCTTGGTTCCTAAATAATAATAAAAAAACAACAACAACAACAACAACAATTTCCCCAAAACATTGGGGCAAACAATGATACGTTTGACATAATCATTTCACATCTTGTATAGATAAGACTGCAATCTGTTTTGGTTTGGAAAATTTGGAATTGGTGATTTGCTTGAGCAACCGAGAACACTTTTGGGTGATTTACTACACCGTAAGCCGGGGAGAGGGGTGCATGGCACCTCGTTCACATATCCATATGAAATCTTTCCTTTTTATTCAAATGTATGATATATATATATATATTTATTCACTGCAAGGAGGCCAATCAATATATATATACTATATAATATATATATTGTTCAATATCGGAGCATTCGAATACTAGACCCACATTGTTGAGTGTTTCAGTGGAGAATAAAGTATTGTCTGCACTGTGATAATAAGTGTATTTCAAAGCAATATGTTATTGTATATCAATTCACCTAAGTGCACAATGAACGATTTTATCCAAATCTATCAACACGCAGTTGATATTCAAGATTCACACTTTATTCCGCAAATGCAAAAACAAAAAACAAACAAACAAAAAACAATCAAAACAAGAAAACAAAACAGAAAAACAAATATGAACATTTCAAAACATTTTATCTGATGCAACATATCAAAGAAATTTGAGGTATGCACAATGTGGAGGGAGAGTCAAAAGTCACATATAACATAGATATAAAAGAATACACGAGAAATAAAATATTAAAAATTCGGGTGGATACCAAAGTCTATTGAGATAAGGGGGAAGGAGAGTAGCTAACGTATTCAATTAATACTATTAAATGATAATTGAATTGTTAATATTATAAATAATATTAAATTGGTTATTTAGAATGAAAATAAAACAGCAATAGTAGTCAGGCAATTAATAAATACATGTCTGAGATTAGAAGATCAATTGCCTTACCTATTGAAGTATTTGAAATAGCCATCACTACATCCGCCAGTGGGTGCTTCAGTTGGCTCATGTGTGACTGGATTAACAGAACCTTCAGGTCTCTTGCATATAAATGGAGTATTCACACCACATGCAGCGTCATTCCACATCCCGTTTTCATCACGACCTGTTACATAATGGGAAAACATTTTGCAGAATTAACATATTATAAATTGAATTATATGCAACGGTAGATCTTTGAAAAAGCACAATGAAAATGCTTAACCCCTATCAAACCTCTTTATCCATATTTCTATCCCGATCTCTCTCTTTAATGTTCACTATATTCCCCTTTATTGACGGGCCTTACTTGATAAACATTTTTATAAAGAGATGAATAAATACATGAAACAAAATGCCCGATTCTACAGAAACGTCATAATGTTTTTTCTACGACTCTCCCCGCCCCCATCTCTCTCTCTCTCTCTCTTCCTTTCTCTTTTCTGTCTTCATTCGAAAATTTCATGCCAATCGATCCGGACTTCACGAAAGAAAATGATAACCAAAAGTAACATTTTCTTACCGTTATAACGATAAAACTCTCCACATAACTCTTCCCCATTGTGGTTGTTCGGTTCTCCCATGTCCCAGTTTTCATACGAGAGCGAGCTACCGTCGGACCACCTAACATTTTAAATAATAATACGGGTATAGATTAGCAAATCAGCGAACAAGAAACCAGACACCACTTGGCATATCTTTCACGGAGTAGATGAAAATTCGCCACAATAGATATTGAGATTGGTATACAATACATTTTTATATTTAACCCAAATAATAAAAGTCTATTGTAGGCCTATACATTGAAATTTTATTATTTGTGATCCTTTGGAACTTGGAACATTAGTTTAATTGAACAATTTCGTATTTCGAATCACAAAAATCTTATACTATCAATTTGTTGAAATTCTTTATCTGTTTTTTAATGGTTTTATGAAAACGAATTACGCTGTCGATGATATATTGATCAATCATTCAGAATTTCATAGCTAAGAAAAATAGGTTGAGGGTTATGACTTCCGCATCACTTTTATTCCATAATAATATCATCAAAATTGAGATTTGATAAAACCAAACATTTTCAATATAAATAAAAGCTCTACCAGGACAGTCACTGAGAAAAGCGCAGTTTATCTTTAATGTAAAATACAAAATAATAAAGTTTTTATTTACAAGTGAGGGCCTGAAGAAACTTCTTGGTAAAGACCGATCCAGTAGTTTATAGCAAGAACAGGGGCCTGTTTTTTGAGGAAAGAAAGAAATAGTTTGCTGAATTTGTTTTCAAAATGAATATATTTATTTCAAACAAATTTATGATTAGAGATAGGATTTTTTTTCTTCATTTGTCCATTTCGTCTAATGCCCACTTGGTCTAACACCACTTAGTCAATTCCTGGTTACAGATAAAAACTGGTATCAAATGGAACCAATACTTGTGTGAGAATTAGACAATTTGGCTACTAGACGATTTGTCAATAAGACCAAGCATGTAATAGACAGTCGGTAAATTACATCACCTGTTGTTAGACCAAGTGGAGGTAAATTGATTAATACAATGTTGTTGTTTTTTTAACTTTCATAAACTAAACCTTCAATTTAATTGCTAAGATTAAAAAAATGAATTCAACAGCTGTCAAAGGATCAAACAAAAGTTCAATACACCAAATAAGCGAACCTGCATGCGAGAATCGGCTGCTAACGGTACATCATTTTTCTCAATGACTTTTGAACAAAAGTACCCGAAGTGTCGCCCCCATCTATAACAAAAAGTATATAATCCCTCATATTTCATTCGCTACCAGTTCACTGTGTGGTATATAAACAATAGTATTTACCATCTCTACGAGAGCCGCATTTTCAGTGCTGCTGGTTATTGATGCGAGGTGCCCTCCTTTTGAATGACAGTAATCTTCAGCTTCGCTCCAACTGAATCGGTCATTTCTCCCCGCTATGTCACTGAAGTAGTAGCAATATGGTGGTAAATAAAACCAATCTGAGTCGCTAGGGCACACCGTAACTACGAATGATAACCAAGGGGAAAAAAAGTGAATAATAGCGCTCGACTTGCTTCGATCAATAAATTTGATTGTACCAATAATAATTGTGACGATGACAATGATAAAAAAAGATAATGATTGTAATAACTATTTTAATAATGATCATCATAAAAATCGTTTTGAAATGGTAGGTTGGAATGATTATACAAATAAAAGAATTTATAGTTTTATACGATACCTGTGAAAAAAAGTAAAACTAGGAATCAAATAAGTTTAATTAATGTTTTTTTTTAATATTTGCCACTGGAAATATTGAATAGGGACATCTCCTATCTGAACGCTCGTCAATCAAAGATATGTACGTTTATAAAAATAGAATAAGTCTACCATGAAGATCATTGAATTTTTAGAAATCGAAACGAGTTACTGAACTTACTCTGCGGAACCGTCGGGGGCTGTTCGATCTCTGAAAAACGAAATAAATAATAAAGGAAATGAATTTAGAATTGTATCATGGCAAGCGAAGACCACGTATTTATTTTTTTAAGGAAAAAAAATTGATTTTAAAGATTGTACGATTCGATCACCAAATTTTGAAAGTCTGAATCAGTATTTTGCTCAACAAAGATATGCAATAATCAGTTTCACAACACAAAACCAACGCTACACATGCTACACAATTATGCTTGTCGGTCTACCCTACACCATGCATGACCATATGAACGATTCAAGTTTGTAGGACTAAAAATGGCTTGGCCATCAAACAGTATGGGTCCAAGATAGTAAAGAATGAGTGGGTGAACATGTACATCTAAATTTGTACCCGAAAAGTGTAAGGGACAAAGACTGAGATCATCAGGACCTGGAGTTTGAAAACCGGATTGACAAAATGAAGGCCGGAGAAAAAAAGAAGTTTGGAGAAGTTTGCCATATTACAATGCATTTTTCGTTTAAATTAAGGCCGGTCAGTGACTCAACCTTTGAAAGCCAAATAATTCTACTTCTTCCTGATGAGTACTGTTCACCATCTGGTGTATTGTTGTACTATTTGCAGGTAGGTCAGGTTTGGTGAATGTACAGTGCTATTTTTAAAACGATTCTAAAAAGTTCTATGTGCAGCTAACAATCACAGTCCTCTTCGTTTATCGGAGCTAGATATCTTCCATCTCTTGGTGGAAGAAGTTTGATAGAGGTAGAATTGATTGGTCCACTTTTCTACATATTCGACACTCTCAATATGGAAGTAAATACTTACGTTTTGGTATTTTACAGATAAAACTTCTAGTGGTTGAGGCTGTGCATGGGAGATCATTCCATCCTCGAGTTGTAAAGAACATCTCAGCGCAGGCCTCAACACTATTATCTTCAATGCCATTTGGTTCTCCTTCACCCCAGTTGACATACACCACAGCCGAACCATCACTCCAAGACCAACCTTCAAAACAAGAGGGTAGAATTAGGCTTATAGTGGACAAGTCATTGACAGTCGTCATCAAGCTGGTATGATTTTACGAGAGACGGTACTGATGTTTGGACCGGAGTATGTCAGGTGAAAACACCATAGCTGACAGCTACGCCGCTCACATCCCATCAAGTTTGTGTTTCCATAATTATTTTGCAATATTTTTTATAATTCAAATATGGTGTCTATCTGCATATACAGAATCAAAGATTCTATAGATACATCTATTCGTTTATAGTAAGAGTCTTTTAATATAGTAAGAGTCTTTTAATATAGTCTCCATAAAGATATGGCAACACATAATTCAAACGACTGTCTCTGACATTAAGCCTTATATGAAAAATACTTTGATTTGACTTATCATTAACCTTTAACATGCCTTAAAGTGTTGTAGGTGTAAAAAAAAAAAAAAAAAAAAAAAAAAAAAAAAAAAAAAAAAAAAAAAAAAAAAAAAAAAAAAAAAAAATCACTATTTCTCCCTTCTTCTTCTACTACATCATCTTCATCATCATCATTACTATATTTTTTTTTAAATTATTTCATTCTTTTTTGTTCCTCATCTTTCTCCTTCTTCCTCCTCTTCTTTTCTTCTCCTTTTTCTTCTTCTTCTTCCTCTTCTTCTTCTTCTTCTTCTTCATTTTCTTCTTCTTCTTCATCTTCTTCTTCTCCTTCTTCTTCTTCCTCTTCTTCTTCTTCTTCCTCCTTTTCTTTTTCTTCTTCCTCTTCTTCTTCTCCTTCTTCTTCCTCTTCTTCTTCTTCTTCTTCTTTGTAGAAGGACGTGTGTTTACCTGGTTCCAGTTTTTTTTGTAAGTTTTTGTAGTGTTTTATACGGTATATAATAAAGTTTGCTATATTACGTGTTTGTTTACACATCATACGTATTACCAATACCGTTTTTGAATCCAAGTCCACCTTAAATGTGTTTTTATTGTAATTTTTTTTGTACTTGACGTTGATTCTATTTTGTATGTTGTCAGGCCACCATGGCCAGTGCATCGGCTTCCCGGGATCAGCCGGGGCCCAGTACGGGCAAGCCTCAGGGAGTAAACCCTGTGGCCACTAAGCCGTTTAACAGAGTGAATAGAAATAATGGCATTTCGTTCTATGCTGAGAATGCAATTCCAATTAGGGATTATGTAAAGGCGTTTGCAGAAACAACACCTGCTCAGAGCATCATTTCTGCGTCGCGCATCAGCAATCAACGAATCGCAATTTATTTGAAATCAAGGGAGACTGTAATCAATGCTGTAGACAATGGTTTCACTTTCAGAGGGGCATTCATCTCGATTTCCCCCCTTGTACTACCCATAACGAGAATCACCTTGTCAAACGTTTATACCGAAATTCCGAATTCGTTACTAGTTACACATTTGAGTTCTTTCTGTAAGGTTGTTTCACAAATTCACCCTATACCAATTGGTTTCAAAGATAAAGAATTTGCACACATCATGTCCTTTCGCAGACAAGTTCAAGTCCTTAAACCTAATGTCACTCCTCCCGATTTTATTAATTTCATTCACAATGGTATCAGCTACCGTGTTTTCATTTCCACGGAGGCAGCTCGGTGCTTTGTGTGTGGAGAGGCGGGTCATCTGAGTACAAACTGCAAGAAAGCAGTTAATAATCAACCCATGGACCCCACCCCCTGTTGGCACACAGTAAACATGGTAAAGGTAAATCTGACGAAAAACATCCTCCCAAGGTTTCAAAACCCGTAACTGAACCCGTGCATAGGGAGCAGGAGCAGGCTCCAAATGCAAGTCCTCATGGTCATGGCGGTGCCCCTTTTGGGTCCGAGTCCGCCTCTCCGGGCCAGACTGTTGCTGCTAGAACCGTGGGAAAATCCCCCTCACATGGCACTCAAGTAACTCGGAATGAATGCCCCCCTGAAGAAACTCCCTCTTTACAATCCCTTCATGAAGCCCCTATTTGGGGATCACCACCACCCCCGTCGAGACCTTTCTCAGACGTTGTTGCAAAAAGGAAGCAATCTCCCACTGTCCCTACGTCGGAAAACACGCAAAAACTTGTCCCAATTTTGTCAGCTACCCCTGCAAGAAAGCTGATGAGAAAAGTCTCCTCCCCAGTTTCATCAGAACCCATCTCCCCCACCCCTTCATCTCTGCCTTGTTCACCAAACCCCATCCTCCACAGCCTCAACAGCAGATACTGCTGATACTGATGATGTTGTGTTGGATGACCCTCAGACCGATGATGAATCTTCGGACTGGGCGTCATCCTTTCCATCCAGCCAAGGACCGCTTTCAGAAAAAGAACTGATCAAATTCCTTAAGGTAGTAAAAGCTAGGAAAAAACCATAGGAGGTTGCCAGAAAATTTACTTCCAACATACCGGGGCTTGTGAGGCAGCTAAGGCCTTTGCGTAAAAGTCCCCTTTTCACCAAAAGTACCCAGCAAAGGATCTTTAAACTTATTACAAAACTAGATGTGTAACCCCTTTCTCTTCTCGTCTTCATGAAAGTAGGCTTGCTTTTGCTTTTTACTCTGTCCATGAGTTTGTCGTTGCTCTCCCTCAACACTGGTGGATGTTCAGATTCCACTAAAAGCGCATCCATCTTTTCATATGTTGAAAATTTCGCTTTTAATTCTGATGTTGTGTTTTTGCAAGAAACCAATGAGCTTTCCAGAATATCAAATTGCTGGACTTTGTGGTCTTCTTATAATCCTTTTTGTGCTCCGGGAGACAAGAGGGGTTCAGGAGTTGTTACTCTTGTAAAGAACAACCATTGTAATGTTGTTACGCACGACGTTATCTTTAATAATCATATTCTATACGTTAAAATTGAGTTTCATTGTAATATCTATCATTTGTACAACATTTTAATTCCCCAGGATGACAAGCTTGCATTTCACGCAATTAATTCATTATTTTCCCATGTTAAGCAATGCACTGAAGGGATTGTTATCTTAAGTGGAGATTTTAATTGCACCCTGAACCCTTCAATGGATAGACAAGACAAGCCTACTGAACATAGAAATAAAATCTCTTCTTCTCTTAAATTTTCAATCGAAAGCTTGGACTTTTGTGATAGTTGGCGTAGACTCCTTCCTCATCAGAAAAAATAAACTTGGCATCGAAGTAACCCTCATAGCATCTCCGGCGTCTCGAAAGCAAGGCTCGATCGTTTTTATGTTCCTACTTCTTTAGCCCCTTCAATTTTATCTTCCCAAATTCTTCCATGTTCTCTTTCTGATCATTGTGCAGTATCCCTCAAACTTAAGATTCCTCTACAAAAACCAAGAGGAAGTGCGTATTGGCATCTTAATAATTCCTTACTAGAAGATAATGACTACATGTATATAGATATTATTTCAGATTTTTGGGCTGATTGGCAAAAACAGAAAACGAGCTTTCCGAATATTTTGTCGTGGTGGGATTTTGGAAAATCTCATATAAAATCGCTTAGCCAAATGTATGGTTCAAGGTTAGCCAATGAAAAAAGAGAAGCGTTTGTAACAATAAATAGTAAGATTGATGAATTGCAGTCTGCGCCTATTTTCACCTCTGAAATTAAGCAGGCCCTTGCTGAACAAAGAAATGATTTAAACATTCTTTTAAAGAATCAGCCAAAGGTGCACTTGTAAGATCTCGTTTTCAATATGCTAATGAGATGGATACGAGCTCTGCTTTCTTTTATGGTCTCGAAAAATCCAACCTACGTTGAAAACACTGTCTCGTATTCGTCTTAATTCAGGCGTTGTAACAGAGGACCAGAGTGAAATTAAAATTCATATTCGAGAATTTTACAAGACTTTGTACAGCCGCACTAAGATTGATACGTTTTCACTTATAGTGCGTATGTATGTCACCAAAACAGCTCTCGTGGCGACTGAAACGCCCATTTTTGATATTTTTGCATTTTTTGGGTCCGTTGGCATCCAAGCTTATCAGAAATTGATGGGGTTCAAATGTTTCAGACCCCTCCTTCATTTCCTGGGGGCCCTTTAAAGGGCGCCATATTGGCCCATTAGGCAAATGTCGTGTATTCCTCCTCAAATCAAATTTTTTATTACAATTTTTAATTCTAAAGTGACCAGAAATGGTTAAAGTAGTTCATTACAGTGATATTTCATCCTAACTTGTATCATTTTACATAATGGGCTCAATTGAAGAATTATGACAAACAAATTAGAAAAAAAAATGAAAATGTAGAGAAAAACGAGTAAATTTTCTTTATTCTGGGCAAAAGTTTTGCAATGAAAGACACTTGTAAACATTTCAGTTGGTAAAATTGAAGCACGTACATCATTACACCATCACATAACTTTATTTGACAAGTTAAATGTAAAAAGATCAGCCCTAATTATCTCCAACTGGAAAATCATTAATTTCAACAGCAGAGGGCGCCATAATACATTAGGAAATAATTTAAAATTCTCTCAAAAATCATCTTTGGGACGCTTTATGCACGATCAGAAAGGAGGGGAAAAAAAATTTTGGCATATAATTATAGTTACTTTCCACATGGTAAAGCATATCGTGCATCTTATTGTTACTTTGTTATGCCACCCCCCCTTCCCCCCCCCCGCCCGTTTCACGCCTACGATATCACACAAGTGTAATTTACTTTGTATGGCATAATCTCTCATTATATGAAGATTGTTTCATGGATTGAACATGGAACTCTTTCTTCCCATGCGTTGACACTTCATACCATGCAGATGTTGGGGGGGGTGTTAAGAAACCAGGCGCGGATCCAGGGGAGCCCGACGTTCCCCCCTCCCTAAAAAAAGAAGGGCGAAGTTAAGATAGAGCCCCCCCCCCCCCGCTTATTCGCTGACGTAAAAAAAAAAATGAGTGTACCTTTTGGCTCGCTCCGGGTGTAACGGAAAAAAAAATTGGGTGTTAACCAAAATCTGAAATTCTGATTTGGCCCCCCCCCCCCGTTTAATAAATCCTGGATCCACACTGAGGAAACAAACAAAAACTACAAAACAAAAAACAAGGGTAAAAGTCAATATCAAAAAGCAATGCAAACAAATAGCTACCATATCTAAAATGATGATGAATTCCAAATTATGATGCCATTATGTACATATATCGAAATATATATCATAATGAACCTTAGATGTTTTTTTTTTTCTTTTCTTTCTTTCTTTCTTTTCTTTTCTTTTGTTTGTGTAGTACGTTTTTTTTTTTTTTTTTTTTTTGGGGGGGGGGAGGGACGCGGGAGGGAGTCCTCCATGATATTAGTCTGAGGGTGGGAAATCAGTGACCCCTCTTCTAATTTCTTTTAATAAAGCTCACATTTTCGCCGTCTTTATTCACATAATATCAGGTTTTCTGATTTGCACTTAAATTGCATTTAAAAAAAAGATACCACTGCAGGGGGTCTGAGCTCCCCCCCCCTTGACTGTCTCGGTTGGCGGCTGAAAATACTCATGAACCCAACGTTTGAGGGGGCTGGGTTATCGAGCCCCTTCCCTCCTTGTCCCTCCCAATTCGTTTTGAAACATCCCGGATACATTTCAAATCTCTCAAATAACATCCCTTTTATATAGCCACCTGCGCTTTTTGCAAATTTAAAAGTTAGATAGTTTTTGTAGGAATCAAAGGGTCACTACTATTCAGGATTGGGGTATTCAGGCCTTTGAACACCCCCGTTGTTTTGGGTGCGGTCTTCATTATCATTGAGCCCTTACAAGGGCATCCTCCTAATCGGTTTGGACTCAGCCTTTTTTAACCCGCTCTCCCTTTGTAGGAGCCCCCTTTCCCTGCCTACACGATTGCTATAAAATACTCTTCAGCTCTATCCTCAAGATCACGATTTTTAATTTTTCAGCTCGCCCTGCGTGCTCGAATCCTTTTAAGTTATTATTTTTTTATATAGGAACCAGATGGTTCCTTACTTTATCTTTGTTGGGGCCAGCTATATTTCGGGGCAGGTACTTTCATATCCATTGACCTCTTGCTCCCAATTTTGATTATCAAGTTATAAAGGGAATATATTTTTATAAAATAATTTGCTCGCCTCTACGAGCTCGGCATTGATTAAATGTTCTAAAACAGCCCCAAACTATCTCGTATTGTTTGGCGTTAGCAATAGTCCGGTGCGGACAAGGGGCCCAGCGGGCCCGCACCCCTCCTAAAAATAATTTAATAAATCAATAAAAAAAGAGGGGGGGGGACAAATATGACTTGCTGACCAATTGAACCAACAGAACTTCTGAGTGCTGAAGGCCGAAAAAAAATTAACACCGTACCAACCCACCCCCCCCCCCCCTCCGCTTATCGCAACGACCAGCGTGACGTGGAAAAAAAAAATTGATGTATCTTTTTGCTCGATCGGTGTGATGAAAAACAAATTTGGTGTAACAAACATCTGGAAATCCATTTTTGGGCCCCCCTTGTAACGAAATCTGGATCGCCACTGATAGTCTAGTATGTTTTTGAGGAGGCGGGCATGCGCACAAGATGATAACAATTATTCAAACCCAATTCTTGTCTCTTTTCGATGTTAACATGCAAGAACTGGCGGATCAAGGATTAAAGAAATACTAGGGCTCATCCCAAAAATTTGGAAATAGGGGACGCAGCCGAAATTTTCCAAATTTAACATTTTCAGTCAATGAGTGGTTTTGAAATTATTAGGGGGTTGCGCGTCCCCTGCGCCCCGCCTGGAATCTTGCCCTTGGCAGCGTAGCATCTTAATGAAAGAAATAGTGTCCACTTCCTTGTTATTTTTATTGAAATTTCAAGCAGGCGTGAGTGTTAGGGCGGCAAATACCATTTGTAACAAAACAAAACCTGCGATTTAGTAACATTATTTGCTAAAGTACTCCAGTTCAAAACTTTTTTATTTATATTGAATTAAT
Organism: Paracentrotus lividus; assembly: GCA_940671915.1. Taxonomy (NCBI): domain Eukaryota; kingdom Metazoa; phylum Echinodermata; class Echinoidea; order Camarodonta; family Echinidae; genus Paracentrotus; species Paracentrotus lividus. Next base: position 46,535,043 of record CALNVZ010002100.1, read on the forward strand.
CCATGCATTTTAGAGTGACCAGACGTGTATTTTAGAGTATTTTTTAAAAAACATTATCAAAATATGTTTGTCGCCTATCTGTTGTCAAAGTAAACGCTTTACATCGATAAAAGGACTAAATTGGGGTATTATTTTACCCTTTAAAGGTTGTGGAATAGCCATCTAAATGGTTATGTGACAATTGTTTCTTCATTTATTCCAATATTACCATTTCAACTTCATTTTTTTGAACATATCCTAACCCGAAATTAAAATAAAAAAACGCCATCATTTTTCTCAATTGTATACTTACGCCCTTTTCATTTTTCACAATCTTTTTGTCATTTTGGGACCCCTAAAACTTGTGAAGAAAGTAAATTTTTGATGACACAATATTTTCCATATGAATTTCTTTGAAATTCTTGGACAAACTTAACAGTGAAATTGGCGGAATAATTTTGAATTTAGGGAGGAAGACAAAATTCATATAGCTTGAAAATGTACAGCTCCCTTATAAGCTCAATAAACAATGTCAGTGGGTTGAAAACTGTTCCCACGATTCGTTTGATCGAGCTCTGTACAGAGACCAGGATAATCAAATCTCCAATATCGCACTTTGGCAGTTTAGTCCTACCGAATGACATAACTAAACCACATTAACTCTATCACAAATGATTTACCGAAACTCGATCCTAAAGATTCGGAAATTCTTGATTCTCCCCTAAATATTGAAGAATTTGATATTGCCGTCAGTCAACTGAGTAAAAAATAAACACCCGGTCTTGATGGCTTTCTTCTGAATTCTATCAGACGTTTTGCCCATGATTAGAAGTGATATGTTTTCTGTTTTCGAATATGCTATAAATTCTGGAAGTCTCCCAAAATCTTTTCGTAAAGCTGTAATTACTCTGATTCCGAAGAAGGGTGACTTGGAATATTTCAAATTGCGACCTGTTTCTTTACTGAATAATGACTATAAGATTTTTGCAAAAGTGTTAGCTAATAAACTGAAAACCCACATATCAAATATTGTATCTGAAGACCAAACATATTGTATTCCTGAAAGGACAATATATGATAATCTTAATCTGATTCGTGATATTATTCATATTTCTAATTGCAATGATACTCCTCTTGCTATTGTCAATTTAGATCAAAAGAAAGCATTGACAATGTTGACCACAGCTACCTTTTCAATACAATGAGAGCAATGGGTATAGGTGATTCTTTTATTTCTCTTATTCAACTTCTGTATAATGACGCAGAGGGCGTAATCAAAGTTTGCGGCTCTCTCACAGCGCCCTTTTCCTTTCAAAAGGGCATACGCCAAGGCTGTCCATTATCGGACTATTGTATTCTCTTGCTATAGAACCGTTATAAATAAATTAAAAATCAATATGTGTTCTTCGTGTTTTACATTTCCCAATAAAAATGTGAATATTTCTGATCGGCCTATGCTGATGACATATCTATCTTTGTAACTAGAGATGAAGGTTTTGATTAAATCTTAGATACGTACTATCTTTTTAGTAAGGCATCAGCTGCTTGCCTTAATCATGTTAAATCACAAGGACTCTGGGCTGGCTCCTGGGCCAGACGCAAGACAAGCCTCTTAATTTTCAATGGAACAATGAGGGTCTACTCTTTCTTGGAGTTCACCTTGGTAATAGCAACATTATATCAATAATAACTGGATAAAATGCAAAGAAAAACTGAACAAAACCTTTTCTCGTTGGAGTAGGTTATCCCATTTTCTCTCCTTAAAAGGAAAAGTTATTGTTGCCAATCAGTTAGCCGCATCTAAGCTTTTTCATTGTTTGGCAACCGTTTCTCCTTCTACTCATATCTTAAATGAGCTCCAAAAAATTCTGATTGACTTTGTCTGGTCTAGGAAAAGGCACCTTTTAAAGGCATCGGTCCTTTTTCAACACCTGTAAAAGGTGGACTTGGATTAGTATGTCTCCAAGCACGAACCCTTACATTTCGCTATAGCTTTTTACAACGTTTCCTTAATTTATGTCCTCACCCTGCGTACATGTGTTGTTCATATTTTCTTCGAATGTATAAAAGGTTCGATTTGGATTATCAATTATTTTTAATTGAACTGGAACCCAAATACTACTAGCATTCCTTGTTTCTATTCCGAAATTTTACGTGCTTGGAATTTATCTGGAACTCAGGTAGACACATTGTCCTTCTCTGTTAACCATGTTTTGAATATTCCTTTAAATTATCATCGATTCTTTGATTGTTCTTTGACTGGTGTTGCACTTTTCCCTCATAGACTCTTTGCATGTGGAATCAAACTTGTTAAACATCTTGTAAACAATAATCGCAAGTGGATTCGCGCAGATGATGTGATCTTTTCATCCATCCTACAGCGTCCTTCCATTCGCCAGCTCCAGTTTGAACTTTCAAGATTTCACGTACTGTTTGCCTCATCTTTCCCCAAGTATTTCTCGACTGATGGACTCAACATGACAACTATTCTTCACTCTTCGACAGATCAACCTTGTTAATTGATCAAATTTTGACTCCTTTCCCAATCATCAAGGGCACCACCAACATGCTTACAGTTTCCAGCAAAGCAATCTACAACATCCTCAACTGCTCCGTTAACTCTTTACCGAAAACTCAAATCACTCACTGGCACAACACAGCAATAATCTCATCGTCCACATCTGTAAACTGGACTGAAATATACCGGTACCCATCATACAAGAAAGACGGAGATATCCAATACAAACTCTTACACAATGTACTACCATCTCTTGCCGTTCTAACTCATCTCAACCCAGAAATTTCTTCTTCTGTGTGGTGGTGTGGTGAGAAAGGAACTATCTTACATCTTTTCATCGAATGTACTTCTATTCAACCAGCCTTGGATCTTCTTCATCATCTTCTCTCACGTCTTCTCCCCAAAATCAAAATTGACTTTGACAAATACTGGACTCTCATTCCACATGCAGGGGGTCGTTGTCGGGAAGCTGTACGCCTATCAAATTACCTTATTATCAGTTTCAAAAGTACATTGTTTTGGCTTTATCGTACATCCCTTTTCTTTTGATCCTCTTCCTTTTTGGTTATCCAGAATAAAAACCAGGATAATTATTGATTTTGAGTTCTACAAAGTACAGAATAATATGAATTCATTTCACAAAACTTGGTCTTACAACAATATACTTTTTATTTCAGATGATAATGGCATAAAAACATGGTTAATTTAACTAAGCTTATCTCTTATTATCATGCGTTTTGACTTATGTATCCATCACTCTTTTGATGGCTCTTAATTAGCTAGAGCCTTATTACCCCCCACTCATGCCAAGTGGCATTCCTGTTTATGTTCATGTCAATTATTATTACTATCATTGATATGTTCCGTTTATTTTAACATGATTATTACCTGTTATGTTTTTTTTTTTTTTTTTTTTTTTTTTTTTTTTTTTTTTTTTTTTTTTTTTTTTTTTTTTTTTATAATAATCGTTAAAATATGATCACTGACAGTGTAAAGTGCATCATTGATTATACATTATTTATTTGTAAAATTTTGATTGTAAATAAAGTTTTACTTTGAAAAGTCAAAAAAAGTCTCCTTCTTCTTCTTCCCTGGTTATTGTCTGCTTCCTTCAAGATTCTTGCTAACTTGCAAACTGACAAATAAATAAACTGTGTACATACAGAGTATTTACAAATATTTACATCAACTTTATCTTCAAATCTCAAATTAATAATTTGATACGGTTGTACATACCTCCTGTTCCTGATTTGTAATTCATTCCTGTCCAGAAGCCCCAGCTTGCAGTATCTGGATCCCTGTAAGTAATAAACGATTAACATAATCAACAATAGATATTTATTTTCTTATATAACATCACTTATCATCCATTGCCTATCTATATTCTTTCATATTAACGCAACTATTTCTTTTTTTTTATGTATTTATTCATCAATTTATTTGTTAGATATCAGCAGCTTTATAAAATAATGATGCCAAATGAATTAAACTTCATGGGAATGTAGAAGTTAGTACTCGATGGTAATGTATGTAAAGTTTGGGTAGCGTATCTCGGCCATTAGAAGTTAAACGAAGCTCTGGGCTCTCTACAATCTTTTAAAACAGTAAAAAAAAAAAAAAAAATACATATGTATGTTTTAATGTTAACTGTCTTGCTTAATAAAAAGATAAGAGGTATAAGAAAATAGTTATTTATAAAAATATTATCACAGTGACTTAATATTTTTGAATGAATTATAGGTTATTACGGGTAGGGTTATAGTGGCTAACAAGATAGGCTTCTTCTTGTGTGATGTTCCAACAAGCTGGCTATATCCCGCCTCGCCAAATGTTGACAAATTGACCTTGGGCCTTAGTTCCAACCTAACCATGTGTGTTCTGGATTCTACTCAGCTAAAAGGCCTATGAACAATAAACAACAACAACAATGACAACTCACAGATGAAACAAAGGAGCAAAACGGTTTCCTACGTGTTGTGTCATTAAGTAGGTATTTGTTAAATCATCTGTATGTTATAAATGGCATATCTAGCCCGCCGCCCCTCTCCGCGCTGGCGTCAAGCGCATTAGCCCTCCTAGTTGGTGGAGGCAAAGTTGAAAAAAAAACCAAGAAGACACAATGTGGTGGTGGAATGAGGCTTAAATAAAACTGGTGCAATTAACGAGTCATATAATATCATACAGATATTTTTACAGGATGAATCATGGATTTTCCCTGCAAAAACTCACCTGGCCATGACCACGTAAAAAAAAGAAAAATGTAAACGCAGTATTTGTTGAATCAAAGTAATCTGCAAGTAAGCTTATGAATTCATGTATCTCCTCTCGTTCGGGTTCTAACGGAACTTGAGGAGTAATTAGAAGGAGAAAAGAAGAAGAGAGAAGAAGAAGAAGGAAGAAGAAGAAGAAGAGAAGAGAAGAGAAGAAGAAGAAGAAGAAGAGAAGAAGGAAGAAGAAAAGTGAACTTACGACGAAACAGTATGATCGTAACCTATGGCTCTTGAAGTCACACAGCTACATTGGAGGGATCGGTGACTGGGAGTTAGTGTGGTAGGGAGTTCCTGTCAGTACATCTACTGGTCTTTCACATATGTAGTTATCCAACTGTACGTATGTGGTCTCGTGCAATGGACTGCGTCGAACCACTGGCCCAGCTGTATGGCTGTTCCAATTTTGATCCACAGCACTGATTTAGAGTAGCACATTCACCCCAAGAATGCGATCTTGCGAGAAGAGGATTAAACAAAATCATGTCAGAAATTAGGAAGAATCTACAGCAGTGAATGAAAATCAATGTATTGATAGAAAACGAGCAGATATGCTTTCAGGAGCAAGATAGACGTCATGAATAATTAATGGTGCACGCCTAAAATTCAACAAAATGCTGTTATATGATAAAGTAGAAATATCTATAAATGTCGAATAAGAAAGGTTTTATATTATGATACATAATAATAAATTGACAATAATTTCATTTATAGTAATAATTGTTATACATGATGTTGCCTCATAAGAAGAAACTATTTTTGTACAGTCATCAACTAATTAGACACTCTGAGTATATTATACATTCTTATAGTGAAATGTCATAATTTATTATAAAATATATTTTCTAAAAACGGCAACCGATACGCTAATTGAAGATTATGAAATATTATTTAAGCCCTAAAGTTAAATTCGAATTACCTAACAACGCCTGTCGGTAATACTATATTTCAGTGTAATAATGATCGTTTGTTTTAAATTGTAATGTCATTTGAAGAGTCATAAGCCTACAAATATATACAGATAGAGCACTAATAAATATCGTATTGGTAATACATTATTAACTGGTTTGGCGCTTGGAGCGCCAATTTCGGAGTAATGTCGGTAGGTAAGCAGTCAACCCGAGGTATGTCACCGGTCCTAGTCCGATATCACTCAAACGCGAGTCCAGTAATCACCAGACACAAGTCGTAATATCACCCATAACCGAAGGCTATAATACGTCGCCCTGACTCGTATCTGAACACATCGAAGCATGACATCGAAACATGGTAGAAGATAACGCTCTTTTTCAGCAGCGATAAAAGTGGTTTGATGGAATCACTAAATCATGGATCAGAATATGACGATATGACGCCTAAACATTCAGGGATCTTCCTATAAGGTTTATCTATACACTTGAAGACACACGGAAAGGACAAGCGAAAATGAATCTTAAGATGTCTTCTCGACGTATTTGTTTCAAGCGTTGCGTGGTTGAATTATATAATTGTGTGTGGTTGAAGATGCGCGAATTGATTTAATTTATTTTGTGTTCGAAAGGAAAATTAGAAAATTGAAATATGTGAATAATAATGAGGATTAGCTATATAGATATACAGCATTTATAATGCGCCATTCTTCTTAGTAAAAGTTTATCATTCAGAGGCGCAGAGGGAAAAGAGAGAAGAATCAGAAAAGGAGACAAGAATGAAAAACATATTCTAACGAAATAAACGATAGAAACATACCTGATTTCAAGTCTGATTTAAATCTAACTATAAGGACTTCTGCTGCGGATCTCAGTGAGAAGGCGTATCCACAGAAATGAGGCCTGAAACGCGAGGCAACGTTATGTCTCTTCCAGCAAAGAGGTGAAGTCTGGGTACGTTATTATTTTCTTGATGCACTGGCAGTGGAGATATCTGGAAGGAATATATTCTGAGATGAGAATTTTGCAAATATTTAGGGGCGATCATCGAAGGTGGCTTCGGTAAGTATAATAATCTTGATGTCTATTCTTTTGAATATTGGAATCTAAACTAAGAATCAGAATATACCTACCCCTTATTAAAGGCGACCCCGCGAGTGCGTGAGGCAAAGAGTGGTAAGGCTAATAACTGGATTGGGAGTAGAGAGTAAGAGAGAGAAATTTTGGTGGGGGGAATCTTAAAATGAAATCAATAATTAAGAAATAATTTAGCTTAGTTGTTGATATTCTCTCAGTTTTGTCACATGTAAGTTTTACATTATTATTATAATAATATATAATTAGTTCTGTCATTAATCAGCCGCTTAATACGATATCACCTTAGTGTTTCTAAGGCGTTTATAGTTTTAACTAATTATTACCCGCTGGCTCGCCCAGAAAGCGCTCACCAAGTCATGAAGGATTGACTTCCTCGGTTCCGTGTCACGCTCACTTGGGTCGTAGACAGCAAAACACTTTGCAGGTTGACAACCTATAGCTCACCCAGAAGGTGCCTAGTGCGTAATGGATCGGGATTCGGAACCGCGATTTTACTTGTGATCGTTAAGAGGCTCACGCTTTCGTATAATCACACTGTCGACACGTTAAACCTCTAAATAAACATTGTATTCTACCCATTTACAATTCCCACTCATCTTTAGATAGGTGGATATGAGAAGTCGTCGACAGGGTGAACACAGGTGTGTTGAAAGGGGGGAGGGGGGTATTACACAATTCATAGCCACCCTACCCAAAATCCCTAAAAGTGTATGGATATATATATATAGAAGTGTCATAGTCTAGTGGTAATATCACTCGACTGAGAAAGCAAGGACCAGGGGTTCAAACCCCGGTATGACACTTACCATCCAGATGTAAATGGGTACCCGATATGCTTGAGCGCTACATACTTGGCCGCTCAGCTATGACCGGGTAATAATATGTAAAACATTCTTTGTAAAGCGCCATGAGCGCCATGCATGACGGACCTGAGAGCTATATAAGAAGCCACCATTATTATTATTATATTGAAACATTTGAAGACTTACTTGTCTCTAATCATGGTAAGCCAGCCATTCTTATTTACACAGTCTGTCCTGGCATCAATCCATGTCTGCTTATCAGTAACGAGCTGGTAACACGAAGACATATACTTCAACCATCCCTTCAAGAAAAAAAAAACAACAGAAGTTACTAGTTATAATTATTATAAGCACATGATGCCTAGGCATTAAGAGACCAGCTGTACAGTTAAAGGGAAAAAAAGGGGAAAAAAGGGAAAAATAGAGAACAAAAATGAATGAACGTGATTTTGTTGAAAAATCTTATATATTATGAAATACAAACAGTTAACATTCTTTTTTTATTGTTGGTTAAAATGCCCTGTACATAAAACATTGGAAAGTGAACATCCTTATTATTGACATTCCCTGTACATAAAATACGAACAGTTAACACCATTTTAGTCATGCTTTTACAAACCCACTCAGACACTTGACACAATGTGAGTTGAAATGTTGAAAAATAACAGTCGCGGTGGACTTGCCCAATGACGGGAACCTTTTTTTTTTTTTTTTTTAAAGTTCAGAAACTCTATGGGAATTACAATGTAATAGATCGAAAATACGTTCTGTGTAAGGAGATGAAATCAGAAAGTGCATATCGTGAATTCGATGTATCAATTTGGGGTAGTTACAATAACCCATTATTTCCTATGAATAAGTTCATTAGACTCACTGTAGGGCAACCGTCAGTGTTTGGCGCTACAACATTACTGGTCTTCTTCGGTGATTTACACACACCATAATGTGGGGATCCTGTACAGCTCTCATCAAGCCAACCGTCCATCTAAAAGGATAACAAAAAATGTTCTTAATCGGGCAATATATTTATTTATTATTATTATGCCATTAACGTAAATGAGTTTTTATGTAATCATTACAGGGAACCATTAGGCCCCACAAATTAATTTCATATTCAGGATCTTGGGAGACTCCAAGTTACTAACCCATGCCCCATGTTTAGAATGAAGATCTCATTGTAAAACCTATCCAATTATTATCGTTATCAATTTGGATAAAATTCAATACCACGTTTTTTTAGGAGAAGATCGAAATATAAAGAGCCTTGTGAGAGTTTAAAAAAAATATGAAAGCTTATCATGAACTATTTAATCATAAAAAGAAAACTAATTCATTGGCCTCTTTAGAACATTTGTAGTCGCACTACGTAATGTGTCCAAGGTATTTCGATATTAACCCCGTTTCAGCTAGACAATCGAATTCGGTTCTTAGAATATTTTAAGGTTCGATGTAGCAATCATGCTCTCTGAGTATTCCGTATTGCTACCATTGCTCTTCAATATTCATTACCATAAACGTCTCGCTTTTCTTAATCTGATATTCGAATGTCGGTCCAACAATTTGGTTAGAAGCTGTGAAGTCAGGGTCCTATCTCTGAATTTATAGTGCCAACTGATACCTAGTGTTCCAATCAAAGGCACATTTGAGACTGAAAATCTACTTATTATTTGTCCTCTCATCTTCTCTTTGTCTCATCTTTTCTTGCAAACTCACATTGATATTATGGAGGACGCAGTCTTGATCGCTTGCATCATTCTGCGGTTGTCCTGCAGCCCAGTTAGTATAGGTGACCTCACTACCATCATTCCATGCATAGATAGCCTCATTTGCCATATCAGACAGACCCAACCAAGCAGAACTTATCGTAGTCGAAGCAGTGTTACCTGTAATAATGTAAACAGATGAATTGATTTGGGGGTATTTGGAGGAGGGGGAGGGGGTAAACCATATAACGTTTATTAAAATTTTTGTTTACAAAAGGCTCAAAACATAAATTTCGATCATTGCTTTTGCAAAACCCATTCAGGATCGCGTATCTTGTATCTTCATCCAATGCAATGAATTAAAATGTAGTTTAACTTTCCGAAAGAACCCTTTCCCAAGGGATAATTTAGATTGTTTTCAAAGCCCAGGCTTCAGTATCAAACGATATCATAATTCGAAGTTGGGTATTGCCAAACTCATAAAACATGTACATGGGATTTCCTAGTAGGGGCATGTAATGTGTACGGTGTATGATTCATTGTTTAACATCTACCAAAGATCTGGGTTAGGTGTATGGGCCATTGATTAACATCTACCAAAGATTTCTGGGTGATGTGTGCGGGTCATTGTTTAACATCTACCAAAGATCTCTGGGTGAGGTGTGCAGGTCATTGTTTAACATCTACCAATTTTGAAAGATCTCTGAATGAGGTGTGCGGGTCATGTGTTTAACATTTTACCAAGATCTCTGGGTGACGGTGTATGGGCCACTTGTTTAATCATTACCAAGATTTCCGTTTTGGTGCAGGTGCTGCGGGGTATTGGTTTAACATCTATGCAAAGATTCTCTGGGTGAGCGTGTGCAAGCGTCAGTGCTGTTTAACATTACAAAGATCTTCTTGCGATGAGGTGGTACGGGTCATGTTTAACACATTCCTATGCAAAGATCTCTGGATGAGGTGTGCAGGTTCATTGTTAAGCATCTACCAAAGTCTCTCGAATGAGGCTGTACGGATATTGTTTAACAGTCTACCAAGATCTCTGAATGAGTGATCGGGTCATGTTTACATCCTACACAAGATCTCTGAATGATGGTCGTACGGGTCATTGTTGTAAATCTACCAAAGAATCTCTGAATGAGGTGTATGGGTCATTGTAATCATCTACCAAAGATTCTCCTGATGAGGGTAGGGGTCATTGTTTAACATCTAGCGCAAAAGATCTCGGAATGAGGTGTAGCGCTCAATTAGGTTTTACATTCTACCAGATCTCTGATGAGGTGGGTCATTTGTTTACAATCTACGTAAGATCTGCTTAGAATGAGTCGTGCGGGCTTGTCTTTAACTCTACGCAAAGATCTCTGAAGAGCGTGTGGGTCAGTTGTTTACAATCTACCAAAATCTCTGCAAATGAGTGGTAGTGCGGGTCACGTGTCTTAATCATCTACAAGATTCTTGAAGTGTCGGTCATTGGATTTAATCTACCAAGAGTCTTGAGTGGAGGTGTAGTCGGTGCATGTACATGCTACCAAAGATCTACTGGATGAAGTGACGGTGGTCATGTTTAATCTGTGAGGTCTATTGTTTAACATCTACCAGACTATGAGTGTTACTTCTCCAGTCCTGGTGAAGTTGTGCGGGTTCATTGTTTAAATCTACAAGATCTTCTGAATGAGGTGTGGGTCATTGGTTTACCTCTACCAAATATCTCTGGGTGAAGTGTATGGGTCCATTTTTAATCTACCAAGTTTCTCTGGGTAAGAGTGTGTGGCATGTTGTTTAAGCAATCTACTAAAGCCCACATGGAAGTGAGGTGCTATGGCCATTGTTTAACATTACTAAAGATCTCTGAATGGATGTGTGTGACTGAGTTTGTTTTAGCATCTACCATACTATCTCTGAATGAGGCAAGTTAACACTTCTACAAGATCTGCTGAAATGGGTGTGTATGCGGCTATTGGTTTACATTACCGAAGATCTTTGAATGAGGTGTATGGGCCATTATTTACATGCTATGCAAAACCTCTGAATGAGGTAAGGGTCATTGCTTTACATCTAGTTAAGATCTACAGATATTCAGGTTTATGGTCACTTTTTACCAATCTACCAAAGGACCTCGGGACGAGGTGTATACTGCACCGTATCTGCTCAAACTGATGATGGAAATTCATTTCTGCATGATCAGCCGACAGAAGCCAAGTTCGCGCTCCGTAGTTCACGTAGATATTCGCATGGTCAATTGAAGGATGTCTACTAGGTACCAAAGAATAGGAGCAGTAGGTACGGTAACCAGTTTCACTTGTCACATCGGTACGAGGGGTGAGTGAGGGTTGTTGGCTCAGGGGGCGGGACCAGTGAAATCTAAAGTGTATCGAGAAAAAAAGTAAGGTGGAACTTAATGATAGTCATACTGCAATGATTTGAATAGCATTTTATCAAATTTCGGAATTCCGAGAAGCCTACAAGACATTGAAATCAACTACATAGCATCCATGCCCAGTTGATAGAAGTACTAACAAGGCACTAGATTAATGTAAGCAGAATGAGATAATATTATATATTATTAGTAGTAATGATGTATACAAAACTTTTGAAAAGTTGCATTCCTATTGCATATTAACGAAATGAATGTTGGCTGTTTTGTCCTAAGATTTTTGCATTATATGCAAGTCGAGCAATAAGGTGCACTCAATTTTGTTCACGTCTCGTCGAACAAAATTGCTCTCAGGGGGGATTTTACGTGTTTTAGGTGTCAACATTTTTCGGACGTTCCATAAGGTATCATTATTCAAATAAAAGCCATGGGGTAGGGATAGTTTGTTTCATTCGGCTCAGTCACCTATCTACTTTTCTTGTTCTTTTTTTTTTTTTTTATTTTTTTTTTTTTTTGGGGGGGGGGGGGGGGTTTGGGGATCGGGAAGGCCGGGAGGGGGTTGTGGGGGGGGGCCATTTCAGGTTCACCATTAGATCTGCGCCTTGCCATAAAACCTACACTACATCTTCATAGTAACCCAAGGCATCCTCCATTTTTTTGGCACCAAGAATGGTGTATCCGAATTCTGGTCTTCAGAATTCAACACACATGTCCGCTCACTGCGATGGTAGTTAAAGGACCTACAAGCTGTACCAGCACCGTAACATGAAGCAGCACAATTCTCAGGCCACACATTGGAGAAAGGTGTGGTAATTGATGTTTCAAGTCGACTGTTGGTTGACACTCTGAACTGGTGCGTGATGAATTCTAAAAGTAAATTATCATCGCTATTATGTGGTGTGATCTGACTTGAAAATAAAGCCTAAAGATATTATGATAAAAAATAGTCTGTTTCAAAAAAAAAATGGTACAGTCGGGGAAAAAATAATTGAGGTGTGAAATTACGCACTTCCATTGTTCTGGAGCGCTGAATTCACGGTCATTATGCGAAATCATACACACAGGCATGGATTTTTCTTGATTGTAGAAAATTAATCATATCTCAAAAAATTATATTAGATTAGATTAGTTTACTTTATTGATTTTCTTTCATGTTTTCAAAAGTTAACAAAATAAATAATCAAATTAACAACATCAGTATGTAACATAGAACATTTTGTTCAAAAGTAACAGAGAAAACAATTATAAAGAAAATTCAGGAACCAGCAAGAAGCAAAGCTTGTAAGGCGCTGGTCCCTTTTAATATAAAATAGAATACAAAAGTAAGCATTTTTTTTTTTTTTAACTGAAACATATTCATGAAATAATTCATAATTGAATAAATCTTAATTGAATAATTCTTGCCCCATCCCAACACGGACAAAAACTGATTAACAGCGCATGCACTGTCAACCAGTTACTATCATGCCGGGATGAGGCAAGAAATATAATTTACAATTATTATACAAAAAGAAGGAAAAAACAACAAACTTAGAGAGACAAAAAATACTGCACCAAATATGATGAAAAAATTGCAGATGAAAGTCTGATTACCCTGCTTTATGAAAGTACTAAACAATACCAGGTTGTGATTTATCTTCATGCTATAAAAAAAATGTTTTCCACTTGTACCATTTTATTTGACACAGACTGTATATCGCATATTGTGAATTAATTTGAAGTGAAACCAATCTCGCCTCAATGGCTTCACTTTGAGATTGGGGGCATTAAATGTCTAGTGTGCTGGTGGTAGGAATATTTTGACGTAGCCTACTATCCAGCAAATAGGCAAAAAAAAAAAAAAAACTTGTGTACTAATATTATTATTGAAGTCATTGCGCCCTATCCATCAATATTTCAGTGAATTGGAAAGAATCCGCTGTTAAATAATGGCAAAATAAATCAAAATTGCACTCATGGCATCTTGACATAATCCTCAGTTAAGATTCAAGTAGATTCTTTTTGAAAAGGAGATTTCTGTTTCCAGTTTAATTCTTACCGTTTCTCTTGCACGAGTATCCTATTTGGGTATCGCCGTGCAGATCATTCCACTTTCCATTTTCAGTAAGAAGCTCTACATAGTCCTCACCGGTATAGGCATCGTTAGGTTCTCCTACAAACAAATCAAATGTTGAAAACATTGTTCATGCTGCGATATATTAAACCAAATTAGGACAAAACGTACTAAATATAAGCATTGGTGGAGCCGACATCCTAACTCAGAGGCGGATACCGTCGATATACAAGAAGCTATCATCTTCATCATTTTAACTAGAATAGCTATAATATTATTTCCGAAATGCGACTTACAGCCAATTCTTGTGCTTCAAACCTGTAGCTTAGGTCCCCCTTAAGATGAATACCTAAGGAGAATATTAATTTCAGCATTAGCGTTTTGTATAGGTCTATTTAAAAAAAATCATCAATTTGTTTTAGGTGGAAAAGCCCCATTAACGGCATTTAGGGGTAAAGATACCATTCCAATTTTAATATATTACTATATCAATCTATTCAAAGGACACTACGTTAGGGCGAAATATGACATGTTATATTTTGTCATTATGTCTATGAATAAATCTTGGACATTAATGCGAAATTTCTCTTAAGGATAATAATTTTCGCTGAAACTTAACAAAAACTTTCCTTAAATATCTCGTAATTAGAATATTTCAGTTTCTTTGCCTTTTAAACAAAATTTTTTTCAAGATTTTCATCTAATATTAATCAATATTAATGATAATAAAATAATAACTCACTCCCTCTGAAACATACCTGGGCTCCAGTTGAGATAAGATAATGGTGATCCATCACTCCACACATAACCATCCTCCATATTGGCATCATGAAGACCAATCCAAAACGACCAGATGTTGTAATTCAGTCTATAGTAAAGCACATTCACTGTCAAACAAAATAACAAAACTCATGTTGGAGAGCTGACTAGATTTCAATCTATACATGTATATTAAAACATACCGCAAAATACAAAATAATGTTTTCATATTATGGTCTGATATCTGTATAGTGTAATGTAACAGGTGTTGGGGCATTAATGGTAGACTGAGAAGAAGATCGCTGAAAACCTAAGAAACTTGCTTGATTTTGTTTTATTTTTCAATGGTTTGCCAATAGCCTTTCAATAATCTGCGAAGTCTTTCATTTTGATTGATCTTTTAGTGGTCTTTCAGGAAGGTGATCTTTAGGTCGTATTTCAGTAGTCTTCCAGCGGTCTCCGAATGAACTTTCAAAGGTCTTATTAGTCTTTCATAATCTTTTGACAGTCTCTCCCTTTTTTCCTTTTTTTTTCTTGTTGCAGATAGTAGTGATAGACTGTTGTATTGATTTCTCTTCAGTCTTGTAGTGGTCTTGGTCAATCTTTCAAAATTCTTTACTGAACTTTCAAAGCTTTTGGCAGTAAGCCATAGTATCTTTAGTGATCCCTGAACAGACTCAAGGTACTACGGGAATCTTGCTAGAAAAAGTTGTTTTGGTCCTTACGAGCTTTTTCAGAACAACACAAAAAGTAAGTTCCCCCTATTTCCGATAGCAATAATTTTTGAACCAGGGGAATTGAAAGAATCTAATTACATGTCCGTGTAGGTAATTTTATTAGCTTCTATGTACCGATTTTTTTAGGAAGAATCATCATTTCATGCTTCAGTGAGTAATGATTGAATGCAAAAATGTCATTTTTTGAAGTTCACAAGGCGATTATCACAAATGTGATTAATGATTTCGACAATATTACAAAAATTTAAAATCATACTTGTCAAAAAAGATGCCTATTAATTGTATGCCCTAACATACGAAACGAGTTCATGATAAAATTTCACGGTTGAGTGAGCACTGGGTTAAAATTGCAAAAACAGCAGTTTTTGTGAATTTTACTTGGTATATTCAATCAAATATGATTGAATCCCTGTTTTGGAAGTGTATTTCGACTTTTGCTAACAATTCATGATTGAATGAAGAAAACAAAATTGGGGGGGGACATGAAATAAATATAACCTATTTCTTAATTTAGTACATCAATCCTACCTTTAAGACTTGTAGAAATGATGGCTAAAGTATGCATCAGATTGCAATATTTCAAATGTCAAATTGAAAAAGCTCCCTACCGTGGAAGGGGGATACCCCCCTTCCACACCTTCCCCCACCGTCACGCGCTTCGCGCCCTCGCTGTGCCTGGTTACCAATTTTCACTCCGGGTTAACCCCCCCCCCTTAGCAAAAAGCTAGATCCGCCCCTGAACATGCAATGATTTTGATTTTTTCCGCCATTATCTTTGCATGCATATAGATACACAATTAAGTGGAAACATATTATTTGCAATAAACTTTGTTTGAGTTGTAATCCAGGTGTAAAAGACAGAATTTCTGCCCTTTACGCACTACTTTTTCTCTTTTTTTTTTGACGCAATGTTGCGCGATTAGAAAAAATAATATTGTATTACAAGTTTATAATTTGTAGAAGCACAGGGTCGGGTCTTATGAACATAATCGAAAATGATTCATTTCATTTGGTAGAAAGATTAAGAAATCATTCGCCGGTAAAATTGTGAAGTTTTTAACAGCATTTTTCCTATAACACTCTGTATAGCTTTTATGACACACCCTATACAGGCACAAAAATTTGCTAATCAACTTCTTAACAATCTCTGCTTTCAATATATATTTACTGTTATACATGTCTGACTTACTACTAACAAACTAGAGATGTTTGATTGGGACAATTTACGCCAATATATATATATATATAAAGATGAAATATCTGAACAGAGTATCTGAGGGATTTGGGGACATACTTACTGCGATGGAACTCGGAATCGGCTACATTGGTAATACTAGTGAGACGGCCGCCTTCCAAATGACATTGATCATCAGCATCTTCCCAAGTTAGTTTATCAGTGGTATACTTGTAACAGTTGTTTTTACCAGAATCATAACTCCAGTACATCCCACACCGATCACTAGGAGGGACTGGGTCATTAGAAAATAGATAATAAAACAATGATTTGATAAAAATCGTAATAATGATTACAATAATTTAAAATCATTTTAAAAATTGGAAGATAAATATAATAACTTAAATGACAATTATAAGGATACTAAAACAATAATTAAAAAAAATCATAATGTGAAGAAATTAGGCCTATATTTACACAATGGCATTTTGAGGAGGGACGACTTTTTTTTTTGGAAGTTGGAAGGGCCAGAGGGGCAGTGGCGGATCCAGAGCATTAACAGGGGGGGGGGGGGGCCCAAAATCGGAATTTCAAATTTTGGTACACCCAATTTTTTTTCCGTTCACCCGGGCGAGCAAAAGGTACATTTTTTTTTTCACGTCACGGGTGGGGGGGGGGTGTGTTCATTTTTTTTGCCTTCGGCCATCAATGAGGTCATCATACATTACCTATAGGGGTAAGGTTGGGGGTCATCGGCCCGCTCGTCTATTTTCACTTCGGCTTTTTTTTTTCTTCTTCTTTTTTTTTTTCTTTTTTTTTGGCTAGGGGGGGGGGGGGTTCTATAAACTTAACCCCAGCCGCTCCACGGCCCCTTTGGTGTGTAATGTTATTAAAATTATATTCGTTTGATAAGCGACACTCGTATCGTCTTCGAAATACTTTAAAAGTGAGACAGTATGTTTATTACGCTGCATCCAAACGTTTGACGACTTTCGACAATGTTCAGTACATATCATTGTATAAATTGGATATTTATTCCATTTGGTAACTTTTTGTTTTTACAAGTATGTTAAAACGTTTGAACAATAATCTTTCCTCACTCAATTTTTTTAATTCTTCTACTTACGTGTTATAGGTGGAGATTCAGTAACAGGTGCGGTATTATCTGTGGTTGTCAAAGAAATTTAATCCACATTTTTTTATATGAATTCAAAGAAATAATGGTAGATGGGTGGCTGATAAATCATATATAATTCCATTTGAATTCAATAGAATTTACTTTTACAAGTCATTTTCACATATATACTGTATATATCTCTATATATTTCATACAAACTATCATTTCACACATATTTAAAGAATATTATAACAGACGTATGAACTTTTAATCATGGGTTTTATTCATGATATATCCTGGTAGAGTTATCCTCCCTGCAATTCTTGTTACCTTTCTATTTGGACCTTTGCACGCATGACTAAATAATATATTTTTAAAAAATATTGCAAAATCGGCGCCAAGGTAAATAATAAAACATAATGTGAACGTATTCATTACTTAGACCTATGTGTACGAAGAAAGGCACGCGCCCACTAACACCCACACACCAGTGATGATCTTGCTTTACAACAAAATAAACAAACCTTAATAAGAAAAAAGAAAAGAAAAAAGGATGATATTAACAATAAGTGTTTTTTTTAATATCTTTTGAAACTTTTTATTGCTCAGATAATCTGTATGTACAAACATTAATCACATAATAAATCACAGCATTTATAATGGTGTAAATACAAAAACCAATATACAGAAACCTATATAACATACATGAAGAGTGGTAAAAAAAATTGTTTCTTTACCAAGTTTACGTCAAGAATGTAATCAAAATTATTTTTCAACAGGGGTCATTTTTTTATAATGCAATCCTTCAATACTCTTCAGTTTTGCAATGTTAAGTTCAATTAGTTTCGTATTAGAATGAAAGATATAGGTCCCTTTAAATGTGGTTGTGTGTTTTTACATTTTTCTATTATACATATCTTTTAAACATTTGGTACTGAATGTTTACACAATTAAGTGTTGGGTGTGTGTGTAAGTGTGTGTTTGTTTTGACTCGTTTTTGTTTTTGCGTGTGAAAAATTGGTTATGAATTATTTAAAATCTGTTTTAAATCCTCACACAGCCATTTGGTGCAACGTGAGATTCTGGAATATACTAGAGGAATTGGCACAAGAATTGCTGAGAAGGTCACTATACAGCGAACATAATTATTTCCATACTTTAAACAAGAAATTCAAAATCAATGAGCAGTATATAATATTCATTTATATGTTAGTTTTATATATCTTCAAAATAACAGTATTTCGTCGTTCATTATTTATATATTCTGAAAGAGAGAACTCTGTCCTCTCTCATTCCTAATAATATTAAATGACGAAGACCCGATTAATTTGTTAAACAAAGGGTGAGACAAAAGAACAAAGCCATCGAATGAAACTTTTGAGAGTGCGGGATTTTTAGTCAATGAATAAAATCACTGAATATGTTTCAGCATTTCTAACGCAAAATCATACAAACACGGAGAAATTTGGAGTACTGTAGTGAACAAAATACGGATATTTTGAACGAATAAAGTGGGATCAAACGTCTTTGCTAATGAGGATGATACATTTTCCTTGACAATGGCATGATTCTGGATGTTGGTTCTTTATTGTCTTGCATTGAAGTGCAATCCTTTTTGTACTTTATTATCTTTCCAGAGGTATAAAGTAAATGTATAAACAGTTTTCGGGACCAAATATGAAATACTATTCATGTTATTTTCATTATAGTCGCCACCACTCCAAATTTCATTTTTGGGGAGCTTTGTTCTTTTTGCCTCCCCCTTTGATGAGAAATTGCCGGGAAATATTTTATCATAAGAGACTTGTAACAATTTTTAAAGCACGAATTTCAGTTATAAACTTGTGGCAAGTGAGCGCATATAGAATATTTACCAGCTATTTTGAAGGCATACAATTCGCTAATGATTACGGATTTGAGATATTGGGGCCAGTGTATCTAAGTGGATTGATATGTCAATACGTTTTAGGGTTTGTCAAGTGAACATTTTCTTTGTAACATGGCATGGGATAAGAATCGAATATGTCTTTTTAGGTTAAACAATGGAATGAAGCATACATCGAGGTGATTATTTTGTAAGCAGGAGCATACAAAAAATACACTTTTTTGCAGATATAAAAAAAAACATTATAGAGGTAGTTGTCGTATAGGCTTTCTTTGGATCACAATGAAATATCGAACATTGGCCTTCCATTTGTCCACATTAATTCACAATGTGAAACTGAGTACTGCAAAGTTATAATAAAATGAAATATACCGTTAAAGTACAAAATGCTTAAAGAAGGCGCAACGCGTAAATCCGTGTTCGCGGGGATGCGGGGGGGGAGGGGGGTGATGAGCCGAAAAATAATTTGCCAATTTGTCGTGATCTCTGTTTGACATACTAACAAGCAATCTAGCGTACATAATACATAGCAGAGGCAGCGGAAGGATTTTTTATGTGGGGGTCAACGATGGAAAAGGGGCACTCTTTCTAAAAATGGGGCCACTTGAGATTAGAGGCTAAGGCCTATTTAGTATCCATTTGAAAATACATCTTACATGTTTAGTTGAATAATAGCGCTTGAAACAGATCCACATCTTTTGCTGTAAAACTGTGGGCTGCAGGCCCAAACCCCCCCCCCAAAAAAAAAAACAACAAAAAAAAACAACACACAAGAAAACAAAAACAAACAAAAACAAAAAACAAACCTATCCACACGCGGACTACACCAGTACTTTTGATTGTCGATTATACCCTTTCCCAAGGTATGTCTCGAGCAGAGGGTATTGGGTCCAACCTTTTTATACTCACTGTTTGTAGATATACGTGGTTGCATAGCGACCGAGCATGAAAATTTGGAGTTTTAACAAACAAAAGGAGCACTTTTTAGTATTAAAAGTGGTATTTTAAGGAAGTACTTTCACCAAAAACACAGTTATCTAGTGTATTTTTTTTCTTGAAAAGTGTGGGGTGTTTGTTCAGGCCATCCTCCCCTCTCCTCGAAAAGTTGGGGCATGTATACCCTCATCCACCGGGATTTACGCCTTGAAGGCACATGTTATTTCAATTTACAAATCATACCAACATTTATAATAAGCGATAAGATTTTTGTAAACTAAAGAAGAATTTTCGTTTGTGAACATTGGAATTACTTTGGCTATTAGATTTTTGGGATTTTTGTAAACTAAAGAAGAATTTTCTTTTGTGAACATTGGAATTACTTTGGCTATTTTCCGGTTGAATTTTGACGAAATATTGGTAATCATTCCCCGCCCCCCCCCCTTTCTTGTCACTGAAGGGTACAATTTGTTATATGCAACCCACTTATAGTAGAGTAGTATTAGCATATTTCCATTTGACCAAAAAGCATACGTGAAATCTAATGCAGAAAATGACATGTGTTTATAAAAGCATGACAATTATAGACTTTATGATGACCACACATTTTTTGGTAGCGAACCGATTTGGTAGCTTATTTAGGCATTCATTGAAACTAATTAACTAAATTTTAATGAGACATATTATTTGAGATAAACCATTTAATGGAGGCTAGTATGAATAACATGTATGTCATGTTGAAGTTTATATTAATGAATTTATTTCATTCATTTTGGAATGAATCCAGCCTCCATACGATTCCAAAAGGGATAATTCCTTTGCTTTCCTATAAACGCTACGCTGATAAAAAAATATATAAACGGCAGTTCGATATGCACTTTCTGATGAAACTTAAAACATCAATATATTATGTGTTTTTTTTAACCCTTTCATTTTCTTTAGAACATAAATTACACTTGGGCATTTTGCAGATGTATCTGTTGACCTCTGTGCAGGCTATGTCGTTCCATTATCCTACTGAATCTTGATATCCTAGATGTACGCAGTCTTCGATATCAATATTATTTGGTTCACAAGCCCGTAACTAGGATTTTTACGGGGGGGTTCGAAATCTGAAAAAGTGGACCTTTTTCAAGAATTTTTTTCGAGCGCGAAGCGCGAGCCGAAAATTTTGAATTAAACTTGGAGTAAACTATAGACTCTATTTAGTATCCGCAAGCATGAAGCTCAAAACTGGGGTTAATTGTGCATTAAAGACCCTACTTATAGTATCTGCGAGCGCGAAGCGCGAGCTGAAAATTTTAGGAATCTTAATGGCTTTTATTTTGTATTGTTCATTTTAGTAATGAATATAAAGGAATGCGAGCGCGAAGCGCGAGCCCAAAATTTTGAGGACAAAATTGGAGTTAATTGTGCAATATAGAGCATATTTAGTATCCGCGAGCTGAAAGCTTTGACCTAAAAAAATTGTGCCTTAGAGACTCTTTTTAGGATCCATGTTGAAGATACATAATAATCTTGGCTCGTTAAATAAATAATCTTTGCTATGAATATTATGTGGGCTGGAGGCCCCTAGACCACCCCCAATCTGGCCAAAGCACAATTACACCAATTCTTTTGACAAGGTTTGTCACCAGCAGAGGGCACTGGGTCCAACCCTTTGTTTTAAATATACTTCTTGTTTGTGAATTTTACAGTGCGAGGTCGCATAGTGACCGAGCAGGAAAATTTGGGGTTTTAAAAGACATATGAATTATAAAGAAAGGGGGCAGTCTTGTGTAGTATTTAAGTGAACTTTTTAAAGAAATGTCCATGGGACTTTATCTTAAAGAGTATGAAGGCTTCTTTTATTTTAAAAAGGGCATTTAAGCTAAGAAAAGGGGCAAGAGTGCATGAAAAGTGGAGCATTTGTGCCCCTGTCCCCGTTCCACCGCCTCTGATAGACCCCAATATCCTCAAGTGCGAAGGCGGTATAGAAAACTTTGAGCTCAAAATTTGTAGTTTATTGTGCATTATGGACCCTATTTGATCCGCGAGCCGCTAAGCGCGAGCCGAAATTTTAGTTTTTTATAAAATATGGAGTAACAAGGGCCCTTTTTAATATTAAAAGTGCCCCTTTCTAACAGAAGTTGTCCACGGACTTTCAAAACTCTGAAACGTCTCTTTTAGTATAAGATGACACTTTTTTAGCTTAGAAAAAGGACACTTTTTGGTCATGAATAGGGGCACCTTTAGGGTGGATGAAAAAGGTGGGGTTCACCTGGCTCCCTGGCCCCCCCCCCCGATTCCACCGCCTCTGCCACTAAGCCTCTATTTCTGTTTATATCATTTCCTAAAATTGAGATAAACATAATTAAAAATATATAAAATAGAATACAAATGCAAATGGAAACATTCCTGTTTAAATGGTTTAAGTGTATTCCTGCGCAATTTGTTCTGAAAATCATGATTATGATCCTACAAAAATAAAACGTTGCGAGCGCGAAGCGCGAGCGGAAAGTTACATGTAGGGAACTGAAAGCAAAGTGTTTTAAATCTTCCTTCTTCGTATTTCTATTCAAGTATCTGCTGCATTTCTGCCAAAAGCGGGGGTTTTAATTTTTTTTTTTTTTTGGTCAAGCGGACCTGCTTGTCGCCTGCGGGGGGGGGGGGTTCGTTCGAACCCCCGAACCCCCCCCCCCCTGGTTACGGGCCTGGTTCACCCTCCGCCCAATTCTGGTAATCATTCTCAAATAGTATCGAGAAGGCGGAGAGCATTGCCAAACAAAAGTTGAAGCGATTTAATTTATAGTGCTTACTAGATCAAATGAAACCTTAAATAACCGTTATTCCATGTGTTTCCCCCACCTCTCCTCTTCTCACAAACATATAAAGGACTTAGCAGGCAATTAAAGTTCGATATGTTGTATACAAAAGTTTTTATTTGAATAAGTTGCTTTTTTTTTAATGTAGGCCTTAATTATTCATATCTAATTCCTATGAATATTTCTTTAATTCGTCGTATTTAGCAAGAAGATAGATTAAGAAGAAATCAGATACGCCATATGCGCAAGAGAATGAAAGTTTCCATTTTTGACAATTATGTTCTACAGCGGGAGTATAGACCAATCCGACTTCAGAGCAATGTAATTTCACAGCCCAGCCATTGCTGGGGGTTAACCAGCTACTACGCATGCGCCATGTGCACGTATGATTGCGCGTATGTACATATTTTCTTTGTTACGCATACATACGCACACATGTAGCATGTGTAGTACCTGGGTAACCCCCAAGCAATGCACCCTACAAAAATTAGAAAAAAGCATATCACCCAAACCGAATTATCGTCTATGACATGGTAATCAGCTTTTATTACTTTTCATATAATTCGTTACATATCATTGGAATGGCGCTATGGCGTAATTTTTATAGGAAAATTGAGTGTTTTTCTCTTGAAACAAAACTGCATGAATTTGCATACATAATATGATTTTTGAGAAAAAAATCAACATTTGAAGCAAAAGTTTTCTAATCCGTTCATGTAATATTATCCAAATGTAAAAAAAAAAAATAATAATCACAATAAAAAAAAAAATAAAAATCATTCAACAGATTTAGGAGAATAATCATTGTTTGAAGTGTGTTTATTTGGTTACCATTAAACATGATTCCAAAATTTTTTTTGTTGTTGTTGTTGTTGAGTTTTTTTGTTTGTTTGTTTTGGTTTATTTTTGGTTGGTTTTTCTCAGCTCATGCACATGTAATTTTACGAAAATGGAGAGCTAAAAATGAACATGAAGCTCAAACTTTTCTGCCCGGTAAGGGTTTGACACAGAAGATTTAGCAATAACTTTCGATGTAAATATCGAGACTGTTATACATTGTTCTGCCTCTAAAAGCATTGGACATTTCCAAATGTAATTACAACGTGCATGCACCAAACAAAAGTAATCTTAATAATCATGAAAAAGTGTGTTAAAAGTGATTCAAACATGATTATTCGTCACACAAACTAATAAATATGTTTATCTTAGCTCATTAGTTCTACCAAAAAAAAAAAAAAAAAAAAAAACAGAGAAAAATTCTGCAAACAAATGAAAGCAAAAAAGCATTTTTTTTAATGATTTTGAATAAATTACATGATCAATGGATTCCGGAATTCTGTAAAAGTTGTGACCTCATGTTGCTCCGAATAAAACACAATAAACAATCGGTCAAAGGAGAAAGAGCCTTTTTCGCTGATTCTTTTTTTTTTTTTTTTTTTTTTTTTTGGTGGTGCAAATTTGCGTAATGGATGAATTTTAAATTCTTTGTAGAAATGAAAAAGATCTTTCAAGCAAATGTACACAGCATTCATTTCATCGCACCATTCTGCCATCTTTGTTCGGCGGGGATAATAACTTACATTTGGGCATTTTGCATATATATCTGTTGACGTCTGAACATGCATTGTCATTCCATAACCCTACTGAATGGTCGTCAAAATAACCCAGATGTACGCAGTCCTCATTATTAGCATTGTTTGGCTCACCCTCCGCCCAATTCTGGTAATCATTCTAAAATATAACGAGAGAGCGGAGAGAGAGCATTTCGAGACAAAGTCAAAGATATTTAGTTTTTAAATCACCTAATATGCCAACTGAAAAATCAACGACTTTCTTCCTAAATATTTTAACCGCCTCCTCGCCCCGCTCCTCATTCCATGCTGCCCACCACATCTTTGATCAACGGATCGTTTTTAATCGCTCATAATATATTTTCAGACACTCACATCAATCATGACAATCACGATTTTCAAAACATACCTCACATGTCTCCGATATAAGGGTTATGATTAATCTAAATTCTAATTCGTTATTTTAAACCTACTAAAATCGGCCGTCCAAGCTGACATTGTTTTTGTAGCTATTTGATTATTAAACTGAATTTATCTAAACACAAGAAAGTATGTTCCCCTAAATCCCCTTAAAGCCTTCACATTATTACATTTTGCCATCTTACTATAGGGTCATCACGGACTTGTCAGGTAAAAAATTAAAAAGACTGGCTGAACTAAAAATGTAGACAAAAATGCTGGCGTCGAACTGTCCCGAAGTTGAGTAACGATGGATACACGATGATGATGTATTAGGATTCGCGATGTCAGCGGATGCCTACAGAAGGTAATACACGCTTGCGACTTCTATTCTTTAGCGGGATGACGTTTTGTATTATTATTATGTAATATCCCAGAGATGAATAGCATTTTTTACGGATTTATGCCGGTGCGAAGGACACACGAAGGGTACACCAATGGCCCGCCACATGCTTTCGTGATCAGAGCAATTAAATTTAAAAATATCCATGACCGTGGGTCCATCCTTGCTCAACTTCGGGCTTGGTAAATACTATACGATGGCTACACGATGGCATTGAGCCTGGGGAAGAAGTTGTGTTGCCTTCGCATTGCCTTCGGAGGGCAAATATGCCCGATGCTATGATGCTCTAACGAAGTGAACCTTCGCATAGTCCATGAGGATTTTTTTTTAGCTGCCCAAGATTTTGCCGATGCAAAGGAAGTTGCCGAAGCCTGAAAAAACTCCACCGATGGCCATGTTTTATATAAAGTTGCAAAGAATGTACTCTGAACAATGCTAAAATGGCCCGATGGCGCAATAGGAGCACTGATCACTTGAAATTGTCCACGTTCGTGTGTCCATCGTTGCTCAACTTCGGGATTGTGTGACGCGGGCTTAAATAAATCCATGTACGAAGTCACAAACTCTTGAGTGACTCATTTGTAATAGAGACTTGGATGATTAAGCTATTAATTTGTTTGATATTCAAGCCAACCATGTTCATCCCTTATACGTTGGTTAAGAATGAATTGAATATTAGACAATTACTATATATTTTATGTTTCGCTTTTGCTTAGTTAACCAATCAACAATCTTCCACTTTTTCCCAACAACTGGATTTTTCCTGGCTAGGTGGAATTTCAAAAGACTCATAATAAACAAATTACAACGAGATACTCAGGGGAGTACTTACTTTGTTGTGATTATTATTATTATCATTAATACACTAGTCACAGAAGGAGGGCAATTTTAAAAAGTTATTGAGAGTAAGGGAAGTGGCAAGAGATGGACAGGACAGGGCTTCATGGGGCTAAAACAGAGGGGAAAATACAAATATCAGAGAGAGGTGGTGGTACTAGAAGGGTGCATGAGATGATGAAACGGAGAAAGATCCTCAGAGAATAATCCCAAAGTTGCACCATTCTCGATATAATAAAGAATGCAAATTTAACAGCTAATTTTCAACGAAATAACAAAGGTGCACAATTTGGTAAGACATGTAGGCCTACAACGTGTATGGATGTTTAAAAACAATGACGTATATTATAAACATATTATAACCTTATCAATTATTGATCACTTTACATAATACGCTCTTTTGATGAATGTACATGTTATCGTGATAACATAATAATCATCAATTGAGAAAACATAGATGCACCCATAAACATTTACTTTAACCTTTTTGGCTACCTTCAGCTCCTTATAAAGCAATTATGACAAGTAATTACTTAGTTATTTGATTGAAATAAATTTTATTGAATTTATTTGCTTCTTAACTTAATTTAATTGTAATTACAAAAAGATTCGGCCGGCCTGAAAACTTAATCTAAATGAATACACGAAATAAAAAAATAAACATTTACAAATCAAGTTCAATATAGTTATGTCAACGATTTAATAGTATAACTTACATTAGTTCCATCAGTCCATCTAAACACATTTTCTTCAGCTGAATCTGTTAGTCCAATCCATGTCCAAGCATTCACATAGTACAGTCTCTCTGTAAAGGAAACAGTATACATTGAATCTTTAGAACGCACAACTTTTAAATTCAACACTGTAAACGTTTACTCAAGTTTAGCACCACCTACAACATATACGGGGTTTCCTATTTTTCGATACACCCAGTACAGCATCATGAAAAAAAAAAAAAAAAAAAAAAAAAAAACAACACATTCATCAAATTTAAATGAAAAACAAAAACAACAGCCATAACTACACAAAAAGAGAACCAACGACATCATCATTACTACCTAAATCTTAAAATATAAGTCAATCGTTTCCCTATTGGAGTACAAAAAGTCTCAGTTTTACCTTTTTATACTTAATCATCAAATCTATTATATTATATTTAGATTGGTTCTTCAATTTTAACTAATTGATGTAAATGAAAGAGGAATATTACACTATATAATATTTCAAGAGAGAAGCCTTAATTTGAACCTTTGCATCGGAGTGAGCATTTCTAGTTGATATTGTGAAATTAGAATAAACAAATTATCTGATTATAATATGATACAATAATGATAATGACAGGTAGACTGTGTTTTGATACGTTAGCTTTCGAAATGGTACATTGGATATAAATTCAAACGATTATTAACGAAATAATTTGGCAGTGTGTTTTTACCTGTAATGAAGGATTGTTCTTCATTAGAGTGAATACTAGCCAGATGTGAATCAGTAAAC
This sequence comes from Paracentrotus lividus, assembly GCA_940671915.1. NCBI lineage: Eukaryota > Metazoa > Echinodermata > Echinoidea > Camarodonta > Echinidae > Paracentrotus > Paracentrotus lividus. Next base: position 46,562,862 of record CALNVZ010002100.1, read on the forward strand.
AATGCAGCACATTCTCTTTCAGCATCTTCAAAGTTCTTCTCCGCACTTGGGATGTAGTAACAAGAATCTCCGAACAAACCCCAGCCTCGTTCACACGATCCAACCTCTGGAAAAACATAATTCAACAAGTAGCATTATCATGATATTAAGATTATATCAATAACAATGTCACTTGTTTTGTTATTATTTATTTATGTTTGGTGTAGGGTATATTATTTACTTGTTATATTTGTAATTTCATATTTTCATTGTTATATGACAATATGAACGATGTATATTTATGTAGCTTGATTTGTACGATTGGAAATGGAAATAAACGAAATGACATGAAATCAAAGGAAAAGAAGTTATTACTATCAGTATAGTGGTGTTAATCATGATGTTGTGGTCGATTCTGATGAAGAGTTCCCAATATATACAGTGGTGGCCAAAATTATTAGAACACTAAGCATATTTATATGATTTTAGTTATTTTCATTCAGTTGACCTATGAAATGGCTGGAATGTCTCCGAAAGTCATCATTATACTTTAAAAACTAAGTAACATAGCCATACGTTGGGAACTCGCCCCCAAGTCGCCCTTTTTATGTTACGCCACTTAATGAAAAATCTAAAAATCTTGCCCCTATCAGGATCAAAGTGCCATAACGTTAAAAATGTAAAGCCTCTCCCTACAAAAGTATATATTTCCTGAAAGGAAATTTCATGAGGATGTCAAAAATGGCATTTATAATAACGCAGGGTTAAGTAGTAACATCTTATGTGGGGATTTTAAGATTAATTTTTCACCATATTTGAATTGCTCATGAAATTTCCTTTAAAATATATGTATTTATAAGTAAATTTCTTCATTTCATGAAAAACAAGTGGATTAGTAAATTACGCGATGCGTAATATATGTCCCCGCCGATAATGTAAAATTCCCATTATATCACGATCAGTGCTATCACATAAGGCAAACAGAATCGAAATCGGGTAAAAAATGGCGAAGAAGTAGCATTTTGTAACCAATGTACAATATAGGTCAAAGTCAAGGTCAAAGGTCAAAGGGGTCAAAAGTCAAAATTCTGTGAAGAAGTTTTGTAGTCCTCACCTAGTGCTATCACATAAAGCAAACAGAATCGAAATCGGATGAAAAGTGGCGAAGGAGTAGCATTTTGTAGCCAATTAACAAAATAGATCAAAGGTCAAAATTCTGTGAAGAAGTTTTGTAGCTATTACCTAGTGCTAACACATAAAGCAAGCGGAATTGAAATCGGATGAAAATTGGTGAACGAGTAGCATTTTGTAGCCAATGTACAATATAGGTCAAAGTCAAGGTCAAAGGTCAAAGGGGTCAAAAGTCAAAATTCTGTGAAGAAATTTTGTAGTCCTCACCTAGTGCTATCACATAAAGCAAACAGAATCGAAATCGGATGAAAAATGGCGAAGGAGTAGCATTTTGTAGCCAATTAACAATATAGATCAAAGGTCAAAATTCTGTGAAGAAGTTTTGTAGCTATTACCTAGTGCTATCACATAAAGCAAGCGGAATTTAAATCGGAAGAAAATTGGTGAACGAGTAGCATTTTGTAACCAATGTACAATATAAGTAAAATTGAAGGTCAAAGGTCAAAGGGGTCAAAACTCAAAATTTCGTGACGAAGTTTTGTAGTCCTCACCTAGTGCTATCACATAAAGCAAACGGAATCGAAATGGGATGAAAAATGGCGAAGGAGTAGCATTTTGTAGCCAATTAACAATATAGGTAAAAAATAAAGGTCAAAGGTCAATGGTCAAAATTCGGTGAAGAAATTTTGTAGCCATCACCTAGTGCTATCACATAAAGCAAACGGAATCGAAATCGGAAGAAAAATGGTGAAGGAGTAGCATTTTGTAGCCAATGTACAATATAAGTATAAATCAAGGTCAAAGGTCAAAGGGGTCAAAAGTCAAAATTCTGTGAAGTAGTTTTGTAGCCCTCACCTAGTGCTATCATATAAAGCAAACGGATTCGAAATCGGATGAAAAATGGCGAAGGAGTAGCATTTTGTAGCCAATTAACAATATAGGTCGAAAATGAAGGTCAAAGGTCAAAGGGGTCTAAAGTCAAAATTCCGTGAAGAATTTTTGTAGCCCTCACCTAGTGCTATCATATAAAGCAAACAGAATCGAAATGGGATGAAAAATGGCGAAGGAGTAGCATTTTGTAGCCAATTAACCAGTATATAGGGTAAAAATCAAATAAGGTCAAGAGGTCAAAGTCAAAATTCGGTGAAGAAATTTTGTAGCTCACCTAGTGCTATCACTATAAAGCAAACGGAATCGAAATCGGATGAAAAATGGTGAAGGAGTAGCATTTTGTAGCAATGTACAATATAAGTAAAAACAAGGTCAAAGGTCAAAGGGGTCAAAAGTCAAAATTCCGTGAAGAAGTTTTGTAGCCCTCACCTAGTGCTATCATATAAGCAAACGAATACGATCGAAATCGGATGAAAATGGCGAAGGAGTAGCATTTTGTAGCCAATTAACAATATAGGTCAAAAATGAAGGTCAAAGGTCAAAAGGGTCAAAAGTCAAATTCCGTGAAGAAGTTTTGTGTAGCCCTCACTAGTGAATCTATAAAGCAAACGGAATCGAAATCGGATGAAAAATGGCGAAGGAGTAGCAAATTGAAGATTTTGATCACATACGGACGGACGGACGGACGTACGGATGGACGGACACACACACACACACACATACATACACACATACACACGTACGGAGCCCGTTTCATAGTCCCCTGCTCGAACTCGTTCGGCGGGGACAATAATCTTAATCTTAAATAAGCAAGGTTATTTTGGTTATCTCACGACCAGGGGTTGGGGCCAATCCACCCCTGCCCATAAAACCAAAACTTCTGAAACTTGGCATGTATTTGGCGCACGTAAGAATAAATAAGACTGCAAAGTTTCACTCGTCTAGCTTAAACACTTGTTGAGCTATCAGCATATGTAATTGGGTTTTCACGTTTTTGTTTAATACAAAGGTAAGCGCATAGCGCAACAATTTTTTAAAGCTGCGCATTACCTGATGGTCGAAACTATATAAATTTGGTATCACAAGATGCATAAGACTCTATGGTATAAAGTCATGAAAGCTGTTGGCACCAAAAAGTTATCCTTAAACTTACTTCAGCAAATGTACTAGGGCATTGAGAATCCCATAGACTTTGTGTAGCTTCGGGTGTTCTGATAACTTTGGCCACCACTGTATATATTTTGTTTGTACAAGCATCCAAGATTATAATTCAGAAATGTGTTCACGAAAGACTACATGTATATGAAATATACTCACTCTCTGGCGCAGTGACAGGTGTTACACTAGATCCTGAAACAAATCACAATAATGATTAAAACAATTGTGATTGGATCTTTCTATGAAGTTGGGGCACAAATTGTGACATTTCAGCATAACTCAATACTGATTATACTATAAATATATTGTTTGCAGGTTTTACATTTGTATTAAGACCATACATTTTACTGTAAATTTTGTGCCATTTAGATTAATTTTTTAATAAAGTTATTAAGCAAAACAGTGAATACTGCTGTTATATGGACATGGTGTCCAAGTAGCATCGGGATACTTACATCTTGTCCTACCAGTCAAATTATGGCATAAACTAGATACAATAATGTACTTGTTAAGTCAGGGAGCTAAATACCTCAGATTTCCTAGGCATAGTTGTATTTTTGAAAGAAAATCAAAAAAATTGTCACTATGCTACTCGGTGTCCACCAAATGTGACATTTGGTAATAATGGGAAATATTCACCCGTTTGGTCCAATATAAACAATATGACATCATAGTTTGGTGAATGCATGGTCCCCATAGAAAACAGCATTTGATATTGCTATGCGTCGTTTAATTTAATAATTTTGTTAATAAAGGCCTCTTCTGAAGAAATATAAATGTTTTCCCCCATAATAAAAGCAAGTGGATACAATTCTCACCAGCCTTGATCTTGCACACGAATCCAGCTAAGAGAGTACCAAGCATTTGATTCCACGCTCCAGTTGGGTCGGCTGAAAAAAAAAACAACAAACTTTTACATTTAAAAGTAAAACTAAAACAAAGACACTTTATAAATTAATTAAATATTTATCATAGTTAATCTAATTATTTATAAGTATTATTCCTTTTTTCCCCTAATAATTCATGTTAAAAAGATTTATTTATTTCATGTTTTTCATGACATAACGACATTATGAAAATTCTTTCATGTTAATATTGGTGGAAATGATTAGAATCCGCCCAGAATCTGCAAATAATAATGTTGACGCGTGTCTTTTGCAAAAGTAGACCTCTATTCTTATTGCGATCCGAAGTTCGTTGTGAAATACCAACTTTCGAAGAAATCTGTTGAAAAATTCCTAGAGAGAATAGAAGCCATCTACAATGATACGCACGGCGCCGGGAGGCAGTACCATCAAATAGTTGCAGTTGCTTAGACAATAGTCACAATACCATGACACCTCGACACCGAATGTCAAAGAAATTCGTTGAGGAAAGTTGACTAGAGAGCATACACATGCAATTTATAATTATTATCATTTTACCCTATAAAAGATGAAATACTGGTGGCAGCATTACACAACGCTGTAGACGAGTAAAATATACCAAGATACACCTCCACTCTGAATTTTGAAGAAATCAGTATCGCATACAAGCCATCCACACTAATAAAGCCTTCAAATCTAAAAACGGACGATACACTGAATGCAGCACCACCCCAAAATATATAAAAGCTTTGAAAATATATTTTAATACATCCTGATTTTGCATACATAGTGCATAAACAAATATGACGCGGCGGAGAAGACGACGCGCAATTTTTTTTCCTGCCACTTTTTTTTATTTTGTTATACCCTACAATAACCCCTTTACCCTACCCTCATCCACGCTTGAAAGTAAGACCAGATCCCTAAACCTAAAACTAAAAAAAAGACAAAAAAAAAAAAAAAAAAAAAAAAAAAAAAAAAAAAAAAAAAAAAAAAAAAAAAAAAAAAAAAAAAAAAAAAAATGAACTAAATAAAACAAACAAAAGAGCTACTTTTGGTAACAAAAAAAAAAAAAGAAATCGGCATAAAACCGATCAAATATAGTCTCATGTTGTCCACATTGCACTAAAAGATATATGTGAGAGATCTTGTCATATTCCTTTTATGATTTCCGGTGAATTTCAGTGAAAATGATTGAAAGAACGGTTGTTTTAGATATTTGCTGCGATGCCCGCTCGCAGGAGCTTACCACCTGAACGGTGAGTTCGTGTCAGGTCCCCGACTTTCCATATATCATACTTATTGTGATATTAAGACAATAAAACGAGTAATATAATTCTCTTTCTTATATATAATATAATAGGATTCAGTGTTTCATATCATCTAACTGTGAATCCAAATGAGATATTTTCCTTCTCCCAAAAATATACACCTGCTTTAAGGGAATAACATATTTTGCGCATGCGCCAGATAAAAAAAGTGGTAGGAATACAAATTTAGCAGGGAGTCACATTACTATATCCTCCAGTAAGTCTGCCGGAAATACAATCACAGTTTTAATATAATCCTTCTAATTATCATTATAACCCTTGTATAAGATCATAATACACTTGGAAACTACTTTTCCAAAATCTCTCTCAAATAATTATGTTTACCTGTATCGAGGTACGCAGCGTCCGTCTGACCGTAGGTATTTGTCGGTTGAGTTGGCCAATTGGTGTAGGTTGACGTGCTGTCATGAACCCACTCCCATACACCATCATTTACAGAATCTAGAGAAGAGGTGAAAGTCTTAGATGAAACCATTATTATTGACACTTCGTACCAGTAAAGCCTCGCATACCAAAGAGTTATATCTGGTTCTAATGTCTATAATGGGGGGGGGGGGGTCTCGTTCATACTATTCATTAACATTGAACAATAAATAAATGTGACTTATTGCTTGGCAGGTTAGTGTTTGAACCCGCTAGATAATATGGGTTGGAGTTCAGAAGAGAGGATATAAGAAATATGAACAGCTATTATGCAAGAGGGGTGCATGTTTTTAATAGTGCTGGGAAGGTATAGATTCGTATCTTGCTTTAAAGCTGCTCACAGTGTGACATTTTATAGGTGCAAAATTAACCCCCGTTTTTTTTTTAGGGCAAATATTGCATACTCTTATTATATGCCTGTAGGAAACTTACTAAGAATAAGTAGACAAATTCGATCACAACTCACATATTTCCCCGAGGTTTTGATAGCCCAGTAGTGAAAACGATATGCAAAATAAGCACGTACAGGAATATCAAAACCTCTATCATATTCTCTAAATTCTCATCCTTGAAAATCAGCACTTACTTGAATCTCCGAACCACATATTCTCTACATTCTCATCGTTGAGTCTAAGCACCTACCTAAATATCCGAACAACATACTCTCTACAGTCTCATCCTTTACACTTAGCACCTACCTAAATATCCGAACCACATACTCTCTACATTATAATCCTTTAGTCTAAGCACCTACCTAAATATCCGAACCACGTACTCTCAATATTCTCATAATTGACATTAAGCACCTACCTGAATATCCGAACCACATGCTTTCTACATTCTCATCCTTGAGAAGGCCCATGTTGGAAGCCATGAATGTGTTTTCTGCACCACTATAATAAATGAAACACACAAAAATGAAAACGTGTTTTGTATCTTTAAATCTTTAACGTATATGTAAATATCGACCATTTTTATTCAATTAATTTGAAGAAATTTGTAATATATCTTTGTTCAAAGATTCGGATCGAGAATGGCCCGATTAAGATTAAATACAGTAATGTTCAGTTGGGGTCTTGTTGAAAGGTCATTGACAACAATAAGGTTCCCCTACCAACCGATGAAAACCTTGGAATGATAATATTCCAGAAAAACAATTGAATTGCATTTCTTCTGGAAACCTGAGGAGACGCAAGAATATAAATAAACCCCAACTAAATTTCAAGCAGCATACCTTGCGTGCTCATTCACCAATCGACATAAACAGATATAACAAGTTCGGATAGTAACGAATTACTGAACCCTAGAGAGCCAACATTTCTTTTAATACTCATACCATATCAAGATAATACTCACTCGAAGATTGTACCAAGCCATCCACCTTGTGAACTACAGTAATAACTGGCATCAAACCATGTTCTCTTGAGTACGTTAAACTGATAGCATTCTCCTCCATGAAGAACCCAACCATCAGCACAGGTACCTGAGGTCATTATTACGTCATAGAAAAGGTTGAAAATAATAGGCAAATCCCCGACTTGGATACAATGTTGTTGTTGCTGTTTTATTTTTCGTTTTTGTAACAGTTCTATCATCAATATCAATTTTTTTAAACGAATTTGAGATTGATAAAGGGGTTCATAAATTGGCTCTTAAGGCCGGGATCTGAGCTGGACCCTGAAACATAACACTTTACGATCGTCATACATAAAAATCAAAATCATGTACAGTATAGAGGATTGGTGAATCAATTGCAATTCCTGCAAATGTGTCAAGTACCCATCCCGCTGGAAGGGAACCTGTCAGAATCATAAAACATATATGGCATTGTTACAATGCCATATAAATTGTGATTATAGACGTACTTCTATAAACTACTTTCGACCACACTTCCAATAGGCTATGCCCGCATATAAAGTCGGCTACATAACCAATGCAATTTTCGGATTGATGTCTGCATAAAAAAGTCCCCATCTGGAGCTTTGGCTATTATTTTTGTCAGATTCGGGCTATTATTATAAAAGCAAAGTGGAATTGTTACCTTGTTCCCTTTCACATATAAATCGTTTCTGATTTCCACAGTCATCTACACTCCAAAGATCTGGATTCGGCCTCTGGATCATACCACATGCAGGGTATATGCTGATGATAAGGAACAGAATGAGAGAGAAAAGGTAAAATATTATCATTCATAAAGCTTTATTGTCATATTTAGTCTCCTCTGCAAAGTAGTTTGTAATCATTTTCATCCATTTTAGGTTAGTCAAGTTTGCCAATTTAAAAGTCTCAAGATCATCAAGCCCCTTAACTGAAAATTAACGAAAAATTGCCTAAAATTAGATATCTTGGGCCGTTGTCTCCCCGCCCCCGTCCGTAAAAAAAAAATGATTACTGCTCCGAATGAATCTTTCAGATGGCCGACGGCTGAAACATTTCCACCCCCACCTGTTTATATTTGGGGGAAAGTGTTAGTAGTTAACCGTCAGTCTGGTAAAGATAATTATCGTTGATAATTACCGCGTTTACATTGAGTCTTGGCTCTCATGTCGAATCCATGGGAAATGTTCGACACTGCAAAGAGTGAACCTGTGATCGTGTTTATACACAACAAAAAAAGCGAGTTCAACACGGCTCCCAGATCATGACCGGAAGTAAGGGACGTCATTAAGGTGTGTTGCGATGTATAGCCAAATTCCATATCTGACCTCAAGGTCATATACTTCGACACGGCTTTCTGTTTACAAACATAAAAAATGACGTGTCGAACCCGCCTCCCGGATCGAAAGCTACGATTTTGGCGGAGCAAAAAAGGCGTGTCGAACTCGGGTCGCGGATCACACTGATCCCGTTTACATGGCATAAAATTGCCGTGTCGAACCCGCGACCCGAGTCACAGTGTAAACGAGGTAATTATGACAAGGATGTCAAACATGACTTACGAATCATCTGGTTGACCTTCATCTACGTTCCAATTGCTGTAACCTTGAATATTGGTTCCATCTTCCCATGAAAACACACGCCTGTTACCCTGAAACGGATAATAGTATGATGATATAACAATATGATATAAGAGTTGTTTTACAATCAGGGTACACCTATTTGTCGGGACCAAAAAACAAAATGTTTTTGTATTATGTGTTCTAGACGAGTGAAATTATATTACTTTTAAATTTTGATTCATGAGGTCACCAACCTAATTTTCTAGAGGGGTTCAAATCTTGTAATACACGTAAAGTCAACTGCTTCGCTTTTTAACGGAACGTTATTTGACGGATTTGGCACCCCATTTTTGGTTAATGGTATAAAAAAAAAGATAAAAAAAAAAAAAATAACTGTAGCTTCTGGGGTTTTCATTTTTTTTTTACTTCCTTTGTTTTGACCATAAAGGTAGCATAAAATATTTCAATTTTTCACCGATCTCACTTTTTACTTCAACCCCTCCCCTAGACAAGAGACCAAAACCTGTGACCTTAAACCTTAATTTAACGTAAAGAACAATAACAACCATAAAATTCAGACGCGTTTTACTGGGGTAGGACGTAGGGGGCTTTGGTTAGCCGGTCACATAAAAAAGGGGCCCCAAAATGAGATAAAATGACAAAAATGGGCATTGTGGAGGTTGACAAACTCTTTTATTTTGTATTTCTCTGGAATGGTTTGGGGAACGTCCAAGTTATAGCCGGGATACCGAAAAGTGAAAGCGGGGACAAACAATTTCAAGAAATTGAACCCGGTGCAAAAAGATGTTGCTTTAACACACACACACACACAAAAACGTATCCAACCTTTATGAGCAACAGTGTATAATACATACATTATCGGTAAGGCCAATCCAGTATTGAAGGTTAGCGTATCGCACTTGCATGCTAGTTGCATGGGTTTGTTCATCTTTATCGTTGATGGAGATAAGGTAACCTTCCTTTCTTGAACAGTACGTACTAGCGTCGGCCCAGTTCATAGTATCAGAAACCCAAAGGTAACACTTATTCCCATAAGCTTCCCAGCCGTCTTTAATATCACACATTGGAATTTCCTCTGTAAAGAATGAAATGGGGCATGGTGTAGACAGATGTAGCTATTACGAGACACCCTACCCACAGACACACACACACACACACACACACACACACACGCACACCCATACACTTGTACACGAACACACGCACACACATGTACTCAACTTTTAAGCTAAAATCAAATATGTCAAATTATTGGATAAGCAGTTTCAGCAGTTCTCTTATTTTGTCTTTAAATTATTTTAAAGTTAGACTTTAAAGCTGGTGTATAGTTTCGGGAGAAAGAAAAATTTATTTTGATTCACATTAAGATAAATTATGATAGATTGAATCCAGTAACTATAATGAAGCAAATTATAGTACTTGAAATCTCGTTTTAGTGTCTTTATTTCATAATATAAGGATAAAAAAAGATAAGTCGGGGACCCGTCTCAGGTTAGCGCTCACGTGGAAAACCAATGGGGATTCTCTTGTGTGGGTGTTACACACAGATCGTTCGCACTAATTCACGCCGTAACCTCGGGCGTGCGAATCTGTCAGCAGAGGTCTAAACGGCAGTTGGATTGCGCTATATTCAAACTTTATAAATGAAATTCATCAGAAATATTGAAAGGAATGTCACAAGATCTCTCACACATATCTTTTAGTGCAATGTGGACAACATGTAACTACATTTGATCGGTTTTGTGCCAATTCCTTATTTGCTACCAAAACTATACACCAGGTTTAAAAATAATTTATATTGCTTTTTAAATTATCCAATCTGACTTACATATTTTTTCATAAAGTGTATAATTATATGGCTTCTGCGGCCACAGTTATCCTATCGCCCTTTTCCTGTAAAACACTGATAATCACCCCCTAACATTGTTCAAGGCATATATCCAGCCTATGATGGGAGAGATAGGTACCAATTAAGCTTTTGTCATCACCTTCAAGCCCTATGTCACATGACCAATTTCGAAATTGTTTGCATACTAATGAGTCCTACGAACATTACTGAATTTTGAAACATTTTCCAAGTCTCTAAATTAGGCCTGTGTGGATGTGAAAGATCAGCCTTTAAAAATTTGAAATACAAATATATTATTATATATATCATTCATAAGGTTTGGAATGAAACAAACACTGAGAAAAACATCTTACCGTATCCTTTTGAGCAAATGAACCCGTTTAATGCGAGACATTGTTCATCATTCCACTTTCCTCCGTTTACCATCTCTACACAATCTTCTCCGATTCCATCATTGTTGTTTGGTTCACCAGGATTCCAGTTCCTACAAACAAGAAGACATCCAAATAGATACTTTAAGAGACCAGGGGGGCATTTCATCAATGGACTTGTCAGACGTTTTATCCGACAAACTGTTACAAGCTACTGAAATGCTTGCATCTGATTGGCTGAGAGCAAATTTGTCGGATAAAACGTCCGACAAGTCCTTTGATGATATGCCCTCCAGATCCCAACCTACCATTAGGGAATATTTATGCCCTATCTGGTGTCGGTTTTGAGTCGCTATCACAAGTTAGGTAAGCTGTCGTTTGGTATGTTGGTGTATCATTGGGACGATGTGATCTATTGAGCAACCCCCCTCCCCCCGAATTTATTGGAGAAGAGTGTATCTTTGCATTATTCAGATATTACCATATATATAGACTAAACAATTGTTATCGATTTGAGTACTTTAAATTTGAAGAGAGGAAATGTTTTAAATGCGTTTATCAAATTAATTTGAATTAAACTTACGTGAAAGATGGGGCTGTGCCGTCTATCCACACAAATGTATTATCTTCAATGCGATCATAGAGTCCAATCCAGAACACCTGAGTGTAGAGTCTTGTCTGATCAACCAGCCAATTCTAAAGGACAAACCATACAATATCATAGTAAAGATCGTTGGTATTGCAACGGGAGCATTGGGGTCCAAAAGGAGCAATATATTTTCCATATTCAATGATGATATGAAATTATATGTCTCACTGTGAGTTGCATAGTATTGAGGTATGTTTTTGTCTGCATTAACTGGTGCGATTGAGAATTGTTACTGTACTGTCTTGTCAATATTATATTACATGTTTATATGTTTACATGTTTGTGTTATATGAATATTACCGATGGAAAACAAATTTCCATATTTTGCGGACAATAAAACTTTGAATCTTGAATACTGAATACTGAGGATGCGGGACACTAAAGCATCGGTTTCCCAAAGATGCAGGAGACATTCTCAAAGGAGGGATTCCTAAGATACAGGACTCTACAGCATCGGTCTCCCAAAGAAGCAGGAGACATTTTAAAATGAGGGATTCCTAAGAAGCAAGACTCTACAGCATCGGTCTCAAAAAGATGCAGGAGACATTTTCAAATGAGAGATTATAATACTGCAGGACACTATATAGCATCGGTCTTTCAAATCAGGGATTCTTATAATGAGGGAAACTATATCATCGGTTCGCTTTTCACAAAAAACTCATATGGTTTAGCCTTATGGTCATTTAAAAAAAAGATATATTAGTGCTTTCATGTTTAAATATAGCAAATCTATTTCTTAAACGTAATTTTTACAAAAATTTAGATCGAGACATTTCAGATTTTTTTTTTTTTTTTAATCAAGATTCCTTATTAATTTATCCATTTTATTTCGTCATTATTACTTCTACCTTTTTTTCTAACACTCTATCAATATTGTCAATTTGAAACATTATGGCAATGCATCCAGATTATCACCTTGCAGGATCCTGATGCTGATCAATATCATTTGCCGATCAAGATCCTGATGGTTCCCGAAAGGTAAGCACCTGAATATATTTCATGTTGCATTAATAACACCCCTTTGTAGGATCCTCATACCTATTAATGTCATGGTCCAATAATGATCCTGCAGGATCCTGTACTGTAAGGTGATACTTGGATGCAATGCCCCATTAAATGCTGGCATTTTTTTTTTTTTTTAATCTTTATGATTCTAACTGTATGAGGGGAGGACTAAACTAATACTGTTATATGATATTTATTTAAAAAAAAAAAAAAAGCCCAGCAGGATTAACACTTACATTCATATCCTGACTCTCGAGTTTGATGAGATTGGCATGTCTTTCTTGACAGTATTCCTGGGCTAACATGAATGTCATTCTAGTGCCAACAACAAGTACACAAGTATCTTCGTATTTCATCCATCCATCTCCACATTCCGCTGTAGGTTCATCAAAATTGACAAAATAATCAAGTTAATTTTGCTAGCAGGATACGTTGGTTTCAGCTTTATTAGATGGCGCTTGATGTATACATTACTTATTTTTAATAACATTAATAATAAACTAATAATTTGTATTACCAGGGTAGTTAAAATTTCGACTATTGCCCTTCCAGCGGGGCCATAGGACATTACGTATTCCCTTATTACAGGGTTCCCATTTTAGAAGTGTTTGGTATGATTCGCTAGAATTGAAAATGTTCATGAGGGTAGCTGCTTTAATCAACCCAGCCAACATGTCTGATCTTTAAAAATAAAAAGTTATTGAAATTGTAATTTAACATGTTTAATGTCATGTTTGATTTAACACCACATTTTTTCTTTCGTATGTGACGCATTTTTGGAAACATGCTACCTTCATCTTTTCTTTGTAAATTAAAATTTGATGTCCATCATTGCGTCTTATGAATATCGGATTCAAAAATTAATACACGCTGGCATTTCTGAGCATTTAAACACAGCATTGCTGGACGGTTTGTCGGTGCAGAGAGGAGAGTGTCAATTATTTCCCAATTGTGAAAATAAATAGGGTTTTAACTTTTAATTTAATTATGAACAAAATAATAATTTTTCAAAGTTCATATTTGACTCCAATTAATTTAATCATTTTTCAGTTGAGTGAGTATTTTTTTTCGAATTGGTTTACAATACAAACATACGGGAACAAAGTCTTACTTGACAGAGCTGGCGGATGAGTACTTCTAGCTGTCAAAAATCAAACGAAAAGAAACACAAAGTTATCGAAAACCATTTAAATTCCTTTTAGTCACAATTTTAAAAACTGTTTGGTAAGCACAAATGATAAAAATATGTATCATTTAGCTATAAAAAAAGAGAGCAAGCCTTGAAGGAAAAATAAGCGATGGCTGTAATAATAACTACGCATTCATGGTTGAATTCATTTTGGCAGGTTTTCTTAGTTACTATAATTTACGGATGTTTTTGTCTCAGGGACATAGTAAAGAGGTATCTAAACAACCTGTGAACTACAATATTTATTTATTATATATAATTATCCAGTTTGCGTACATTAGGTGATACTACGTTGGGCCAACATCGGGCAAGCTTCGGGTTGTCAAGAACAACCTTTGTTTGCAAAAGATATCCATAAATCATAACTAGGAAACCGGTCTATTCAATAGACCATTTCAAAGTTATTATAACTTATGAATATAATATATTCAAACACCCTGCTTTAAAGAATGAACTACAATATTTGGTGTCCAGTCTGTGCCCTGTAACACAAAGTCTTACGATTAATAAAAAGATACGATTTATTTTTTTTTCTCGCTAGCCTCATTTGGAACGCAGGAACAGTCATGGATTAGGATTAGGATATGATTAAGATTAGGATAAGGGCTAGGGTAAGGATTAAGATCATCAACTTTGGAGCACCCTGTCCATGATGAGGCTACCAAGAAAAATCAATCGTATCTTTTTATCAATCGTAATTCTTTGTCTTAGAGGACACTGCATACATTGGTTTCTGTTATGTCAGGCAAGCCTTTGACATGCTTTTGGAGTGTCAAGAATGACCCCTATCAAAACAAAAACAAGAAATGCCTAAAGTTATAATAATTTTGTGAAAAGGTCTATTAAACATAGGGTACATGCAGGTAATATGGGCCCCCTAAGCTCATTTGCCTAATTTACATAAAATTACGAAATGACACACAGTCTAATCTTTGTTTATATGAATCAATAACTACTGCTCTAACTTTTATTGTGAAGAAAAACAATTATCACCAACCCCCCTGTCTGCAATATTCAAATGTTGACGTCATTACCAAAGTGCCCATATTACCTGCATGTGCAGGTAATATGGGCACATGTATTTAATGTATGTTTTAAAAACTACAATGACTCTACCATGTCTGGAATTTGCTTAAAATGTTGAAAATCATTAACTTTAAGATATAATTTGAAATTATAAGACCCTTCAGTAAATCCTTTGACTATATATTTCATTGTTATGTATTTTGTATATTATTTCTTTTTTAATATTCTTTAAATATCATTTTCAATATACAAGTCAATATAGGCCTACATTAAGTTATTTATATTAATCATATACTATGAATATACCCCCAAAAATCGTAGCAAAGAGATTGATGCCTCATCTCAATACTATAAGTACCAGAATCTCTTCCGCCACTTTGGATGTCCCATATTACCTGCACTAATGTTGCTGTGTCAGGCAAGCATTAAATGCCACATTGCACTCCTTCACTAAAACAAATTGACCTGATCAAAATGCAAACTATAAGCTTACTAAATATACAAAACAGCATTGAGTTACCCCCTCAAACACTCTTTCACCATCACATTCTGTGAAATATCAAATTTTACATCAGGGTAAAAGAAATGCCGTAAGTTTTACCTACCTTGTTGGTTTTCAGCAATTTTTCTCAGAGAAATTTCGGCATTAGATGTTCTCACGACGATATATTTCCGTATACAGTTCATATGAACAACATTATGGTGCTCACACCGGTCACCGGTCACCGGTCGACGGTCACGACATGATTTGCTTCAGGTGGCCCATATTACCTGCTGGCCCATATTACCTGCATGTACCCTTTGACAAAAAATCTGAAGAGTAGCTCGTTCTTCTTTGGTAAATGAGTATTCAAGATTGAAACCCTTTGCAAACAAAGGTTAAGGTGTTTAGCGTTAATCAAAAAATGGAGTAAGCATTATTCGTTCCTGTTCAATGAATTAAAGCTTGAATATATTTTAATATGACCGGAAATTAATGCGACAAAGGAGAACTTACTTATCGGGGGGCCTGGCGTGGTAGTTGTTAATACTGAAATGAAAAATAAAAGCATTTGGGTTACGAGATATGTTGAGCATGGTTTTCGATACAGATTTTTTTTTAAATGAAATGCAGAAATTATAATTTAAAAAAAAATTTTAAATTTTAAACCAAGGTTTAAAATTTAAAACAAAAACGTATTTCAATTGGTTGAATACTCTAAATTATTATTTTATAATGAATCAATTTTTTTCTTTCTTCTATCATGGCAGGAAAAAAAGGGCTTCAGTGTGTCTTCCTTCTAAGCTTTTCCCAAGATACTCAATTTCCAAATGATATAATGTAAATGGTATTTTGGCATTAGCGATTCCAAGTTGATTATTATTTAAGTATTCTAGATGAAACAAATGGATACTTAACAAAAATATTAGAGGGGAGATAGAAAGCACTTTTAACATATAATATCACAGAGTTCACTGACAAATTATTGAATAAACATATGTACTTTTGTTTTCAGAAGATGGACTTACTCGTTGGTCTGGCACATATGGACCTCTGTGGAGCAATGCACTGTTCATCATTCCAAAGCCCGTTGGTGTAAATTTCTACACAGTCTTCGTGGAGACCATCACTTTCATTTGGTTCACCCGCTTGCCAGTTGCTGATCAAAAATACAAAATTGTCGGAAGTTAAGTGTTTTTGTTTACATGATGATCACTTCCTAAAATAATATTATTACAATATGATATCGCAAAGTATAATCTGCGTCACACTGGAAAGTCTTGGTAAGATAAATAGATAGAGTGATAGAAAAATAGATAAAATTGGTTTATTGGTAAAAACAAATATCATTCCGGCAAACCCCAATTGCGATCAAGTTACAGAGTTAAAGAGTAGAATGTTACCTTAAAATGATATTGGCGATATGCTGAGAAGACGGACGTGCTTAAAAATAGTTAATAGTATCAGTGAGAGTATTTTTGGCCAGTCGGGTTATGACTAGTATATCTGAAAATCGTCGGTATTGCCTATCGAAATTCTGGCTTCCAGCTTACAATTTACACGAACCATCTGCATTTAACTGTGTCTCTTAAGTCTTTAGAACTTGCTAGAACAAACAGAGCAGGAGCTGCAACAAATCAGACTTATAACTTTTTTTTTTCGAGACAGAATGTTGCTAAAAAAAACATAATCTAATTTCCTAATCCAAATGAAGCTGATTTGGCAAACGATCATGTGATAATTATGTGGTCTATTGTGTATCAATGACTTTAAAACAATATATTTCAAATTAAATGTCGTGTCTGTACCCATGAACAGAATAAAACTCTGTATATACATGCATGTGTTTCATGCATTTAGTCTGTCAGTGATGTGAATTACTACAATTATAGTAAATCCGTTCCATGATTTATTTTACTTTATTCTTATTTCATTTATTTATTTATTTATTTATTTATTTATTTTTTTTTTTTTGGGGGGGGCCGGATTTTATATTTTTTCTTCAAAAAGATAGGAAATATGATATGTAGAGTTGTGATCTTGAAACTTACCTATAGTCACTTTCCAGGAGCGGAGTTTCATCAACCCATATAAATGAGTACATTTCTCTTTTATCAGTTAATCCGATCCAGAAAACGCTATTACCATACCCAGAAATCAGAGACGTTAAAAAATCCTGTAGAATATAAAGAAATATGATAAAGTTTTATTCAGATTTATCTCAACGTCCAATCTTATGTTTCAAAAGTGTTTAGTAGCGAATTAAATTCTGGAGACTTCTTTACTACTGCTTTGATATTACAAGAAGTCCCGAATTAAGGATTTCTTCTGATACATAAACTGGGGTACAGTCATTGCGAGGGAGGTTATGGGTATGGAAAGGGTCTCTTTCATAATTTCTACAGCTTCTCCTCATCAACCTACTCCCAGCTGAAATGTGAGTACTTAAGTAACTATTCTCATGTAATGGATCCGTTAAAGGTACGCTATGTAAATCTAGATATAAAGTGAAATGTATAAACTGACACGGATCGGATCCAGGTTCCAATCCCGCGTCTTTCGGATGGTGACGTTTAAGGTCAGTACCAACCCAACCCCCACCCCATCGATTTTTTTATTTTTATTTTATTTTTTTGGTTTTGTTTTCTTTCATATTTGTTCACCTTATCTCTCAATATTGCAAAATATATCCTATTTGTCTAAAATCAGAGACTGACAAATTATCCATTGTTTTCACACCTCTTCATATTCACATCTTTTTATCGGGAAGTCAAAACTAATATCCATTTATTTATGTATAATGCTTTTCAAATGATATTGATATTAACAATGTAAAATTAAATTAAATTAAAATGAAAGTTGAAGACAAAGGATAATGGAGGATAATTAGACCACGGCCCCGTTGCTAGAAACTCTCATGTATCGTGACAATCACGATAGGGGAGTTATGTCATGAATTTATTACATTATTTTATTCCTCTTTCAATCTTTCATATTTACAATGATATTGCCATTTACAAATTTACAACATATTAAATTTTACAATACTATAACAATGTGGAATTGAAAGAGAATGAGACCGACTAATAAGCAGACATAAAGACATAAAGCTTCTAGCAACGGATTTATGTCAGGCGCGGATCCAAGAAAGTCGAATTGAATGCACTTCGGGGGCCCAATTGTCTGGGGACAAAGAGCCGCTTTTGTTCCCAGACAATTGGGCCCCCGAAATGCATTCAATTCGATTTTCTTCGATCCGCGCCTGTTATGTCATGGGGTTTATGTCACGTTTCTAGCAAAAGAGAACAGATATACAGTAAAGCGACTGCAAACAAATTATATAAATCTGTATTTCTACAGCAAAGTCGCCATATCTTCTGATATCTTCTAAATACCGTACTGTAAAGAAATTCTGACCTTTTTTTAATTTTTATTTATTTATTTATTATTTTTTTTGCACCTCTCGCTTAAATTTTTGGAGGAGAAATCAACAATTTTTTTCGTTTTTTGTTCGTTTGTGTGTGTGTGTGTGTGTTTTTTTATTTTAATTTTCTTTTTAAACATTACTTGGCTACAAGATTTATTGTTTTGTTAAAAGCATAATAATCCGGACACTTACATTGAATTCTTCATCCTTGATAATTGCCAAGTCAGACTGTTGAATTTGACAGACATCTCTGGCAGTATTGAAAGTATTTCGGTCTAAGACGACACGTACACACTGTTCTTCTTTATATTTACGCCATCCCAGTGGACAAGGTGGCTCGTTGGGCATTGCTTATAGGAGGGATGGAGAGACACAGATATAAAAAGAATCTTTAGTTGATATATTTCCACTAGACCAATATGCTTATATGGCATCAAAATTCCGTCACCGGACCCGTATGATGTACACTTGATACAATTATTGAGTATGTGCCCCCTTCCCCGTCCCACCCTCCCCCTAAAAAATAAAAATATAACAAAACAAAAACCGGTATCAAAT
>CALNVZ010002100.1:46582959-46610447 GCA_940671915.1 Paracentrotus lividus
TATATATATATATATATATATATATATATTCAATCATAATGATATCCAGGGTCTTGCAACCTATTTGAATTCAAAATTGATATCCTTTTTCTTCTAGTGCCGTTATCTATATTTGACATAGGCGACCATTCTATGCCAATCCTCTCTGTTTTGTAAGTATTTTATGAGTTTTAGAGTTGACTTCCCAATCCATTCGGCTATTCCTCTGAGATACGTCATTCTCTGTCTCCCCCTTGCAATCTTTCTTTCTATCTTTCCTATCAAATTCAATATTTCAACGTGATATAATAACGCAATTTCTGGAAAATTCCAAAAATTCAGATTTTGAGTAAACAAACACTTACTGGTAGGTGGAGGTCCAGTCAATCCTAAAATAGAAAATAAAAAAAGATAGTGAAAGGTTTATATCATAAAATTTGTATAGTGTCAATCTAACTGTTATATTGTTGAGTATATCTTGATTGATTGATTGATATTTGTCACGTGCAAACAGTATAAACAATATGAAAGAGTAAAAGACACGCTGATAGGAAAGCCCATCAAAACCGAATTCTTTTCATAGTATGTCATACTTTTGAGTGTGTAAGTCTAATTTTGAGGATTTTGATATAATATCTTTTAAGTCTAACTGTTCCTTTAATTATGATAATACATTTTAACCTAAAATTACCAATATATGCATTTATGTGTATCCAAACATTTTGTATTTAATCACATGGATCATATTCTAATCATAAGAATAAAACACAATTAATCATCTTTAAGACAGTTATCTATCATCTGTTAAACGAAAAGAGATGGGAAAGTAGCTGATGTCAACGTGCTTTATTCAAGCTATCAGCTACTGTGGTTATATATGTATATTTCCACATGATACCTAAACATGGTCGAGAAGGGTGAAATCTTGAGCGTTGAGGTTCATTTACGTCCCCGTCATTTTGCGGTCTCACTGACTATCATCACTCTTATTAATCGATCGAGACACCGTCGAAAATTTTGAAGTGTATAATCATCATATTTTTACATTCTCTTTTAAGAACTTTACGCAGGAGGTTTCAACTTTTTGGGGGGAATGCAAACCAAGGGATGTTAATTTCCTTTTTTGACGTATCAATTTATCTCACTTTTTCAATGATACACAATATCAAAGTGGAAACATTAAGCACTCACCGACTGGTCTCTCACAAATGGGATAAGCCATTCCAAGACATTGTTCATCATTCCAAAGGCCGTTTGAATATATCTCTACACAGTCTTCATGCAACTGATCATTCTCATTCGGTTCACCTGGAGCCCAATTACTATCAGGTATAAACAGAGGAAGGAAAGCCAACAATACAACGTTGAAGTACATTTTAAAGGTATTCAATTGAATATTTTGTCCTATATATCAAAATAATTTAGCTGCATTACCTACATGAGTACACTTATACGCTTTTAACAGTATATTAATGTTATAAAAGCACACTATGTATACCCAACAAAAAAAGTAAGTCCCCCCCCCCCCTAATCAAAATGATGTAACTTTTGAACGGGGTTGTTTTGAGCACAATAATTTGGAGGGAGGTTTTCTACACTTATTGAGTACCTTCTGTGAAAAAATGACATTGATCCCTTGAGACATGGATGAGTGATCAACGTTTAAAGCAAAAATGGACATTTTCAAAAGTCACAAGGGTCATTTTGGAGGCTGTAAAAATAACAATTTTGTAAGATTTATTTTTTACCTTGTGTTTAATTGTTTTGGTGGATTTATCATCCAAAATTTGGTCATCCAACACCAATTCCGATACATTTCATTATTTTTCATAGATGAGTGAGCACAATTTTAAGAATTATGTTCAGGCCTCCAAAAATGGTAAAATCCAACAATTTTATTTAAAGAATTGAAATCAGATATTATCATCAACATTATCGTCACATTTTGTGAAAAAATGAGCACTATTCGTTGTGTCATGGACGAGTGAGCACACTTTAAATGTGACTATTGTGACTTTTGTAATGACATTTTTGCCTTTAACGTATGTTTATTCATGCATGACGCAAAGGTTTTATCTCATATTCGCACATGACTTAGTCGATGAGTATATAAACATAACTGCCAAACGATATTATTTAACATCTTTTTGTTAAAAAGTTCCAGCATGTTGATTTGGGGTTTGTTTTTGCCTCGAGATTGTACACAATGTCATTTGAGAGGAAATCAAAATTTTAACAAAATTGACATTCGGCTTAATTTCATCGATGATTTTTGTTAATTCTACTGAAAGTTTTTCCATGAAACTTGGCACACAACTTCTGGGTGGTACTAACTAACAGGAACAAACGTTGAATTGATAATCTGATAAGGCACGGAGTAGGGCCAAAGCTCTGAAATTTCTTCTTATTTGCATGTTTTTCTAATAACTTCTGCTCACTGAAGCGTAAAACCCTGGAATTTTCGTGAAACTCAAATCAAATGAAGTATCCAAGAAGGTCTGTGACAATTGTTCAAAGTAAGCAATTGAATTTCAGTCAACAAGCAAAAAAACGGCTTTTCACGTATCACGTATTCATTGAAGCGTGAATTTTTAATAAAATGCCATAACATTATTTGACAAAAAAAATAATTTGACATACGTATAAAAAAAATGTTGATAAAATGATTTTATTACATAAATATGGAACAATACTTATCTTAGAAATTTGAAAATATCCTTTTTTGTTTTTATTAAGTATTCATTCAACCGTGAATTGATAAGTATTGTTTAAAACACTCTTCCAGATTGCATATTCCGTCATAATCAGTAATTTTTAAAAGTAAAAATGCGTAAAAAATGCAGTTTTTGCAACTTTTACCTCATGTGCATCCAACCGTGAAATTTAATGCAAAAATCGTTTGATGTGTTAGAAATTAAGTGCAACAACCCTTCTGAACATATCTTTTGTTGAAAAGTCTGAATTTGTTCAAATAATATTAAATTAAAGTTATGAAATTAACCTTGTGACTTTCGAAAAGTGACATTTTTGCCTTTTGACTGTACTCATTGAAGCATGACAAAACGAATTTCAGTAAAATTCGCTCAAATGTAAGCTGATAAAATTACCTACAAGCACATGTAATAAAATATTTAAAACTCCTCTTTGTTAAAAAGTTACATCAATTTGATAAGGGGGACTTACCTTTTTTGTTGGGTATATATAATGTTAAAGTTCTACTTAACTTTTTATTATTATTATTTATTATGCGTATTACAAAATAGTTACTAAATGTAGATCAGCTATATTCCATCTTTAAAAATGATATCTAACTCACGTGTATAATTTTCCCCAATATATACATGTACATTAATTATGGCTATTTTCATCTCAAACAGTTTTTTTGTTGATTAGATAAACATTTCGTTATTACTGGTATATATTTTTGTCTTATTTCTTAATATCGCATGGGAGAAGTGTTTTCTACAAATATCGATTCCTAAGTAATTTTAAGCTATTAAGTAAAAAA
The DNA here is from genome assembly GCA_940671915.1 of Paracentrotus lividus. NCBI lineage: Eukaryota > Metazoa > Echinodermata > Echinoidea > Camarodonta > Echinidae > Paracentrotus > Paracentrotus lividus. The sequence continues at coordinate 46,586,447 of CALNVZ010002100.1, forward strand.
TAGATGACATCAGATTTAAATTGAAGCAACAGTGTGTTGGCTCTTATATGACACGCACTATAAATGGTGTTTGAGATAAATACTCGTATTATACTGTTGGTCGGAAAAGTTGGATATTTTTTTTTGTGTGTGCCCCATTAACTTCTTTCTGCTCTGGCAGAAATTTCTCAATCCTACTCGATCCTACTCCCGCGAAACGCGTCCAAAGTGTAGGATTGTTATTATTTTTTTAACGTTAAATCAAGGTTTAAGGTTACAAGTTTTGTGCTCTTGTCTAAGGAAGGGGTTGAAGTAAAAAGTGAGATTGGTGAAAAATAGAAATATTTTATCCTACATACACGTAATGCTCGTTCCGGATTCTTATTACCCCTATCACAGGTTTTAGGAGAGGAAGCCGTGTCAAAATAAGCTCCCTAGTATAGGCTTTTAGAAGTGAAGCTGCATCAAAATTACCCTATAATTCATTACAGGCTTTTGGAAGCGGCCAGCAAAAATACCCCCCCTTTTTTTTTCTTCTTTTTTTTTAATACAGATTTTAGACCATATTCGGGACCCCTTTCAGGATTTTTCCTCAATGATTTGAAAACCAGGCCTAATTCAAAGTAGGTCGGGGGAAAATGCTAAAAGACCCCTATTTCAATTATTTTTCTCGATTTTACCCCTACCTGAGCCCCTAAAATATACACCTTTTCCGGAGAAATTAGGAACGAGTATAGGTGTATGGTTGACCGCCTGAGTGGGTGGGGGGGGGGGTGGTGGTTAAGGGGGTCATTACTTACGTCCAGTCCATGTTTGTACCGTCTACCCATTTGAATTGGATGGTTCCCCTGTCTGATAAACCAAGCCAAAACACGGAATTGTCCCCTGAGATGAATGATGTCAGCCATGTCTAAAAGGAAACACAAATATAGCATGAGCCTCTTATTAGATTACATATTCAATTGGGGCGCGTCGCTGATATCTTGTAAAGAGTACGTAGTATCAAAATAGTACTCTCAGATTAATTTGTCTTTTTAACGTCAACGGCAGTGTCAACGATCGTGATGCATTCGTTATTTCACGATGTAATTTGTTTTCCATACAGCATTCATGTAATTATACTCATAAATCCAAGGTGGCCTCAAGATATTTATGTACAGTTTTTGTTTAAGCAATGAGCTCTTGTTAGACTTTTCACATTGTTAATTTGTGTATTTTGTACTGTGATTTTGATATGTATTTTATTTTTTTTATTAATCTTGTTTTATAAATTTCTTGTACCTTTGTATGTTCATGTAAATTTTATTTGTAAATTCAAAATGTATCAGCTTGTAGCTGCAATCTTGAATCAATAAACCTATTAAACATATTCAAACATCCTGTAATAAAATAGTGAACAACAATACATGGAATCCAGTTTGCATACATTAGTTGTTGCTATGTCGGGCAAGCCTCTGGCAAGCTTTCAGGTTGTCAAGAACAACCTTTGTTTAAAAAGTATGCATACAATTTGAATATGTTAGTAAGCTGGTCTATTTCATTTTCAATTTCAATACTCACATTCTTTGCCTCCGTTTTACTCATGACCAGATTCGCATTGATGCTTTCACAGTAGGCCTGTGCATTGGTTTTAACCATACGTTCCGCATACAAAGGTAAAGAGCACATGCCTTCTGGTGCATAAAGATTCCATCCTGGTTCACAGTCTTGCCCTACAGCAGCTGAAAGAGAGACAGGAGAAAGAGAGAGAGAAAAGAGACACGGTCAGGTAGACAGAGCAATAAACAGGGGTAAATGAAAAGGGCGATGTAAACAGAGACGACAGAGAGAAATGGGAGAGAGACAAACAAAACACACACACACACACGCACGCACCGACCCACACACACACACATACACACACATAGGAGAGATAGATCGGGGGAATGATATGATGCATCGAAGGAGTATAAAAAGCAGAAAACAAAATAAAGGTATATAATACACGTCGGCTCTAGGACAACTACCCCAGGGGGGTGTTTCACAAAGAGTTAAGTAGACTTAAAGTCGCACTTAACTTCTACGCGCATCTTGTTTTACAACGTGCAATTTTATTGATAGATTTCACAATGGCGCGCATCCCTTGAGCATGGTCTGACCAATAAGGTGATGCGTAATATAACGCACAAAAATAACGAGTTAAGTGCGATCTTTAAGTCTACTTAACTCTTTGTGAAACACCCCCCTGGATGTTTACCCCAAGACAATTACCCCCGACGACAAATACCCCCAAGGAAAACTAAAATCCTTAGACAATTACCTCCCGGATAATTACCCACTTGAAAATTACCATCCCCAGGTACACACCCTTACTCCCCAAATAATTTTCCCCCGCGGACAAATACTCTCTTGAATATTACCACCGAAGTCATTATTGTGGGGAGGGGGGATTGTCTTCCCTAGTAATAGTCAGGGAGGTAATTGTGCCAAGGTAACCATCCGCGGGTAAATATACGAGCGTAATTGCTCTCGGGAGGTAATTGTCTAAGGGGTAATTATCCGGGAGTAATTGTCTGGGGGTAATCGTCCTAGGGGGTAATTGTCCTTGGGGTAGTTATCCGGGGGTAGTTGTCCGGTGACGATAACCCTGGAGTTATTGTCCTCTTACGCAGATAGTCACACACATAGACTTATTTCAGGGTTCTACGATTTTCATTACAATCATAACGATTTACAAAATTAATTGAAATCACAATAATTTGCTTAAATTTGCATATTTTCCTGAGGCCTGGTTTCACATTCTCGTACATAAAGTGTAGCTTATTTTAATATTTCGTAATTCATTCAACTTCCTTTCTCGTAAAGAACTGAATTCATATAAGATGTCGAAACCCCAAATTTTTATCTGGAACAAGATATATGCTTATACTCATCAGAGGCCCCACCTATGCTGCTTTTTCCATAGAAAATAAATAAATAAATAATGATAACACGGAAATAAAATAGAGGGCTGTGTACAAAAAAAAAATGGTAGTCTGGGGAAAATAATTAAGGTATGAAATCTTTTGAAATGATGTGTCTATGTGGAACTCAATTAAAGCCAAAATATTGTCTTGCTGATGCATTTTGTTTTGTATTATTTGCTTTAAAAAAATAAAAGTTATGCTAAATCATGTGCGACGAGGAGCTAATCGAAATTACACATAATTATGTATTGTTCCGGAGCGATGAATTCATGGCAATTGTGTGCGAAACCGATACAAAGCCTTATAAAAGCATGCGCAAAATAGATTTTTCTTGATGATACAAAACTGATCATATCTCAAGATCTACAGCACCAAATGAGATGAAAAAATTGCAGAAGAAAGACTGATTACTTATTTTCATTTATTAAAAAAAAAAAAAAAAAAAAAAAAAAAACATATTCGCCGAGCAGAAAGACGACGGCAATCTGGATTTATCAAGGGTAATAATACAGGTTTTAAAGAAATAACGTCAGTCAATATTGTGTAGCTTTCACCACGAGAAGCAGTTACGTTTGCTTTTGATTTATTATTTGTTTGTTTCTATTTTTTTTGTGAGTTGTGTGTGTGTATGTGTGCGCGCGCGTGTGTGTGTATCGACGTAGATAATTGATACAATCTTTATTAATGTATAAAATAAACACAACACACAAAGTAAGTTCCCCCTATTTCATATTTCCATAATTTTTTAACCAGAAGGAATTGAAAAAATTCAATTATATGTCAGCGTAGGTAATTTTATTAGCTACCATGAGACCTATTTTTTTTTTAGGAAGAATCATCATGTCATGCTTCAGTGAGTAATGGTTGAATGCAAAAATGTCATTTTTGAAGTTCACAAGCCAATTATCACAACTTTGAAGTAATGATTTCGAAACAATATTCAAACTTTTCTACATCACACTTGTCAAAAAGACGCCACATGTGTGCCCTAACATACAATAAAAGTTCATGGTCAAATTTCACGGTTGAGTGAGCACTGGCTTAAAACTGCAAAAATTGCAGTTTTTGTGAATTTTACGTGGTACATTCGATCAAATATGATGGAATTCCTGTTTTGAGAGTGTATTTCGACTTTTGCCAGCAATTCACGGTTGAATGAACACATCAAATAACCAAACATAGGCCATTTTTAAACTATGATCCGGTACTGCAGTAATTTTATGCACTAAAATCATCTCAATAGTATTTTTGGGTTATGTTTATAACCTTTAAAAATGTGTCAATGATCCTATGGCGCTGTACTTTGACTTTTGCCAACAATTCACGGTTGAATGAACACATCAAACAACCAAACAGGCCATTTTAAAACTATGATCAGGTATTGCAGTCATTTTATGCACTAAAATCAACTCAATAATATTTTTTTGGTTATGTTTATAACCTTTAAAAATGTGTCAATGATCCTATGGCGCTTATTTAAAATTTCACGGTTCAGTGAGCACGTGAGATTGATGATTGATGTGTTCACTCAACCGTGAACTGTTAGCAAAAGTCGAAATACACTTCCAAAACAGGAATTCCATCATATTTGATCGAATATTCGAATTTTCCCTGGTATATTCGATGGATATCTTCTACATTGAACAAGATGTTTCATTGTAGCTAAACTGATATTATCTGTTGACAGCTAAACATTTTCATGATGATCGAAAAAGTTTAACAAGTGCGAACCCCCCCCCCCTTCCCCCCCCCCAAAAAAAAAAAAAAAAAAAAAAAAAAAATCAAGTTTCGATTTGATCGAATTTACCAGCAGGAAAATTCACAGTAACTACAGTTTTTGCAACATTTACGTTAGTAAGTTTAATAACAATGTTCCAAACTTTGCTGTTTTAAATCCTTTGTTAAGAAACAAAAGAAAACGAATATTATTAGCTAAAAAGAGAAACAAACTACACATCCATTTTAAAAAAATGGCGTTTGATGTTTAACGTTCCCCCTACTTTCTACATTGGTCGCGGTATATAACATAAAATTGTACCTCGATGCCCTCAATTCAGTGAATGTATTGTAAGTACCTTTTTGCACTATTATGTTGTACATTGTAGCATACATGTATCCAGTATTCTATTACTTTTAGTTTTGTTTTTTAATTCCTTTGAATGAAGTCACATAGTGTTTAATAGTTGATAAAGTTACATTTATGTTACAGCGACATGATAAAACATGATATATGCAGTACGGAGTCATCGGAGGACAGAACCCCTATTGTAATAAGTCGGCACGTTGTTATGACTTCTTGTTTCAACGAAATCGGTATTCATAAATTATGTCTCTAGTTCAGGTCACTTAGGTCAGGGTACACTTCACGGTTGAAAATTTGTCGTGCGTTGCGCGTACTTGTGAAAAAAAACTCAAAGAGTTGGTATGCAGTTGCCTCGTCTTAGACGAACTTATACAGTTGGGTTCAAGGAATTTTAGATTTTCAGGTCTTCTCTGTTTTATTTGACCATGAAGTTCAGTTTTGTTCCCCTCTTTTTATTGGGCGTTTTGTTCTTTTGGTGTCAAATCATCATGTTTTCCACATTTACGACTTCATGTTGATTCGTCTCAGGCGGGTGTGACTGTATATCCAACAAAACTTGATCAGTATGTAACTACAATACGAAAGTGGAATTTAACTGTGAGGTGTATTCCGTCTTCGGTGATAAATAACAGGACTAAAGCTCGATTCTTGTTTTCTTTGTTTTACAGGGTTATATTTAGGCATATAGGTCCGTTTACAAAGAGGCTTCCTCCTACTTTGTTGCTTGGTACTGTATCTATTATGTTCAATGTACACATTTCTATAAATAGTCTTCTTGTTATTAAGTTCCTCCCTTTTTTTCTTTATTGTTCTATCAGTTTTTATTATTTTTATATATGTTATTAAACTTTTTATTGTAATTGTTGATACGATGCTTTTGATGACCTGTACATTGATTTTTTTTTATTGAATAAAACACTTAAATAAAAAAAAATTGGTCAATTTCTGCGATTCCTGCGTTTCTGTAGTAAGGGTATTGGAAAAACTTCCTGCACGTCGTACATGCAACGTGCCTCCGAGGTACCTGCGCTGCACGATTTTTCTACGAAATCCATCGTAGGGAGTTGCACGTCGAAGGTACGACGAGTTGTGACCGCCGCATAATCTGACATTATTGCAGCATACTTCAAACAATAAATTAATTGAACTCGGTATCCGGTTTGAGGGTTCATTTGCTCTACACTCCACAAACCCTCTACCCCAAGCATGAATGATAATAAATGATAATCATAATAATATCCATATCTGAAGAAACAATATTATTGATAATATTACATATTTATATAGCGCATTACGTAACCATGAATTCCATGCAATTTACATCTCACGATGCATATTAATTTTTTTTCGAGATTGTTTTCTTTCGACTTATTGATCTAAGATCAAAATCGTTCCAGTATTTCACCAATATAAAACAAATATTTGTCTGTTTGATTAATCTTCGGTGTCCAGAAGGCGTGTATACATAATAAGGCAGTAATTACTGTTGAAGAACATCTTAATATGGTTCTTATCTTAAAATACTTTGATTAGGTCACCAAACTTCACTTGTCGAGGTCGGGGCACTACGATTTGTTTGCCTATTCGATGCTACATTTTCTATGCAACACTTTAAATATTGTCCAAGCAAGAATCATACCATATCTATATTTGGTTCTAGGAAATCTCCCCCGGAGGACAACTCCCTGGGACAACTCCTACCTGACAACTCTCACCACGTAAGACTATTAGTATTCCTTACAAATCGATTTTTATGACCACACCTGATGCGTGAGAAACTGTACTTTTTCTTTTCTTCTTTTTCTAAGCAAACCTAACTGGTCAGTCAAATGTTGTTGTTTGTTTGGGGGGGGGTAGTGTGTGTGTGTGTGTGTGTGTGTGTGTGTGTGTGTACATTTTTATTGCCGGGTAGTGGAAGTAAAGTAGTAGGAGGCAAAGTTGAGAAATGAAAAATGAAATTTGAAAAAATACCGACGGATTTTTTATTACCTTAAATGTGTACTTCGGTGCAAAATTGAGAACAAAAGGATGGAAATTTCCAAGGAATAATTGGCAATTAAGCCACAAATTACTATTTTACCTAAAGGGGTAAAGACTCCCATAAACATACCCGTTCCTGTTTGTGTGACAGTAATGAAAAGTGCTGTCACATTCAGAACACCGTCATTCGCTTTGATTATCGGGTCATTCAAATGACGATTTGGTTTTTAATCGATTTTCCGGAGTTCAAATTTGTTTTTCCAGCAACAAAATGTGTTTTGGTCATTCAGATTCCAATAAAGTGCACTATATTCGTCAAACGGTCATTCAAGTTAGCAGAGTCGTTGATATGATGCGCAAAACCGCATTGAGCAGCATTTAAATTCATTTTGGGAATTTACATTTAACATTCAAATTAGAGCTTTAATTTATAGCTGCAGGATTTTGAGTGAGTCAGAAAAACCTAAACACCTTGAAAAATGTTAATAAAAAGAAAAACAATTTATAAATGCAATATTCTTATACATATTCTGAAAGAGTAACTCCTCCCGCATCCTGTTGTAGCATTTTTATGCCTTTATGCTTGGGTGAACACGGCGCATTGTTTGTGAACATGCAAATTTCGAATTGTGCGCAAGTGGGGGTAGAATCAGAACAACAAAAGCTATCAAAAAAGCAACTCCATCCTGATTCAAATAGCATAACTTTTTAACGAAAATGTTTTGCGCTAAATAACTTGGCAGGGATACCTATCGTCTACATTTTGTGTGAAAATGAGATAGATCTGTAGAGACAAGCATTTTTGGCTATTTCATTTATCGGTCCGGTCCGGGACTTTAAGAGGTCTTTTTAGGTCTGTAAATGACAATTTGCCTCTATTTTTTTTCTTCTGACTCACTCAGTATAAACAATCATAATAGCTTTTAATGTATAAGATGTATTTCTTTCGTTCATTAGATCATTACGTAGTCAATGTCCTTTTTTCTTTATAATATGTATAAATGTTTCGTCTTTCTTATTCATCAAACAATTTATCTGGCATAATTACATGTTCAATATACAATAACTGTTTTACATAACATATCAATTTAGTGTGTAAAATGTACCCCGAACTTTTTAATCCATAATATTTTTTTTCTATTTTGCATTAATCTATATACTTTACAGAGTGGAGTTATTATCATCATCATCATCATCATTATTATCATTATTGTTGTAGCTATCATTATTGTTAGGTGGTATGTACGTAATGTACATACCACCTCTTGTATTCGTACGAATCTTCTTAGTTATTATCATTTCTGTACAATTCTTGTTCAGATGATAACTAAAAAAATAATGAAAGTATTTCAAATTTTCAGAAATTATAGATTATCATAAAATCTGAGCATTTTTTTTTTCAATTTCAATTACGTGACGTCAGCTAGATGCCATTTTATAAATTCACATTATCAATCATAACTTCATAACTAATAATCACAAATTAATCATAAATTATTTAGTACATATAAACTTCAAAAATTTAAAATGTTCAAAATCACTTTATGGCTAAATTAGTTTCAGGTCATTTTGCGTGCATTTTTTAGCGTAAGATAAGATTGCTGCTTCAAATCATCGATTTGAGACTTTTTAAGTAATCTCCATAAAATGTACAACAATTTAACACCATATGCATTATTTTTAGACCATTAATAACGGAATGAGTGTCCGTTCAAGTTAAAACTACGCGCGCTCGAATTTTGTCAATTTTGTCAAAAATATACCATTTTTGGCCAAAAACATGCCTACACAAAATCCTTTATAACTCTTCAGGATGATTAACGGCAACCCCCACTTTTCTTGTCATGATTGGATAGAATATGAGTTGTTAATACGGTTTCATATCTCATTTCTTACTCAACGTCATTGCAACGTTACCATAATGGCGTCTGAACTCAAAAGTCTGATTTGCGTTTTATGATGTCACAATTTTTGCTCTTTTTTTGGTACAAAAGGCAGTATATCTCAGTAAATACTGTTTTTTTCCGTTCTTATTCTTTTCTTTTGACAGTGGCATTATGATTCAAATTGACAATTAAAGGGCGCTTGATATTTTTTCAGATTCTGCGTGTATTCTCTATGGGGCATAACTTTTTATCCAATCTTGATTCTACATTGCAGTCTCCTTTGACCATCTTTCCTATACTAGTAACTGTTTGAATTTCGCTAGATGTGTAGTAAACTGTACTCAAGAAAATTGTCTGCGTGCATCTACCATTCAAATTGTCATGAGGGCAAAAAGAATATCCGATTCGGACAATAAAATTTGGAGCCTTTGGAGCATGAGAAGTTGTTATCATACGTAAATTTTAATTGAAAAGTGACATTTGAAAATCTCAATTGCCGTCTTTGTGTTAATCATTATAGACTTGTTCGCATTACACATATCAGTTCATACCATCGATAATTGTACATGTTACAATTATAAAGCTCTAGTTGTTATTATAAATATCATCATCATCATCATCATCATCATCATTATTGTCATTATTATTGTTATTGTTATTATTATCGTCATCATTATTATACAATCAAACTTGTTTTAGTGGCCACAGTGCACCTCTCTATAGTGGACACATCTTTTGTTCCCTTTCGGGAGAAAAGTGTGCTGCAAAACCTGTCTATAAAGGTGCACCTTTCTTCAGTGGTCACATTTTCTATTTGAATTTTGCTGACCTTAAAATACAGGTTTGACTGTAATTTTTTTTTAAACATCCATTTTTAATGGATGTGAAATGAATGAAACTGAAACTGAAACTGAAACTAAACTGAATTATCATCATTTTCCTTATAACAATTATTATTATCAGAACTTAATCATAAATAGAATGAATACATAACATTAAAAACAAAATGACCCATCATCTTGAAGTTGTTTGAAGCATGAACATTATAATCATGGGTTTTATGTCTCGGTCGGTACACTTTTCATTAGGATTTTTTTTGCATGCATGACTTAGTAACTGACAGTCATCAGAAAAATGCTCAATTCCAATTGTTCCAAGTGGATGGATGAAGATTAAAACAAATGTTGATAGAATATGTGTACACACATTCACACACACCCTCTCACTTCACCCACACACACGCATATCATCACACACACGCACCCACAAACACAGTAAACATCCCCTTTTCTTATTAAGCATTGATCTTTTTATTTCCAATACCATCACTGATTGTTTTGGGACGTATTCCCTAATAACTGTTTGTGAGTGTGTGTGGTGAGAGTGTGGGTGTGTATGTGGTTTGTGTATGTGTAAATGAGGGTATGTGTGGTAGTGTATCTTTGTGTGTGCATATAAGAAATAAATTCTCAATTTGTTTATTCTGCACCCAGCCACTTGGCGCAAGTGAGATTTTGCGGTCTTATGAAGATTGTATGTTATTCAGTAATATGCGTGCAAAGATCCAAATGGAAAGGGTACCAGCAGATGCTAGGAGGATGCCTCTACCAAGACATATCATGAAACCCATGATTAGAAGAACTCTCTAGATCTTCCTTTTCAATTTCATTTAATTCATTATAACGTATAATTCCTTTCATATGATAAGATAAGAGAGATAAATGAGCAAGTTCTGTTTGAATTTAGATATTTGGTAAATAAATTCGCTTTCACTAGCTGCCTACCTTCAGGGGTGTCCGTCAACGTAACAGAGTGGTGAGTAAAATCTTTTGTCAATTCCCTTTTTCATGGCAGGCAGGTAGTGAAGACAAATTCGTTTTAATAAAACTATTGAAATGCAAGCATTATTCTAAACAATCAGAAATATCTTATTCCTATAGAATGTCTGTCTGGTTTATTCTTTATATGACAGGGTTTGGTTGTTTTATTTTAATTTCAGATACCGAAAGCCCAATGACTTTTAGGTCCTCCTCATTCAAAGGGTTTTACTCACTCATATGCGCTCACATAAATTTCATCAAAGAAGAGGATCTAAGCTTTACAACCGTTTCATTTATCAATCATAATTTTAAGTTATTATAAATGATAAAACATCGATAATTCTCGATTTTTTTTTTTTCTGGGACACATCGCAATTTTTTTTCTGTGATAAAAACCACTTCAAAGATTTTTATTTGCGCGCCTTGCGTTCTTCAATGAGTTAAGGATGAACTGGATAAGGGAACTTACCTTGCACTGCAATAGCTGCAAGTAAAAGTAATCTGAGAATCATCTGGAGCGCCAGTCTATTTCCAATGCACGGAAACTATCTATTACTACCAAACAATAGTAGTAAAATTATAGTATTCTAGTTCCAACAAAAATTTTGCACTGGTTAAGACGGGTTTCAATAAAAACGAAGAGGAACCGATTGTATCCAAAACCAAGAACAGCAACTTGGCTTAGATAACTTGCCAATTTTTTGCCCTTAGGGAGATGAGGTTTAGAGACGTGTACCAGGGCGAAGGTACCACGGGCTAATTAACTCCCACTAATCTAGGTTTACTTAATAACTGTGTGATAACACAAAATTACTTTTATATCTGAATTCTGAAGTTCAAAGTCAAAACCAATCCATTGGTCTGAAACCAGTCCTCTAATCTATTTCATAATACTCGACCTTTATCATAACTTTATCTCGCTATTTTATCATCATTTTTTATTTTATTTTTTTGTTTTTGTCTTTACATTGATTTTGATGAGGGTGCAACGTGTCACATATTAACAAGATCAGTCTGGTACCGTACGGGTATGTTCGCAAGGATGGAGTGCGTGCTGATAAAATTGTTATTCAATATGAAGCTAAATACCAATGATTATAATATTTGTATTGCTAAGACGTCTTTGCGTAGAATACGTTTTTAGATATTTATAACATGTTATGCACATGTGTACATATGTACATTTGTTTTTATTTCATTTAAATTTTTCATATTTTATTACATTTTTGATGATTATCCGGTTGTTTAGATGTGTTACGTTCCTCACACGTCCTCGCTCTGCAGACCACGATAAAGAAACATCTTTAGACTTCTCATAAAACAGTACAATAAGTCGAAATTATGCAGAGTATGAAACCAGTGCCGTGTAGATACGATCAATGTTACGATTGATTGTAAGTCTTAGCACACGGTGTACCATAGACTTATAGACTTATGATCGATCGTATCTTTTATGTTACAGGGTCTAAACAATTAGTGTTGCACCATGTGCATAAAATATTCTACTCAGATACTTTAGATCATTATATAACTAATAATTTCACTCGTGTCTCAAATATCCATGAACACGTAACTAGAAATAGTCATTTTAATTTCGTTTTACCTAAACGTGAAGGATATATAGGAAACACTTTTTATTTTTATGGTATCCAATGCTGGAATTCTCTTCCAAATCATGTTAAAGCTATTAAGAAGTTTATTAATTTCAAGAGTGTATTAAAGCAACACCTAAAACAGGAAACTAGCACAACATGCAGATAACAGCTTAATCACAATCAATCATTGTTTTTATAGAGTACAATTATGTTAAACTATAATTTGCTTGAATGTATTAATATTTAGCAAAATTTTGTTGGTGGATTCGTTCATCTCTTTGTATTATTATCTGTTGTTATATGTATGTAATAATTTAGTTATTCTACTTTGTTCTCATTATGTCATATATATCCTACGTTTCACTAGAAAGGACCCCATTGTAAATAAGCCTTTTCGGCTTTCATGGGCTATCCTTGTCGGTGTTTCTTTCTTTTCTATCTTAAATGTTTCACTCGACGAATAAAATCAAATCAAATCAAAATCAGGGTAAAGAACTAGTTAATTGCACTGGTAGCCGGATTTGTTCGAGTGACACCCCTCCTCTTCCCATCCCCTCCCACTCCTCTCAATCAATGTAAAACAAATATTTACGAGACTGATTGATCTTCGGTGTCAAGTACATTAGGGGCATTATTACACATATTGGCCCGAATTCACAAACGTGGTTTAGTTAGTCCATGGTCTAAATCAGGTGGTTTGTGAATACCAAAATTTAGACCATGGTCTAAATCCGTGGTTTAAACAATTGATTTAGACCATGGACTAACTAAACCACGTTTGTGAATTCGGGCCATTGGGTGATTATGACAAACGGTTAATTATACACATTGCACAATATTAAACTCATTCTTGACAAAGATATTCAAGATATTTTCAGAAGATTCCATATCGAAATGATTAGAAAAATGTTAGATTACCGTAATTATTTTTCCTACAAAAATAAATAAATAAATAAATAAATGATGGATTTGTAATGAAGCGGTAAAAACAGATATGATTGACTTCTAAGATTTCTTAGCAATATAGCTTTCATGGAGATTTTTGGAAGCTGCATTTAAACAGAATGATAAGAATGCAATAATCATTATCCAATATTATATACATGATTTGTCTGAAGCATCAGAAAAGTAAATAATGAAGAGAAAAAGATAGAAATAATAATTATATCTAACTTTTAATTATTATTCCACTTGAAGAACTTTGATCAGACGTATCATCAAGAAACAAATTAAGCTAATTTTAAATAATCTAAGCTTAATGTTATGGATTGCTATTGTCATATTATCGTGAACAAACAAAATATAGATCATCATCTTTATCGTTAGTTATCTAATGTTGTTGTAAGGGTTCGTGAACCTCCTGGTACCGAAACATGATTTGCAGTTTATGAATTACCGATGTGCTATAAATGTAGATTAGGCTTTGAATATTATTAGCTGCTTAATAAATTAACTGTTTATCTTTTTTAAACATAAAGGTTTTCCTTGATTTTTTAGTATTTAAGGTTTCATATTATTTTTTTTTTACTCTAATCTATTTTAATCTGTCACTCGCAGATCTGATCACTCGGTTACTACCATAACGCTCCCTTCTATTTAAAAATATTTACAGTATATACCATGGCTGTATGCATCGAAGTAGCCGGGGTGTTGCGATATAAATAAATTTGGTTCCGGGTATAATATAATATATATAATATATATATAATATATATATATAATAATTATATATATAACAAATGAGTTAAAATTAAAATTTAAAAAAAAAATAAAAATATATTTATAATATATATTATATATTATATTATATATATTATATATATATATATATATATATATGTATATATATATAATATATATATAACATTATATATATATATATATATAGACATATATATCATGGTAAATATTTTCACTAGGAAGAAACTGAAAACAAACCAACGAAAAAAAAAAAAGACGATAAATAAGGTCAGTTGGAGATAAGAACAATTTATTTTTTGAGCATTATTTCTTGTCTCCAACCAATCTTATTTTATAGTGTCCATATACCAAGTGAGTTTAAAAAAAAAAAGAAAAATAGGTGACCTCAACAATTTTCAATTTATTATCCCTGAACGTGTGTATATGTCTAATTTGATAAAGTTTATGTGTAGCATAGGATTACGCTTGAATGAATAGGAGTCATGCAAAATACCTTTTGTGCCAAAGTCTTAAATATTAATTCAAACAATTAACTTGCAATTGTTAATCAATGCAACTTTAGTAACGTTCATGAATAAAATCCTAAAACACTGACACACTTATTTTGCTTTTCTTAATACTTTCAATAGAATCTCATCTAAAATTTCTAAAACATTTTCATTAACACGATTGAGGGGCATTGAAAAATGTCAAAAGTTTTATCAATGTTATGTCAGTCTAATGAATTACTTAGCTTAGTTTTAATCCTGTTCACTTCTTGAAAGTCAGCATTCAGCGTGTAATCAATACCTTAGTATCAATTATCATGTTAACTTGATTGAAAAGGTACTTTGCAATGAATCTTAATAGAACTATTTTCGGATTGTGATCCCATGGGCATCTGGATGCATTTAAAGAATACCTCCTAATTATCGGAGGGTGCATATACACCACATGAAAATTGTATCAGATTATTTGTGAAAAGGTATTCTTTAAGACATATATAAATTGATATATATCAATGTGTTCATGATGTTTTTTGCAAAATCGGCAATTTTTAGGTGTTAAGTTTTTTACTCACTCGGTAGGGTTGCGTTCTGTGATTGCAACTGCATATATATAGTTAAATATCAGCAAGTTTATTTTCATTTAATAATCATGTACTTTATAAGTCATTAATTAATAAGTAGGTCAATTACATGAGCTTGCATTATATTTCAGACGCACAGTGGTCATTATTCCACTGAATTATTACACAGCTGTGCACTGTATTGTGGATCTATAGTTGTGTATTTTCGTTGGTTTCCTGTTAAGTGAATTTATCTGTATTATCACATCTCCCTATAAACGTTACATCAAAGAAAATATTTCATTACTAAGATGTTTAAAACGGGTCTTTGAAATAAAATTTGACGCGATAGCTTTTTGGACTATGGCTGTCTGCAAACAAATCACTGAAGTTGTTCATTAACTAATTACAGATTTTATAAGATAAATTCTCCGCCCCTTTTAGTCAATCAATCTATGCATGATTTCTAGTTATGTTTATGCAATTCTTTCTTTGTAATATTAACAGTAATTAAAAAAAACATGTGCACATATCTTTCAACCAAGGGTGTTAAAGCGAAAGCGAACTACCCAACACTCTCATTGACTGTGTTTTATGAATAGCTAGTCTTTAAATATTTGAGATACCTATTAATAATACAGTGTATAAATTAACCTACAATTTAATTTTTATTGGGAAACTAAAATGTTTTGAGGGGAAAAGTATGTTTTGCTAATTGGTAACATAATTATCGCGGTGTGAATCTAGTTAGTAGAAAAAAAAGTGTGGTATCATTCAGATGGGTCTGCAATATAAGACTGCACAGCTCAGGATGTTGCATTATGGGTTAGAAATCAGGGCAGAATTGAATAGTTGGGGACTTGAGGTGATGCTATACAAGGCTCTTGGTTCGTATTGGCTTTAAATCCAATTTTCAAGGAGTTGTTTTCATGATTTGAATATACCTATGTCATGAATGCTATGTGTATATAAGTCACATATTTTGTGCTCAGAATTGTTTAAAGAAATTATGGGGAAAAAAAGAAATTTCAGCTGTAAACCCAAAGGCGCTGAATCCGTACTTCTTCAAGTTCATTTATTTTAGCAAGGTATAATGACACGTAAAACACCTCATCTTTACAATGATACCTCTCATGCACTATGCATATGATAAACGGGTGAAATGCAAACGAAGGTGACAAAGCTGTCACTTCTGTCACACATCATTGAGCACGTATCAGGACATCTCCCCCGGAGGACAACTCCCCCGGGGACAACTCCCGGAGGACAGCTCCCCCGGAGGACAGCTCCCCAAGAGGACAACTCCCACGGAGGACAACTCCCCCGGAGGACAACATCCCCGGAAGACAACTCCCCCCGCAGGACATCTCCCCCGGAGGACAGGTCCCCCCACGGACAACTCCCCTGGAGGACATCTCTGATTCATGGAAATACAAAATCTTTGGCAATTTTTGTTTTTTTCCGGCGAAGGGTGTTAAAGTTTGGCAGCTATAGAGGCGTACTGCTATTGGAACCGAATTTTATCGTCAAAAGAGAGAGAGAGATATAAACTTTAATCTTAAATCTCCATAGGAAGATGATCTGATTAGATTTTAGAGTATGTAGCTCAATGGTCAGGCCCGTAACTAGGATTTTTGCGGGTGTTCGAAATCTGAAAAAATTAACCTTTTGAGGGGATGATTCTTGAGTGCAAAGCGCGAGCCGAAATTTTTGACTAAAAATGACCCGAAGCAGTATATTTTTACTTTTATGGTTCTGTTTTTGTTGTTGTTGTTATTCTTTACAACGGTGACGATTATCTTTCTTTTAGCCAAAAAAAAAAAAAAAGATAAAGAAAAAGAAAAAAGAAAAAAAAAAAGAAAGGATTTTCATGCACGAATCGTCAAGTGGAAAATTTTATATCACACCTCTTCAATTATACAAAAATACATGTACATAATTTGATACAAGGGTTTTGTTTCGTTTCGTTTTGGCTTGTTTCAGCAAATGTTTTAGAATTATAAATGTTTTCATCGGATATGTTGACGGAAATACTGAAAAAATTGGTTGATATACCGAGATGTTTTAATTTTCATCTACTTCTGGAGATATTTTCATACCAACACTAGTTGCAATAACACCCTCTTATATGATAGCGATGACACGGCATGAATACAAAGCTGTGCAAGTGCATACTTATGAACACACACCGTTCAGAATTAACAATTGTCTGTAAAATCTTAAACCCAATGACAATGATTGTATTACATTATTCCTTGAAAAATGACAAAACAAGTGATGATGTTGGAATTGAGTTGTGTGAATTTCTTTTTTGATAAGTAAAAATTGTGTTCTCGTTTAAACTTTTGCGCCCATTCTATTTTGTTTAGGGTGTGATTAATTATTAATTAAAGCTTAATTATTGTGGCTCACCCCCCCCCCCCTCCTTGCTGAAGACGACTAGAGATATGTAGGCCAACTCGCCCTTCGTGCTCTTTTCTACTCCTGTAGCTTCATATTTAAGTTCCCCATTTAGCATCCTTCCTTTTTTTCAACATTTCTTTTATTTCTTGCATTTTCATTAATTTTCCTTTTCTGAGGGTCACATTTCGTTGGGGAACCTCTGAATCTGCCAAACCTAACAACCTTGTAGCCATTCATAGATTGGAAGGGTGGTTCCAATGGATGATTAGCAATTAAACAACCATTCCCATCCTCGCTTGTCATTACAGAAGGGTTACTCCATGCGAAAAGTAATGTAATAATTGTAACAGAAAGAAAAACCAAGGGCTTGGCATAAAATCAATAGTTATAAAGCATTTAAAGTTAGGGGAGATGTCATCCGGGGAGTTGTCCTTGGGGGGACCTATCCTCCGGGGGAGATGTCCTCCGGGGGAGTTGTCCTCCAGGGGAGTTGTCCCTGGGGGAAGCTGTCCTCCGGGGGACTCGTCCTTGGGGGGACCTGTCCTCCTGGGGAGATGTCATGCAGGGGAACTGTCCTCCGGGGGAGCTGTCCTCCGCGGGAGTTGTCCTCCGGGGGAGTTGTCCTCCGGGGGAGCTGTCCTCCGGGAGTTGTCCCCGGGGGAGTTGTCCTCCGGGGGAGATGTCCTAGAACCCATTGAGCACTATCCTGTCCAATGACCATGATGACATGCAACAACACTGATTGCAGCTTAGAAAATAAGTAGACTTAGTTATAATAATTTCTCATATAATTTGGTATTATGATTTTCTTCTTAGTTCTTTATTTACCCAGGCCCTATAAAATATGGAAATGCATCGAGATAGACGAATAGGGGAATACAAGTGAAAACATTCCTATCAAGTTTAAGGTAAACGAGAGAAGAACGAAAGACTAAACTTACTTTGAGGAATCGTTGTGGTCTGTTCGACCTCTGAAATGTCTGTAAAGCAAATATAATGATAAAGGAAACGTATTTTAGGACTATGTTATAAATGGAACAAATTCATACCCAAAGATTAGAATATCTTCTTTACAAGTATTGTGTTTCCTATTGGAAAATTAATACGAGTTCGTCTTGGCAAAAATGGCACCCCCCTCCCTCAGGTAATAGTGGAAGACCAAACATTTCGAAAGCATTATCTGTATTTACTTCTCTCTAGAGCATTTCTGAGTGAAATTTTGCAGACCCCAAACTTAGAAAACAGTCCAAAAAAAAATCGGGGCAATAGGCCTACATTAGCCTGCATTAACTTCCTCAGGGTTAGAACGGGAGCAAATGGTTACTCGGCTTTTACTTACACTTTGGCATTTTGCAAATGAATCTGTACAAATTGTTGCATTTGACATCATTCCAGGTCCCAATCTTATAGAAGTATTCATCCAAGTGGACACAGTCTTCGTTGTTATAACTATTAGTGGGCTCTCCAGGGGTCCAATTGTCATAATCAAACTAAATTCAAAACACAAAAGTAAAATTACCCATAAGCATCTCCTTATAATATATACAGTAACACGTTTTAAAGATTTTAAATAGCCGACAGTGAATATAGTCATCATGGTAACATAAACATGTAAATTCTATAAAGAAATATATTGCATATTATTTCACATATTCTGATATTGTGTTAAATGTTAAAGTTATCACTTTCAAGTAGTCATAAAAATTGTGAAAAGACACAGTTGCGGGCATCGCGGCTGCTTTAACTTTAAGTTATTTAGTTCGATCTCAATGCTTTACCTATGTTTAATAAATAAAGCGATTCCAACAATTATTAATCACGCATTTGTAAGGACTTACGTTACTTCCATCTGTCCATTTAAACACATCTTCATCTTCAGAGTCTGTTAGTCCAATCCATGTCCAATCATTTAAGTAGTACAGTCTCTCTGTAAAGGAAATATGATCCATTTCAGTTTATAACTTTACTCTTGAAATATTCATTCCAGTTCTAATTTATTCAATTATACAAAATGAAAAAAAAAACACCAAACAAACAACAACAAAAAAACAAACAAAATAAAGAAACTTATTTCAAATTTGAATTTAAAACAGAATCTATGTAGGGATCAACATAGGTCGTTGCGGGTGCAAAACCATTTCCACTGAACAGTTAAAATATGCACAATGGTCAATTTTAGCAAATGAATATAGGCCTATTTATTGAAATATTTTAACTTATATAACTCAAATTCGTGAAATGAGAACAACCTGAATATAAATATTTCATTCCCACCTTAAGTCTCAAATTTGTACCCATTCTGGGGCCCGTAGGGCATTAAAAACTAGATTTATTTTATGTATCCATTGTTTTACCATTTTCAAATCAAACTTGTCACATCTAGCTTTACATGCCGCTAGGAGAACGGATACAAACAATTTTACCCCGTTTGTTTCCTTTGCGCATGAGTGACTGAATACGATTATTAACGAATCATTTTCGTAAATTTTTCTAACCTGTGATAAAGGATTGTTCTCCATCGGAGTGAATACTAGCCAAATGTGCAGTAGCAAACAATGCAGCACATGCCGCTTCACCATCCGCGAAGGTCTTTTCCTCAGGGGGAGAGTAGTAGCAATAGTCTCCATGCAGATCCCAACCATTTTCACATGAACCAACCTCTGAAAAGATATATACTCAAATATTTCAACAAGAAGTATTATAAACAAAATACATAATTATATAAATATTGAAGCCAGTACGAACCAGCAGCTCTGTCAGGCATCATTTTAAATCTTCAACTACCCACCATGTCCTGTGTACTAATCCAGAATGAAGCATTTTGAGCGATGCAATTTTATGACATAGGCTTGAATTGTTGCATAGATTGTGCGCTACTCAATACATTCATACCGCAATGATTTTGTATAATTACCTATTATCTCGAATTTTGTTCTTCTTGATTCAACACAGCGTGGGGGTAGGACGGTTTTTGCATTATTGAATAATAATTCTTTTTTTTTACCGGGTTTTTTTTTTTCTTCAAAATAATATCTAAATGTCTTCTGACCATCTTTTCTTTTTTACAATAGTTTGCCAATGAATCCAATCGTTTAGTCTTTTCTCAACCAAATCGAAACCATCTTTTTAAGACCGACTTGTTTAATGTGTCTAAATTATCTCAAAACCTAAACACAAAACATTCATATTCCACAACATTGTCCTCTCAAAATGTCAATAGATGTTACTGTTGATGATGAACTAGCATGAAAGTTATACATCGATATTTGCAAAACAAATACATGTTGTTGTACATCGGCTACACACGATACACTTCTGTTCTCTCTTACAAGGTGTCAACAGTATACCATCTCAGCGCCTTAGCTCCTACACTAATGCATTCCTAAATTGTTTCTTCTTCTCCCCTTCCGAGCATCATTTCAAAGAATGAAGAATGTTTCCTAGAACAAATAATATGACATGCTGCAAATATGGGACTTTACCATGTGTCAATTTACAGTCGAATGATAACTTATCTAATTGAAAAATATAGATCTTTGTGTGTATGTGTGTCTGTCTGTGTGTGTGTGTGTGTGTGTGTGTGTGTGTGTGTGTGTTCTTAAAGAAATAGGGTGCTATGTACTCACTCTCTGGATCAGTTACAGGTGTTACAGTATATCCTGAAACAAATCAACAGTGATTAGAACAATTATGTAACATTTAAATTGGATGTACATTCATGATTCGTATATCGCTTATTAACATGACCTAGTATTTGTACAGTTCTGTGCCACCGACAGATTTTAAGTCTGTAAGTTCTGACAGACTTTATATTCATCCTTTTTGGCATTATTGTTCATTATTATTCTAAACACTTTTTTGGAAGGAATACCCATCCGTGCGACATCAATAAAATGCTAAATGCATGTATGTTAGGAATGTGCAATTCAAAATCAGTTTTAAAGATTAAATTTCACACCCCTCCATATTCAGGTCTAATACAAACAGAGGCAACGGAAGGCTCTGCGGAGACAAAGGGTTTGGGGGGCAAGTTTTAACAACAGCTTGCCCCTCCAATACATTGTCTCTTCAGAGCCTTCCGATGCCTCTGAATACGCAAATGACGTCATTATAATGTCTTTCGAATTGCCTTACATGGACATTGATGAATTATCCGAGTTACCAAACGGTTGATATTACTTTGTTTAAAAAACTCTTTATTTTAGTATTCAGAGGGCTGAAACTGACAAACACTAAAATACATAGTTATGATATTTTCAAGGTATATTTTTTGGAAACAAGAAATTAAAATTTGCCATGCTATCACCCATTTTAGCTGTATGACAAGCTGCCGTCGGGATTAAGTTTACAAGGTGCTGATGTTTCCCTTTTTTTTTTTAATTCAAGACATATCTATGTAATATGTTTTTACATTAGGATAATGAGTCGATGAAAGTCTCACCGGCCTTGATCTTGCATACGAATCCAGCTAATTGAGTACCAAGCATTTGATTCCACGCTCCAGTTAGGTCGGCTGAAAAAAAAAATTATAGCAGTAATTGTTTAATCATTATGCACATAAGTGTCTCTACGTACTGCCTGATCTATGAAAAGGTTGTCCTTGTGAGGATTTTCAGGGTTTTTTTTAATGTAACTTAACTCACACTGTGTTGGATCGAATGCTCGATCAACAAGAAAATAAAGTCAAAAGTAATCTTGGGTCTAGAAAGGGATAGAAACCGAACCATCTTCTTCTATCCGGGAAGCGACTTAACCACTGTGCCATCATGATATATCATGATGAATTCAAAACAAATACCCCAAGGTTCTTAATTCTGACTCATTAATATTCAGGGTTATTGTTCTTCATATTACTGAAGGCGATATACTTACCTGTGTCGAGATACGCAGCGTCCGTCTGACCGTTAGTGTTTACTGGTTGAGTTGGCCAATTGGTGTAGGACGACGTGGTATCATGGACCCACTCCCATACACCATCATTTACAGCATCTAGAAAAGATGTGTAATTCTTAGATCATGTAGATGAAACCACTATAATTGACACTAACCCGTATAACGTCATATAGTCATAACTGGGTTTCAGTCGCTTACAATGCGGGGGGGGGGGGCTCGATTGTGTAATAACAATTAATACGTTAAGTATATTGGTTTGAAAGTGTTGGTAGGTTAGTGTTGGAACCCGTTAGCATCATAGAAATTAAATTTAAGAAGTGGGTGGCAATAAAGACCCAGCTTTTTTGGAACAGGGGTGAATGTTTTTACAGGTGTTTCTAGTTGTTAAGGTACACAGTTGCACCGTTAAAGGTGCTCCAAGTTTAACATTTTATAAGTGTAAAGTTGAACCTATTCTACTTAGAAGGCAAACGATTATGTAGGCTAACTTTATTATATGCCCGGAAAGAAATCACTGAGATTTACACAAATTTGATTTGACTGTGATTTGCTGAGACTAAGCACCTACCTGAATATCCAAACCACATACTCTCCACATTTGCATTCTTGAGAAGGTCCATGTTGGCGGCAATGAATGTATTTTCTGCACCACTATAATTGAAACATGGACGAAGATGTTTTATATTCCTGAATATGTGATGTATAATTATGTAAAGAAGTTTTATTCAAAGCTCTGGGTGTATCACGGACATTACGGCCCTGGGAAGCAATTAGCCCCCGAATTACCCCGGAGCACCGAGGACAGATGTCCTCCGCGGAGCAATTTACCGCCCAGCCGGAGCATTTACCCCCGAGGACAATTGACTCCCCGGGACAATGTACGGCCGCGGCGGACATTAACCGCCCGGACAATTACGCCCGCCGGGACGCATTACCCCGACGAGTTCCGCCCGCAGAATTGTACCGCGCAGCAAGATACAACCCCGGACAATTACCCCCGGACAATTACCGCCGGCAATTACCCCCGGACAATTACCCCGGACATTAACCACCCCCGAAGACAATTACCTCATGGACAATTACCCCGCCGGACAATTACCCCTCACAGGCATTGATGTTGGAATCAAGAGCGCGCCATTGTGAGTCTCGCCCGATGTCGCAGGTTATCGAATTATTTTCTACTTGATCTTATCTTAATGACTTTCTATTTCTCTTCCTCTATTATATTTCTCTTTTTCCTTTTCTCTTTCTCTCTCTCACATTTTCTTCTTTTTTTTTTTCTTGCTTTTCCCTTTTTTTTCCTTTTCGCCTACTGCGCCTACTCACTGCGAGAAAAGTAGTGTGTAACGTACCCTCGTATTTCCTTTTGTTTTCATAGGAAAAAAATGAACATTCATAAAAGGAGACGATTTATACACAAAATAATCACAATTGAATATCTCTGATTCATCTCTGATTCCGACTGATCTTATTTTCATTTATTTTTGTTTCGCCTAACCGAAGTTCGGCAGAGACCTAGTAATCACTTTTCCTGTTAGTCTGTTTGTCTGCTGGTCTGTTAAGAAAATGTCAAAGTTGTAGTTTTTGTTTAACTTGCTCTCATTTCTTTATTTCTGCATCATTTGTGTTAACACTTAGTACAACTGATACTTAGGTAATACCAAATAT
>CALNVZ010002100.1:46610472-46638881 GCA_940671915.1 Paracentrotus lividus
CAGTATAACTTTACTCTTGAAATATTCATTCCAGTTCTATTTATTCAATTATACAAAATGAAAAAAAAAACACCAAACAAACAACAACAAAAAAACAAACAAAATAAAGAAACTTATTTCAAATTTGAATTTAAAACAGAATCTATGTAGGATCAACATAGGTCGTTGCGGGTGCAAAACCATTTCCACTGAACAGTTAAAATATGCACAATGGTCAATTTTAGCAAATGAATATAGGCCTATTTATTGAAATATTTTAACTTATATAACTCAAATTCGTGAAATGAGAAACAACCTGAATATAAATATTCATTCCCACCTTAAGTCTCAAATTTGTACCCATTCTGGGGCCCGTAGGGCATTAAAAACTAGATTTATTTTATGTATCCATTGTTTTACCATTTTCAAATACAAACTTGTCACATCTAGCTTTACATGCCGCTAGGAGAACGGATACAAACAATTTTACCCCGTTTGTTTCCTTTGCGCATGAGTGACTGAATACGATTATTAACGAATCATTTTCGTAAATTTTTCTAACCTGTGATAAAGGATTGTTCTCCATCGGAGTGAATACTAGCCAAATGTGCAGTAGCAAACAATGCAGCACATGCCGCTTCACCATCCGCGAAGGTCTTTTCCTCAGGGGGGAGAGTAGTAGCAATAGTCTCCATGCAGATCCCAACCATTTTCACATGAACCAACCTCTGAAAAGATATATACTCAAATATTTCAACAAGAAGTTTTATAAACAAAATACATAATTATATAAATATTGAAGCCAGTACGAACCAGCAGCTCTGTCAGGCATCATTTTAAATCTTCAAACTACCCACCATGTCCTGTGTACTAATCCAGAATGAAGCATTTTGAGCGATGCAATTTTATGACATAGGCTTGAATTGTTGCATAGATTGTGCGCTACTCAATACATTCATACCGCAATGATTTTGTATAATTACCTATTATCTCGAATTTTGTTCTTCTTGATTCAACACAGCGTGGGGGTAGGACGGTTTTTGCATTATTGAATAATAATTCTTTTTTTTACCGGGTTTTTTTTTTCTTCAAAATAATATCTAAATGTCTTCTGACCATCTTTTTTTTTTACAATAGTTTGCCAATGAATCCAATCGTTTAGTCTTTTCTCAACCAAATCGAAACCATCTTTTTAAGACCGACTTGTTTAATGTGTCTAAATATCTCAAAACCTAAACACAAAACATTCATATTCCACAACATTGTCCTCTCAAAATGTCAATAGATGTTACTGTTGATGATGAACTAGCATGAAAGTTATACATCGATATTTGCAAAACAAATACATGTTGTTGTACATCGGCTACACACGATACACTTCTGTTCTCTCTTACAAGGTGTCAACAGTATACCATCTCAGCGCCTTAGCTCCTACACTAATGCATTCCTAAATTGTTCTTCTTCTCCCCTTCCGAGCATCATTTCAAAAGAATGAAGAATGTTTCCTAGACAAATAATATGACATGCTGCAAATATGGGACTTTACCATGTGTCAATTTACAGTCGAATGATAACTTATCTAATTGAAAAATATAGATCTTTGTGTGTATGGTGGCTGTCTGTGTGTGTGTTGTGTGTTGTGTGTGTTGTTGTGTGTGTCTTAAAGAAATAGGGTGCTATGTACTCACTCTCTGGATCAGTTACAGGTGTTACAGTATATCCTGAAACAAATCAACAGTGATTAGAACAATTATGTAACATTTAAATTGGATGTACATTCATGATTCGTATATCGCTTATTAACATGAACCTAGTATTTGTACAGTTCTGTGCCACCGACAGATTTTAAGTCTGTAAGTTCTGACAGACTTTATATTCATCCTTTTTGGCATTATTGTTCATTATTATTCTAAACACTTTTTGGAAGGAATACCCATCCGTGCGACATCAAATAAAATGCTAAATGCATGTATGTTAGGAATGTGCAATTCAAAATCAGTTTTAAAGATTAAATTTCACACCCCTCCATATTCAGTCTAATACAAACAGAGGCAACGGAAGGCTCTGCGGAGACAAAGGTTTGGGGGCAAGTTTTAACAACAGCTTGCCCCTCCAATACATTGTCTCTTCAGAGCCTTTCGATGCCTCTGAATACGCAAATGACGTCATTATAATGTCTTTCGAATTGCCTTACATGGACATTGATGAATTATCCGAGTTACCAAACGGTTGATATTACTTTTGTTTAAAAAACTCTTTATTTTAGTATTCAGAGGGCTGAAACTGACAAACACTAAAATACATAGTTATGATATTTTAAGGTATATTTTTTGGAAACAAGAAATTAAAATTTGCCATGCTATCACCCATTTTAGCTGTATGACAAGCTGCCGTCGGGATTAAGTTTACAAGGTGCTGATGTTTCCCTTTTTTTTTAATTCAAGACATATCTATGTAATATGTTTTTACATTAGGATAAGAGTCGATGAAAGTCTCACCGGCCTTGATCTTGCATACGAATCCAGCTAATTGAGTACCAAGCATTTGATTCCACGCTCCAGTTAGGTCGGCTGAAAAAAAAAATATATAGCAGTAATTGTTTAATCATTATGCACATAAGTGTCTCTACGTACTGCCTGATCTATGAAAAGGTTGTCCTTGTGAGGATTTTCAGGGTTTTTTTAATGTAACTTAACTCACACTGTGTTGGATCGAATGCTCGATCAACAAGAAAATAAAGTCAAAAGTAATCTTGGGTCTAGAAAGGGATAGAAACCGAACCATCTTCTTCTATCCGGGAAGCGACTTAACCACTGTGCCATCATGATATATCATGATGAATTCAAAACAAATACCCCAAGGTTCTTAATTCTGACTCATTAATATTCAGGGTATTGTTCTCATATTACTGAAGGCGATATACTTACCTGTGTCGAGATACGCAGCGTCCGTCTGACCGTTAGTGTTTACTGGTTGAGTTGGCCAATTGTGTAGGACGACGTGGTATCATGGACCCACTCCCATACACCATCATTTACAGCATCTAGAAAAGATGTGTAATTCTTAGATCATGTAGATGAAACCACTATAATTGACACTAACCCGTATAACGTCATATAGTCATAACTGGGTTCAGTCGCTTACAATGCGGGGGGGGGCTCGATTGTGTAATAACAATTAATACGTTAAGTATATTGGTTTGAAAGTGTTGGTAGGTTAGTGTTGGAACCCGTTAGCATCATAGAAATTAAATTTAAGAAGTGGGTGGCAATAAAGACCCAGCTTTTTTGGAACAGGGGTGAATGTTTTACAGGTGTTTCTAGTTGTTAAGGTACACAGTTGCACCGTTAAAGGTGCTCCAAGTTTAACATTTTATAAGTGTAAAGTTGAACCTATTCTACTTAGAAGGCAAACGATTATGTAGGCTAACTTTATTATATGCCCGGAAAGAAATCACTGAGATTTACACAAATTTGATTTGACTGTGATTGCTGAGACTAAGCACCTACCTGAATATCCAAACCACATACTCTCCACATTTGCATTCTTGAGAAGGTCCATGTTGGCGCAATGAATGTTATTTCTGCACCACTATAATTGAAACATGGACGAAGATGTTTTATATTCCTGAATATGTGATGTATAATTATGTAAAGAAGTTTTATTCAAAGCTCTGGGTGGTTCTAGGACAATTACCCCCTGGACAATTACCCCCCGGACAATTACCCCCCGAGACATAACCCCCGGACAATTACCCCCCGGACAATTACCCCGAGGACAATTACCCCCCCGGACAATTACCCCCCGGACAATTACCCCCCGGACAAATTACCCCCCGCACAATTACCCCCCGCACAATTACCCCCGGACAATTACCCCCGCGACAATTACCTCCGGACAATTACCCCCCGCCGACAATTACCCCCGAACAATTACCCCCGAAGACAATTACCCCTCGAGGACAATTACCCCCCGGACAATTACCCCCTCACAGGCATTGATGTTGAATCAAGCGGCGCCATTGTGAGTCTCGCCCGATGTCGCAGGTTATCGAATTATTTTCTACTTGATCTTATCTTAATGACTTTCTATTTCTCTTCCTCTATTATATTTCTCTTTTTCCTTTTCTCTTTCTCTCTCTCTCATTTTCTTCTTTTTTTTTTTCTTGCTTTTTCCCTTTTTTTCCTTTTCGCCTACTGCGCCTATGCATCAGAAAATATGTAAACTAGCCCTCGTATTTCCTTTTGTTTTCATAGGAAAAAAATGAACATTCATAAAAGGAGACGATTTATACACAAAATAATCACAATTGAATATCTCTGATTCATCTCTGATTCCGACTGATCTTATTTTCATTTATTTTTGTTTCGCCTAACCGAAGTTCGGCAGAGACCTAGTAATCACTTTTCCTGTTAGTCTGTTTGTCTGCTGGTCTGTTAAGAAAATGTCAAAGTTGTAGTTTTGTTTAACTTGCTCTCATTTTTATTCTGCATCATTTGTTGTTAACACTTAGTACAACTGATACTTAGGTAATACCAAAATATGTGTTGATAAGGATGATGGGTCAAGGGTCATCTAGGGGTCAAAAGGTCAAATGATAAGAGGCCATGCATGCTACAAAAATGTTAAAGTTTTTGTTTAACTTGCTCTCATTTCTTTATTTCTCCATCAATTGTGTTCACACTTCGTACAAATGATTCTTGGGTAATACCACATGTGTGTTGATGTGGATGATGAGATCAAAGGTCATATAGGGGTCAAAATGTCAACTTAAATGTCGTCTTTTCTTAAACTTTTTTTAACTAAATTCACTCATTTTTTATAGCATCAGTTTTGTTCACCCCTGGTATAAATTATCCTTGGTTATACCACTTGTGCGTTAATAAGAATGATGAGGTCCAAGGTCATATAGGGGTCAAAAGGGCAACTTAAAGGCCAAGAGATCATATTGCGTGTTTATTGATAGCGAAATCAGGCAAGACTCGTGGTTCGCGAACCACATTGTTTGTTTAATTTCACGAAAAATCAGGTAAATAGATAAAACCATGGTCTGAACCCATGGTTTCTAAGCGGCGCAATAAAGGCCATAATTAATAACTCCTTTAATTAACAAATACAGTGAAAATATAAACTACAGCCCAATATAAATTTATGCAAAAATAAGATTAATCGTAAAATTAATATCATACATAAGTTATTTTTCACTCTATTTGTTAAATTATGGAGTCATTAATAATTGATTATTATGGCCCTGATGACCGCCCATGGATTTTTGCAGAATCCACCGTCGGGAATATGAGGCCAGTTTACATATTTTCTGATGCATATATGCGTATATAAACGGGGGGGAGGCTTTGGGCGCAAGCCCCCCCCCCCCATGTTTTTCATGGCGCAAAAGGCGCTGCTGCTGAACAAACAAAAAAAAAGGGGAAAGGAGGGGTTGGATGTTGTGTGGGTCGAATGAATAAGTCGGCGGACTGACGATCACAGAGTATGCGGTTCGAATCCCCTCCATCCACTAATGTCCTTTGTGAAGAATTAATCTACAATTTGCCAGACTTGACTCAAGCAATTAAGGTAAATGGGTACCGGTAGGAAGAAATTCCTTGAATGCCTAAAGCGCGCCTTTATTAGCAGCTATGGCTATTGCCGGGGTAATAATATTAGCTGCCCACTGATAGTTACTAGATAGTCGGCGTTTATTATAATGGAAAGGGGGAAAAGGGAAAAAATAAGAAAATTAGAGAGAGAAAGGGAAAGAGAAAGAGAAGCCATTAAGATAAGATCAAGTAGAAAATAATTCGAAAACTTGCGACACCAGGAGAGACTCAGAATGGGCGCTGCTTGATTCCAACATCAATTGCCGGTGGAGGGGGGGGAATTGTCCTCGGGGTAGTGTGCCGAGGTGAATTGTCCGGGGTAATTGACCGGGGTAATTGTCCTAGTGGGTGGAATTGTCCGATGTAATTGTCCGGGGGTAATGTCCGGGGGTAATTGTCGGGTGAATTGTCGGGGTAATTGTCCGGGGGTAATTGTGCGGGATGTGAGGTAATTGTCCGGGGGTAAATTGTCCGGGGTGTAATTGTCCGCGGGGTCGTAATTGTCTCGGGGGGTAATTGTCCTCGGGGGGTAATTGTCCGGGGGTAATGGTGCCGGGGGGGAATTGTCCTCGGGCGTAATTGTCCGGGGGGTAATTGTCCGGGGGGTAATTGTTCGGGGGGTAATTGTCCTGATACGGCTCTGGGTATCAGGTCCTATTGTGTTTGAAATATTACACAATGTCATAAAATGGATTATATCGATTGTAGAAAACTAACTGCATTTCAAAAATCTACAACAATAAATGAGATAAGCAAATTT
Organism: Paracentrotus lividus; assembly: GCA_940671915.1. NCBI lineage: Eukaryota > Metazoa > Echinodermata > Echinoidea > Camarodonta > Echinidae > Paracentrotus > Paracentrotus lividus. The sequence goes on from CALNVZ010002100.1 coordinate 46,616,812, forward strand.
ATAAGGCCACATGTCATGAGTTGGGTGGAAAATGCGTTACATGTCAAAAAAATTGTAGAAATGTACATTGTCACAATCAAACATCTCTAGTTTCTTAGTAGTAAGTCAGACACGTATAAAAGTATATATATCTTGAAAGCAGAGATTGAAAGGAAGATGTTTAACATATTTTTGTACCTGTATAGGGTGTGTCATAAAAGCTATACAGAGTGTTACAGGAAAAATGGTTTGAAAAACTTCACAATTTTACCGGCGAATAATTTCTTAATCTTTTCACCAAATGAAATGAATAATCGTGGATTGTGTAAATAAGACGCTATGCTTCTAAAAAATATAAACTTGTAATACAAAATTATTTTTCTCTAACCGCGCTACAGGGTGTCAAAAAAGAAGAAAAAAATAGTGCAAAAAGGGCAGAAATCCTGTCTTTTACACTTGGATTACAACTCAAACAAAGTTCATTGCAAGTAATATGTTTTCACTTAATTGTGTTTTTACATGCATGCAAAGAAAATGGCGAAAAAATGACAATTATTGTTATAAAATTGCATGTGACAATTTTTGATGTCTGCAATGCATTGTCTATGAGGATGTGTGCATTAAGTTTGTTTTAATTGATTAATTAATTGATTAAATTACTTTTGAAAAATCTTCTTCACATTAATCTAGAACCACATAAATTCCCAAGAGAATGATATATCACTCAATCCATAAGACTAATTGGCTGCAAAGATATAACGCAGCAAACAATAACAAAGTAACAAAAATGGGAATACTTAAAGGCCAAAATTTATTTTAATATTCAGACCATATCAAGATAATACTCACTCCAGGATTGTTCCAAGCCATCCACCTTGTGAACTACAGTAATAACTAGCATCAAACCATGTTCTCTTGAGTACGTTGAACTGATAGCATTCTCCTCCATGAAGAACCCAACCATCAGCACAGATACCTGAGGTCATTAGTACGTCACAAAATAGGTTGAGAATATGCAAATTAAAATTTTATTCGTTCAAATTACAGTTATCTCTTCAATAATTATTATTCTAAAGGGATAAACAGTAAAGGAAAGTGAGCATGACAGTATTCAATTATAGTATGGCATTGTCTGCATGGCATATTAAGGCATGTGTGTTAAATGGAGTAATATTTGATTCATGATTTCCAGTGAATTTCAGTGATAGTGTTTCAAAGAAGTATGATTATGGACAATTAGGGTCTTCGCTTTGGGTTCCACAGGCGGACAGCGTCGACGCACGCTATATATGCGTTTCACATAATAAAAATGATAAAACTGAACGTCGCAAACGCCAACGAGAGACAAGTTTGCTGTTTCTTTAAGTTTTCAGCCACTTCTGGATCAAATTTGCACAAATAAACGTTGAATATAATTTTACTCAAAATCAGTCATGTAAGATCGTAATAGGCCTATGTACTCAATTTCATTCCGGTTTACAAATTAGTTAAAGAGATTGAGAAACTTTGTGGGGCCCCACATGATATCTAGTACAAATTTGTCATGGGGAAACCCTAAAAAATTAATGCCCTAAGCACCATTACATGTTTCACAATAAGTGGGGAAAAAAGGGGGATTTTCCCTCCATACTCTAGAGTGTTAACTAAAGTGTACCCATGTACGCTTATGACTATGGTGATATTCGGCAATCGATACCTTGGCAATTTGATTAACGCCCGATTGGCTTCAAAATATCAGACGATTTATATTTGACCTAAAAGTTTTCAATTATTATCACATCATTAGCTGGAAGATCTTATTTTGACGATCCAAAGCGCCATCTCCCATATTCCTGATTAATCCCTGAATTTTAATTTTAATTTCAGGTTTAATCGTTGTGATAGGGCTTTTTTTTCGGTCACGATTAGTGCTGGCCTGGTAAAACGGAGCCTAACGTACTGTACTTAATCTACCTTTGTTATGGGACGTGGTTACGTCATACAGGCGGATCAATGGATATGCGAAAGCGACTGATGTATCCAACATTATGTTTAGACTCCTCTCAGTAATTCAGGGAGAGCCGATGTGATTTCAAAATTACTCTAAATAAAAGCGGAGTCCTGCAACCCGCCCCCTTGCAGATTTGCCAATCCACCCACGTAGAGTGTACAACACAGAATATTATTAGGTGAGAAATCGTTATTGTCATAGTATAATTTAAAAAAAAATGACGTGCTTTACCTTGTTCTTTTTCACAGATAAATCGTTTTTTAATTCCGCAGTCATCTACACTCCAAAGATCAGGATTCGGCCTCTTGATCATACCACAAGCAGGGTAGATGCTGATAAACCATGTAAACAGAAACATATTGAGAGAAAAAGTGCAAAAAATAGGTAAGTAATTTGTTTCAAATTGGTAATTTTAACTCGATGCTAGAAATAGGCTTTCAATATGAGGCTCTACCAACACCAACATCATCATTCGGTGAATCCAACGAGATCAAAGTACATTTTATATAGCGTTTTCCAGTTCAAATGTCCGAGTATCAAGTCAATTGTCTATTAGGTAATTCAAATGTCAATAGGGAATCAAAAGTCCACATTGCATGATCAATGTCTAAATAGAAAATGAGATGTCCATAGGTAGGTCAACATATCCACACAATAGAGATTATTTTCAATAGGCAATGTCAGCCGAGCAGACAATATCCGAATAGGTAAATAAAATGTCCACTGCTAAGTCAAATTCCACACAATAGAAATAATTTAAGATAGGGAAATCAAAAGTCCATATAAAAAGGATCGATTGTCCTAACAGAGGAGATAAATCCTGTTGCGATGTCAATATCAAGACTAAAGAATTGTTTTCAATAGGGAAATCAAATGTCCGTATAGCAAAGTCAATTCATAACAGGTAAATGGATGGTCCATAGCGACTTCAAATATCCACACAAAAGAAAGAGTTATGTCGATCCCGTGTCATCCAAGTGTCTAATCTGTCATAGGTAATTCAATGTCGCATTGGTAAGTCAAATGTCAGTGGATACAGCAGAAAGTAATATGCCTAATTTTGAAAGCAATAATTTCAAAGTAGAGGATCTTGAATTATGCGAGTGCATTATTTATGTTAAGGTATAAAAAAGTAGGGTCTTTTATGAAGAAAAAGCAAATTATATCTTCTACATTGTGGAATATGTGATTATTATTCTCATTAAGCTCAAAGTTAGGGCAAAAAAAATATATTTCATGTTTATTTTTTTATTAATGCAGATAATTATATTGTAAAATGTATGTATTTCCATCAAAGCGTTACCGTTAGTCTATGAAAGGTGGTAATAAACATACATGCGCATCAAGATATGCAAGAAAAAGACATTTTCTAGAAAACTAATGTTATGAAATAATATTATGTACGTAGGAAAATATAACAAAACATACAACTTATAATTATATTCATTGACAGGTACTGCAAAGTGATATGTGTATTTGATATGCAATCCTATAAGAGAAGGTATATATTTGGGTGGCATTTTAAATGAAAAAAAAACAAAAAAACTTTTATTTATTCTAATGAAATTACCTTAGTTTTAAGAAAGTCACATTCAGTGAGCATGATTGCAGTGGTGAGGAAAAGTAGTGGATGTGGCATGTTTGAAATAGAGGAAACTTCGAATGTGAGGGCACCTCCAGCATTTTTTTTTTTCTAGCGCGAAGCGCAGCCCCCAAATTTTGAATTATTAATGGGATATGATTTTATATCATTAATTGAATTTCAAAATCTCTTGCCTGTTTAATGAATTAAAAAGGAATAACAATATAAAAGACTTATAGGCCTTCTCGACATTCCAAATTATGTATACATTTACTCAATAATGAATGAAAATATAAATGTCGAATGAATATTTAATAATCGACGTTTAGGTGTCACAAGAAAGTCAATTATGAAGACAGGGAAGACAATACTTATTACAGTGTCCCCAAAAATTATTTGTACCATTTGAAAAAATGAAATTAAACAAATCGATGTTGGTTTGAAATTTCAATTACTATTTATATCAGATGTAGGTAATGTTCACCATCACCTGAACCCTAAATCTCAAATGTTCCGTCAGTCTCGGAAGTTCTAGGCCGCCATTTGCCAATTTTCATGGCCCAAAAATTATTTGTACACTTTAGAAGATGGTTTTAAAGGAGTGTTTAAAGTTTTGGGGGCCTTTTTGGCTTCAAGGGCAGTGATCAACCTCCTTTGCATACTGTCGTCCAATTTAGCACTCATTTCACCGCCAATACAATTCCATGTTCGCTGGAGCGTGTCCTGAGCTGCTGGAGGCTTGATGTGAGTCTTGAGGGCGCTGTCGCTTTAGATCACCCTCCGTGTGCTAAATGGGGATTAAATTTGATCTGAAGTGCTTTTCTAGCTTCTTACAAGTTTCTGCTAAAATAATGCTTTAATATGTTCGCGCATGCTTGGGGTCCCTGTTATGTTGGAAAACAAACTTGAAGACCAATAAGTTACGCAAGTGGGGAGCCTCTAAGAGGCAAAATTAGTCTCATGGACATCATTTCATGATGATATTGATGGACAGACAGTAAGCAATGAATATAGCAATTTGACAAGGAAATTGCATCCAAGGCCACAGAGGCTGAGGAATGACTGGTGCCCTCAGAGTGTCTGCAACAGGCTAAATGGCTACATGACTATAGGTGGAATAATTGGCAAAAAGAAGCCCAATGTAAGGACAGTATCAAAGAAGCGTCACGCTTTTACAAACACATGATAACAAGCCTGCGGAGTTCTAGCACTCTGTCCTAAGACCTAAGTAGTGCAAAAGTGATTGGATATGATGCACGGGACCATGTGTGTATTGTAGTTAGCTTTCAGTCAGTCATGCTTGGAGCCAAGAGTGAAGCACAGTGGAGGATGCTTCATGAATTTGGAGTTGTATGGCAGCCAGTAGAGTTGGAGATATACATTTCAGAACATGGCATCATGAATGCTGAAGCCATGAGGATATTCTTGCCCTTCAGAATGGCTCAGATGCTCTCATCTGCTTCAAGTCTGAATGGTCATCAATTTACGGTCCAACGTAACATTGACCCCAAGTACATATCAAACCATATAAAAGCAATATTGCAACATAAACATGTTAAGCTGCAAGAAAGGACCCCATTTAGCACATGAGAAGTGATCCGAAGCGACAGCGCCCTCTAGACTTACCATCCAACATCCAGCAGCTCCAGGACACGCTCCAGGGCACTTGGAATGGTATTGGCGGTGAAATGAGTGCTAAATTGGACGACAGTATGCCAAGAAGGTTGATGACTGCCCTGGAAGCCAAAGAAGACCCCCAAAAACTTTAAACACTCCTTTAAAACCCATGTTCTTAAGTGTACAAATAATTTTTGGGCCATGAAAATTGCAAATGGTGGCCTAGAACTCCCGAGACTGACGGAAATTTTGAGATTTAGTGTTAAGGTGATAGTGACATTACCCACCATTTTATATAAATAGTAATTAAAATTTCAAGCCAACATCAATTTATTTAATTCCATATTTTCAAAGTGTACAAATAATTTTTGGGGACACTGTATATAGAAGAAAAAGAAATGAACAAATGAAGGTACATGAATATTCGTGTTAACAACGTACAAAAATGTAATGATGATCTAAGAGATGATGGGAGGGATCGAGCTAGAGAAAATCAATTCTTCATAAAGCTTTAGAGACAAGTTTCAATATTCCTAAAATAACATGATATTGCATACATCATTTTGTACACCAAACTGTAACAAAAGTGCAAAGGTATATATGCCATATTTTGTATAAAGTTGTTGAATCATATTTGACAAGAGTCTAATATTCTGGTTAAGAAAAATTATCATCTTTTTTTCTTTCTTTTTTTTTAAATTTCCATATTTGTTTTCATTTTATTGGAAATAATATGAATTTCTATGTGAATATAACCCTGTTTTCATTTATTATTCAAGAAAAATGATTTTTGACACTTCAGTCTGATCTACGATATTACTGCATAAGGAAATACTTCATAGACAATCAAAATATGTAACGAAGACTATGGTCTTTTGCTGTTTCAATTTAACATTGGGGACATTTGAGATCACTATGAGATATTTAATTTCCCTAGAACGACATTTCTCTAGCTATATACGGATATTTGGGTCCTTATGCGACTTTTGAATTTCCAAATTAATTATTTGAAATTTTACTATATTGGATATGAAGTACCTATCTTGTCATTTGTACTTTTCTATATGGACAAGTCGTATCTATAGTGACATTTGGACGTTCTTAATGAGGACATATGATACCTACCTACATTGTGTAAACATTACCTATCAGGAACATTTGAACTTACCAATTGGGACACTTCGTACCTATATTGACATTTGAGCTACCTATTTGTACATTCCGGAGCTACTGTGGACATTTAAACTACCTATTTTGACACACCGTGTGCTATTGTGGACATTCATTCTGAAACCTGGACATTTGAAATGCCTACTTGGAATGATTGGTTGACAGGAGTGGGATATTTGATGTGGAAAACCTATATCTTATGTTTTCTTTCAGAAAAAGGGAGCGAATCAATTCTTGAAATTGTTAGCTGTGTAGTGGGCAAGTTGTCATGTACTTTCATGTCAGTCTGGTAACGGTGTCTTTGTGACAAAGATGTCAAACATGACTTAACCTGTCATCTGGTTGACCTTTCATCTACGTTCAATGGCTGTAACTTGAATATTGGTTCAATCTTGCCATGAAACCGAACCTTTTTTAACCCTGCCAACGGATTTGATTTGTGAATTGAAAATATTCATCTATTACAAGGTTTATCATTTTATGTATCAGATTACGATAACAATTATAAAGCGACATATTATATGCAAAATTTGTGTGAATTTAAGTAAAGTATGTTATTTTTCTATGTCTTTGGTATGACCTTTTTTAACAATGATTTGTCAATTATAACCCAATTCAGCCACAGGCCATTGTGTAATATTTTTTAATACCATAATAAAAAAATAAAATAAAATGTAATATGATCAAATAACAATACACCCACTCAATTTTATATACATGTACATAAACATGAAATGTTATTGAACTATTTTCATGTTAATTTGTATTATTTCCCACATACTAAGAATGTTGCAAAAGAATGGTCAAAAGTCAATCACGTGATCAATTGTAGTCTTCCCGTCATCAATCATCACTCGCAATGATACTACTTTTGAGTTTCGCTTATCACTTCAGTATGGAAGCTTCAAAGTGCCACCGAGATGTTGAGATAATTATCTTGGGAAGTCGACATCATGACAGCAAAAGATCAGATGACGAGATCCGGATCTCATCATGTCGACATCTTTAGAGAGATGATCAGATGAACAGACCCAGATCTCGTCATATCGACATCTTGTAGAAGAAATGATCAGATGACAAGTCCCGGATCTCGTCATGTCGACATTCTGTGAAGAGATGATCAGATGACAAGATCCCGGATCTCGTCATGTTGACATCTTGTAGAAGAGATGATCAGATGGCAAGATCCCGGATCTCGTCATGTCGACATCTTGTAGAAGAGATGATCAGATGACAAGATCTTCGATTCATGATCATGTCATCTTGATCATCTCTTCTAAAAGATGTAGACATGATGAGTTACGAGATCATGACATCTATATCTCTTCCCACTGGATGTAGACATGACGAGATAAAAGATCTTGTCATATGATCATCTCTTCTACAAGATTGTTGACATGGCGAATTCCGGGATCTTGTCATCTGATCATCTTCTTCTAACAAGATGTCGACGAGACGAGATCCGAGATCTTGTCATCTCCCACTGAGATCATCTATTCTGGAAAGATGTGGACATGATGAGATCCAGGATCTCGTCATCTGATCTTTTGCTATCATAATGTCGACTTCCCAAGATAATTATCTCAACATCTCGGTGGCACTTTTAAGCTTCCATAGATTAGATGTCATGATCTCGTAACTCATCATGTCTACATCTTTTAGAAGAGATGATCAGATGACATGATCATGAATCGAAGATCTTGTCATCTGATCATCTCTTCTACAAGATGTCGACATGACGAGATCCGGGATCTTGCCATCTGATCATCTCTTCTACAAGATGTCAACATGACGAGATCCGGGATCTTGTCATCTGATCATCTCTTCTACAAGATGTCGACATGACGAGATCCGGGATCTTGTCATCTGATCATTTCTTCTACAAGATGTCGACATGATGAGATCCGGGATCTCGTCATCTGATCTTTTGCTGTCATGATGTCGACTTCCCAAGATAATTATCTCAACATCTCGGTGGCACTTTGAAGCTTCCATACCAACACGCTAAATAAATTTCGCACACTCTTAATTATACGCGTTTACATTACAATTACAAGCGCATGCATCATGACTTGAGTGGATTTTTAAAGATCAATGAAACCTTGAATTTTTAACAAAAATATTGGTTTTCCCCTAGCTCTTAAAATGTTTCAGACGTGGAATATAAAGCAAAAAATCACCTCTTAATTTCAAGTGACAGGCAAACTATCACTTCCTCGGCAAGTCGGATGTACACGCAATCTCTCCTCAGCTTTGCTTCGGAGGAGATAGCTATCCAGCTTGCCTGGGAAGTGATAGTTTGCCTATATCATTTGAATCAACTGTGATCATTTGCTTATTATTATAGGTTTGACAAATTCTACTTTCAAAGAATTACAATTATTATAATTAAAGTTATCAATTACCCTGAAATCTCATTTTTTGCATAATATTTGTTTAAAGTTCGTCTCAAATTGTAAGGATGATTTCCCCTTGAATATGATAAGGAGAAGGGGAATATTTATTTTTGTAATAGCCAAAACGGTTACATTCAAAGAGGGCGTTATGAATCATAAACGGAAGAATCATGACGGTCATAGCAGAAAATTCAATTCAATTCTATTATTTTTTTAAATTATATTTTTATTCTATTTTTCTATTATCTTTTTTTAATTTTATTTGTTTATTTTTTGCCTAATTTGCTTTCCCTAAAAAAAAAAAAGATTCTAAAATCATGAAATGACCTCCCTTTCAAGGATCGGCAAGGTAAACATCTCTCAATCCTATTTGTGTACATAATATTCTAACGAAATGAGGCTAAATCCAATAGTGTGTCATTTTAGAAATTAAGCGTAGTATACCAGATTTTGTATAGCCGTCTATAGAGCGTTCCCAGTGACGTCATTTTTTTGTTAGCAACGGTACGCGGCGGCCATCTTGGAAGGCATACAAATCGACTGACGCATGGCTACGTATACGTATTGCTGCACTAAAGCGAGATTTGAAGTTACTCGAGAAACTATACTGTACTTCTACAGCAAAATCATGGGAAATTTCTGTTCAGTTGTTGGTTGTGGAAACAGGGCAGGAAGAGACAAAAAACCTTTCTATCGGCTGCCTGCCTAAATTACGCGAGATCGAAGGACAAAAACTCTGAACTTCTCGTCGGTAAGCCAAACCCGACCAGCCCCCGTCGCGAACCCGCGGCCTTCGGCGACGGGGCTGTGTATAGTTAGTGTAGGCCCTACGACGAATGGCTTGCTGCAATCAATCGGAATTTCGAGCAATCAAAGAACATTCGGATGCGTGCTCAAATCATTTTATTTCAGGTAGGAAATCGACATGTGTGACATAATAATTGCGTCTTTATCACAGTGAAATATTTACCTTTTTTTGCGGTTTTGAGCTCGATCCGCTGAGTTGTCTTTCCGACATGCTATTTATCGGACCGGGCACGGGCGGGGCGGGTGGTCACGGCGAAGACTACGCTGGCCTCTCAGCCGCGCTTCTGCACGCTGCAGTAACATCTCCTTCTCGTGTAATTGCTGCACGCAGCCGAAAGAAAGATTTTTGTCTCTTCCTGCCCTGTTTCCACAACCAACAACTGAACAGAAATTTCCCATGATTTTGTTGTAGAATTACGATATCAATTAAGTAAAGTTTCTCGAGTAACTTCAAACCTCCTTTAGTGCAGCAATACGTATACGTAACCATGGTGGGCAGTAATAGCGTGCCCACCACAATGGCCGACAGGAAGATGATGACGTCACGTGAAATCGCTCTATATGGAGAAGTGATAATAAGAAGTGAATTTTGTTAAATTTGCTCTCAAAATTGAAGTTAATTATTTGTGTACAAAGGCGGGTATCGACCTGAACAATGGTCTGATATCAATAACTCAATTTCTGATAGAGGATTTATAATACATACATCATCAGTGAGGCCAATCCAGTATTGAAGATTGGCATAACGTAGTTGCATGCTAGTTGCATGGGTTTGCTCCTCTGCATCGTTGATAGATATTATGTAACCATTCATCATTGTACAGTAGGTGGTAGCTTCATCCCAGTTCTTAGTATCAGAAACCCAAAGGTAACACTTGTCCCCGTAAGCTTCCCAGCCGTCTTTCACATTACATTTGGGAACTTCCTCTGTAAAGAAAGGAAGGAGCGTTATATTGCCGGCCTGTAAATATTTTGGAGAAGTTAAGGGCCTGTCCCACAGGCGGCGATCGTTGTGGCGACAACCTGATAATTTCATAATTATAAGAAGTTCATCTTTAAAAAGTTGATTATAAACCTACATACGACTCTACCTAAGCTGAGCTACAACAACAACTTGCTACCACACTCACAACAGCAAGATCGCCAGTTGTCGCGACAACGATCGCCTCCAGTGGGACAGCCCCTTAAGGGCATGGTTAGAGATGGGATTGGTGCAGGTAGCAGGAATGCCGTATTTCGAACTTGGATGTGGTGCATTCTGCAAATTGATGAGATTTTCAAATTTAAGCAAGTTTAGTCCGTGAGAACCTTCTCTTTTTCTTCAACCAAAAACTACCCATATCTTACCGTATCCTTTTGAGCAAATAAACCGATTAGCTGCGAGACACTGTTCATCATTCCACTTTCCTCCATTTAACATCTCTACACAATCTTCTCCGATTCCTTCATTGTTGTTTGGTTCACCTGGGTTCCAGTTCCTACAAACAAGAAGACATCCATATAGACACTTTGATCTTACTAGCGAGGCCTTCACCCAACCGACTACTATAAACATGATGAACTGTTATGATATGTCGGCTTTGAGTCAGTTTTAGTAGTGTGTTTAAATGCTATTTTGACTGGGCTTTGACAATGTGATCCCCACCCCCCTTCCCCATATCTCGACCACCTAATATCATCCAATCAACGCACATTCTGCACGAATATCGATGAACATACAAAAGGTACCGCTGCTGATGAATGTGATGATGCAATATCCCCATCAGTATCTTATACTGGAGCTATGCTCCACCTTAAAAGATTTGATTCCTGTGCTAATCTGCCCTGATCTTTCACCCCATGTTTTCATTCCTTCTTCTTGTACGCTTTCCTGGTGATACTCCCTACATAAATGCATTGTATTTATCTGTTTATGCAATTTTATTCAACCCATGCACTATTTTAGAAATAGCCATTTTCATGCTAGTACTATACGTTGTAGTCCGTTATACTGTTCTTCGCATGATTTCCTTTGAGGTGGAGATATGGGACAACCCTTCGGTACCCCCCCCCCCCCCCCTCCGAACAAGTAGAGAGAAACTGACTTATGATTTAGGAAGGCGGCGTCCTTACACGCTTTTAACAAATGAACTACCATATAATATAATTTCATTTTTAAAACTTTTTTTTTTAATGTAGTTCAGCAGTACCGATTTACAAGTATTAAAGAAAACCCTGGGGTATCGGCATTATTAACCAAGTCGTCTGCATTAAGCTTACGTAAAGGATGGAGCTGTACCGTCCATCCATACGAATACATTGTCTTCAATGCGATCATAGAGTCCAATCCAGAACACCTGATTGTAGAGTCTTGTCTGATCAACCAGCCAATTCTAAAAGACAAAATATACATTGTTACATTACAGAAGATGGTTGGAATTGCCACCAGAGAATCGGTTTCCAAAGGGAGGGATTCATATGGTGTTGGCCAACCTTTATGAAAGAAACGCGTCGCTTTCACAAAGTGGCCATGGTAATGGTAAACCACAGGGTCGGTTTATCAAAAGGAGGGGTGATGCAAGGTTGTGTGCAACTACACAAAGAGTTTCACAAAGGGGTTGTTATGTTGTGGGATTCCACAGCATCGGTTTCCCAAAGATGGGGTTCTTAGGTTGTTGGGCACCACAAGATCGGTTTCACAATTATAGGTTGTGCACCACAACAGCTTTGTATTAAGAAGGAGGGTTTCTTGGGTTGCGTGGCACGACAGCATCGGTTTTCAAAAGGAGGGATTTTTTAGGTTGTATGTCACCATAGCATCGGTTTTCCCATGGATGAATTCGTATTGCTATCAACCATAGTATCAGTAATTACATTACGGAGATAATCAGTGCAATCACTTTAGCCCAATAGTTTCAACAACAGTGTCAAACACATTTTATGCAATGTTGGCATTGATTTTTCATCTTAATGATTCAAATTGCGGGTTGGAAGGACTACACTAGTGATTGTATAGGATAGGAAATAATCATAACAATCTCTGCAGTCCAACAGAATGCACACTTACATTCATATCCTGACTCTCGAGTTTTATGAGACTGGCATGTCTATCTTGACAGTACTCCTGGGCTAACATGAACGTCAACCTAGTGTCCACAACTAGTACACAAGTATCTTGGTATTTCATCCATCCGTCTCCACATTCCGCTGCACGTTAATCAAAGGACAAAAATAATCAACAATTGTTTTGTCAAGATACGTTGGTCGTTATCGTTATTGGATGGCGTAATATTTCATTATCATATCAATGTTACAACCAAGGATTTCTTTGCAATTAAATCAACTATGAGCTCAACAAATTCCTTTAAAAATTAAGAGGATAAAGGATGATATTCTTTGAAAGTTTTAGTGGTGGTAGAACGATTAGCATGTGACGGTTTCTCGGTGCACCAAGTATTCTTTCTTGAGGTTTGAGTGGTCCTCAAAAGGACCTACCCAAGCTCGGTGAGCATGTTCTCACCATCTTCAGGAGAACTGAAGACGGTGAGAACATGCTCACCGAAACGTCGAGATTGGGTAGGTCCTTTATAGGACCACTCAAAACCTCAAGAAAGAATACTTGGTGCACCGCGAAACCTTCACCAGCTAATAGGACAATGGATGCAAATTATGGAGTCATAAGGATTTTTTCAAAGCTGTTAAGCGATATCATAATCTGGTATCTGATCATATCACGACATATCACGACATGCCCCCCCCCCATGTAAATGTATATGACTTTATCTTTTCATTGCACCATCAAATTTCCTCATTGCAGATTCAATTACACTGTTCGTCATAAAGGTGGAATATTTTTTTCTGGCTCAAGCGACATTATGTTGCTTCGATATTAATTTCTTGAATATATAATTTCTTGAATATGTTTGTCACCGCTTTCACTTTCTGGGATCCTGGGTATATCTTGGACGTTCCATCAACCCTTCCCGGGGATTTTTCTTCAAGAAAGTTTGTCACCCCCAGAAGATGGCCATTTTCGTCATTTTTTCTTATTTTGGGGGCCCTTTTTTGTTCACGCGACGCACCAAGGCCCCCTCAGTTCTACCCCAAGGAAACACGTCTGAGGTGGAGATTTGTTATTGTTCTTTAAATTAAATCTAGATTTATGGTTACAGGCTCGACTCTTTTGTCTAGGGGAGGGGTCAAAATTTATTTTGATTGGGGTTCAACATTCATTTTATTCATTTTTACACAATGGAAATTTCTATCTTTCCTAAATTGTATTGTAAAATATCAACCTAACATAAATCAAAATAAAATATTATCAATATGACTATTTACATCCTTGTCATCAAGGCTAAACAAAATGTAAGGGGAAAATAATGATATTTGAGGGTTAAAGGTGGTTTTTCATTTCTTTTGTTTTCAGCATAAAGATGGAATAAAATATTTTGAATTTTCACCAATCTCGTTTTTTACTTCAACCCCTCCCCTAGACAAGAGACCTTAGTCTGTCCCCAGAAATATAGATTTAACTTAAAGAACAATATAAAACAGTACACCTCAGTCGCGTTTCCTGGGGGTAGGACTGAGGGGGGCTTGATCGGTCGGGAAAACAAAAAGGGGCCCGAAAATGAGAAAAATGACAAAAAATGGGCATCACGGGGGTTGACAAAACTTTTTTGAAAAAATGTCCACGTGAAGGGTTGGGAGAATGTCCAAGATATAGCCAGGGTCCCAAAAAGTAGAAGCAGGGACAAAAATATTCAAGAAATTAAAGTCAGAGCAAAATCATGTTGCTATAGCGGCAAAAAAAATATTCCACCTTTATGACGGACAGTGTATCTATATTAAATCGATGAACATGTATAAGCCCAGCCATGTCCGATTGTTGTTAAATGCAAATACATTTTTATTAAGGACAGTCCCAATAAAAATTCCAGTCAGATGGAACCACGCCCTTGGTCAGATAATAGTTATCGAAGAAACAGAAGTGACCAATAATAAGCCATTTTTTCTTTAAAAAGAGCTTACTGATGACTTTTGAACGCTTATAGTGCGCTTTTACTCGTTATTATGAGAAATGTCATTGCGCAGAATGAAAACAGTCTGTGGCAACTTCCTAAGTTTAAATTAGACTCCAATTCGTGTAGCCATAATTAAGAAAAGAAATTCAGGTTGTTGCACCGATGAATCAATGTTTATTTACTTACTTGATAGATCTGGTGGATGAGTACTTCGAGCTGTCAAAAATCAACGAAAAACAGATATATAGTTCTCCAGTGCCATTTATATTCCTTATCATCATGACCAGTTATAAATAAAAACAAGACATTCATCATTTAGCTCAAGAGAAGAAAGCAAGCACTTAATGCCTCGATCACAGTTCGTGGCCGGGGACCCGTATGGCGAGGGAATCAGTCGTTTTTATAATTTCTCTACAGTGCGGTTCCAATTTTTTTCGCACGAGATTTACCCTCAGGGCGACTTGGATAGAGACCACTAGTGTGTCATACCTCCTTTCTCCAAAAGCTTCTATTCCGGGGTCCGTACGGTGAGTAGGAAAAGACACTTTAACCTTTACGTGCGATTCCCGGCCGACTCCCTTACGTTTTTATGTGCACACCAGAACATTTTTCAGTAGTTATGCTTTAAATGTAGGGGAGCCGGGAAGATCGACTGCGTGCTCTCGATTTTCCCGGCGTTTTTCTCAACCCGGTAGGCCGTATAAAACCCGTGGAGTCACCAAAGGGACCCTAGCGGGGTTCTGCCGGTAGCCGTACGGGTTTCTGCTGGTAGCCGAGCGGGCTCCGGCCGTGTTTTTCAGTGAGTCCTCCAAATAATAAATTGACAGGCCTCTTGCAATACGGTTCCCGTGCGAATTTCCTGCGGCCCCCGCCAAGGCCCCTAAAGGTTCCTGATGCGACTATACGAGAAAGTTATACTGTCTAGGGTCAGATCTCAAACTCTGTCCTGAAATATACTTTTGTTTATTTATATAATATTTATATATTGGGGGGGGGGGGCTGTCGCAGGAAAGACCACTTTGGTCTTTTTAGATGTTTATCTAGGACTTAGCATCTCATATCGTTTCCCAATCCATGGACCATCAATATCACTTTCAAATGAGTGTAATTTCTCTCCTTATGGGTGTAATGGGTTTACAAAATGAAAATAATATAGGTTTTCCCGGTCAAGTTTAAACTATCTCCGATCAATTTAACATTTCTTTCGATCGCTTTCGTCCGGAATGTGATCGCGATTACAAATCTGCAATGAAATTCGTTTATGTGTAGCCAAAATCAAACACCGTTCAATCCAATTGCAAATTGCGCCGACGAATTTGCTGTTGTGAGCAGTCGCATTCGTCAATGTTCGCTCAAATTCGTCCATTCGTAAAATTCCCGTTCTCTGGTGAATTCAAATTCGTTTTGGGGCATCCACTTTAGAAGTAACTGTATACAAATTAGGAATGTTAGGTTCGGGTAGGAAAATAAAATTTGGCAGGGGGCCGTGAAGTGTTTTTGTCAGAAAAGAGGCTGATCATGGGGTAAGGGGGAGCCTGAACTTGGAAAACACACACGCACACAAAACAAAACAAAACAAAAACAAAAAACATAAGCTGATTATAATGTTTGCGTTTTTATCAGAATGAATTCAACTAATATGTTGTCGTGAAAGCGAACGTTTTACAAAAAAAAACAATAATATGTGTATAAAACAGAGTAGGGCTGCAGCCCATCCCACTCATTCATTAAAACTTGCATATCATGAGGGGGTAGGGGGTGTTAAAATTTCTGCGGCCTTCGGGCATCAACAAGGTCATCATGTAGGCCATGGGGGGGGGGTAGATTGGTCAGTCGGGTCGGCATCTTTTTTCCTACATTTTCCTCTTGTTTTCCTTTTTTTTTTTTTTTGTTTTTTTCTGGGATGTGGGGGAGGGGGGCCCCGCTGGGCCGGATCTGGATTGGTCATAGACTCAAGTGACAATTAGATCAGTATGTATTATATAAAATTCAGATAGACCAAATAGCTCGTAGACAGGCGGCGGCCCCATCATCCAGCAACAAAAACAAACAAACAAACAACAAAAAAAAAAAAAAAAAAAGAAAGGAAAAAAAAAAAAGAGAGAGAGAAAAGATGCATAATCGACAATATTGACGCAATATTCGTACCCTGTGACCGTTACATGATGACGTTCTGGATGACCATTGCCGCAAAGAAATTACAAATTGTCCCCTTTTCGTTCTAAAAGTGCCCTTTTTTCTTGGCTCAAAGGACACTTTTCATATTATAAAAAAAAAAAACCTTTTAGACTTCTTGAAAGGCCACGGACAACTTTTTTTGTAAAAAAAAAGGGACTTTTGTTACTAAAAAGAACCCTTTTTGCTCCGTTCTTTTTTTTAAACCCAATTTTTCCGCTCGGTCACTATGTGATCTCGCATAAAAAAGAAATACCAAGCAATACGCATGAGACCGATTACCCTGCTGCCGGAGGCAATATTGTAAGTGTGTTGTCAGAAGCACATATAGCCTATTATCCCTCTAAACGTATTTTTAATGCCCTTTCTAGCACTTATGTTTTTAAAAAATCATATAAAATATTTGCAATTGGTATTATAACATTATCATGGGGGCAATAATTTTACACTTTGCTTAAACTTTAAATGTTGCTTAACTCCAAAATGTAATTTTCTTTTAAAAGGGGCAACTTTTAATTCTCAAAATCATATATTGAACAGCATAATAAATTGAAACACTACTTTTATACCGAGCCCTCCCTATCCCATAATTTTTGCTCAATTATGCCACTGAGGTAAAGAGCCCCCTTTTCAGAAAAAAGTGGCCCCTCCCCCACTTTAAAAATTCGTTTCCGCAGCCTTGAATACAAATTATTGGCTTATATATTATTTGTATTTACCTGGGCGCCACCCCTTGCTTCGTGTGTTTCACACCGGATAGGCCTAAACGTTTTAAATTGGATGCCTAAAAACGACATTTGACTGCTGGAAGTCTCACCTCCACTCTTTTTCAGCTGGGAATTTTTAAATTGATCGACGAATTTGATTTCATGCACATTGACGAAGTTATTGCACATAAAACTTTTGATCGCACTAAACGAATCGATTGAATCATTAACGATTTATGAAGACATAAACGAAATCGATTGCTCTAAACGTTAATTAAATTACCGATAGCCCCGATCCGGGAAGGTATCGTTTAAATTGGCTGAACATTAACGAATTCGATTTGAAAAGAGTTTAAATGACCGGGAAAACCTATATTTTGATCAAAATTCGTCTCTGAACTATAGGTTTTATTAATGGATCTTATTTATTCATGTAAGATCTATTCATTTAGAGCATCTAAAAAAATATTTTAAAAATAAAAAATAAAAAAATAAAAAATATTGGGATTCGAACTCAAGTCCTCTGGATGAGAGTCTGTTCCTCATACCACTCGGCTAGTATTATTATACAGTGACAACTTGTTTCCTAATTGAAATGAACCAAACTAGGATATATTAGTGCACGTTCAAGGCTTATTTTAGTAATTAATTTGTAAACGGTTCGGAAAATATAAATCGCGTGCAGCTCAAACAGAATTGATCAAAACGACTGATACAATACGCCGTCCGGGTCCCGCGGATGGTACTGTGATCGCCCCATAAGGGGTTGGGGTTATAGGCAAATTGTTACACTTCTATTCGGCTCATTTCTAAAGAAATGAAACGAAATAACCCTCCAAACCCATATATCGGTAGAGAGGTTATATATCAAGGAATCTTATGGACGAAAAAAAAAAAATCACCAAAAATGCCTAATTAGCATAATTTATGCAAATTAGCCCTTTTTGCTAAACAAAATAACTCAAGAATGGAATATCTGTTGCCTTTCAAACTTTGTATGCTTATTGGTGAAATGTGTCTCTGGGGAATGAATAGATTAGAATTTTATATAAAGTTTTAGTTTTCTGGTAGTAGTGTCATGAATATATAATAAGCTTAATAAAAAAAAACAAATAAAATACAAACGAAAAATACATTAAAATGTTTTTGTTTTTTTGGAAATTCCAATCCATTCATTCCACAGACATGTGTTTAGAGAACATCTGTGCAAAAATGGAGTTGTTTGTGTGTAAGGTACTCAGTAGATCTTGTTTTGGGCAAAAAGGGTTAATTTGCATAAATTATGCTAATTAGGCATTTTTGGTGATTTTTTTTTTTTCGTCCATAAGATTCCTTGATATATAACCTCTCTACTGATTTATGGTTTTGGAGGGTTATTTCTTTTCATTTCTTCAGAAATGAGCCAAATAGAAGTGTAACAATTTGCGTATAACACCCCCCCCCTTAAACACTTAAGCGTTATTACAGCTACTCACATATATGACAAGAAATCCAAATATCATATAGTTTTGGTTGAAATTACTGGTAGAAGTATTATATTATATATATAAAGAAATTTCTGTCATAAAAAGAAACTTACAAGGTGTCGGTGGACCTGGGGTGGTAGTTGTGATGACTGAAAAGGAAAATGAACACATTTGGTAATGATGTAAGTTCATAACTTCATCTTTATTCTGAACAATACAATGGAATTTCCTAGCATGACCTAGTGTAAATGATCATAAACAGGGCAATGTCCCTGGTATGGGTAATTACTTCATGGATATATAAAAACACAGCTTTAAGCAAACCATTCTGTTGTTACGATTATAAACGAGAATTAAATCCCAAAATTAAGGGATAACACACAAACGCAGCAAATAAAAAAAAAATTAATACAAAAAAAAAAACCCCATCTTAATAAAAATATACATTATTATTATATCATCGTGAAAAAAAAAATCATTCTTACATATAAAACATAGCTTTAAACAAAACATCCAATTGTAATTACGATTATAAAAAGGGATTAAATACAAATTTGATGGTGAAAAACTCAAAAGAAGCAAATAAAAAAAGATAATAATAAAAACATGGTAATATAATTTAGTTATTATTGGTAACTCATGCAGACTTCTGGCATAACTTAGGAAATTTGCATTGCCTTCACTTTCTAAAAGGAATATCGTACGTCATGTTATTATGTTCTCTGAAGCTATACTTACTCGTTGGTCTTGCGCATATGTATCTCTGTAGAGCAACACATTGTTCATCATTCCAACCTCCATTAGTGTAAATTTCTACACAGTCTTCATAAAGACCGTCACTTTCATTTGGTTCACCCGGCCTCCAGTTGCTAATCAAGAACAAAAAACAAACAGAATTGTCGTCAGTTATGCGGCGGTCACAACTCGCCGTACCATCGACGTGCAACTCCCTACGATGGATTTCGTAGACAATTCGTGCAGCGGAGGTGCCTTGCAGGTACAATGTATGTACGACGTGCAGGAAGTTTTTACAATACCCTTACTACAGAAACGCAGGAATCGCAGAAGTTGACCCAGGACCAGTGCGTGCATTGTACATGCAACGCAGGCTACGTTGATGGCACGTGCCCCGTAGCCTACGACGAGTTGTGACCGCCGCATAATGTGCCTTCGTTTAAACTCGCTTAAACAGGATATTGTACTGATAATACTGAATAGCGAATTGCAGAGGATACGTTAAGAAACAGAAAGGCCACCGACCCATTTGTAGCCTATTCGGGCGAACTATACGACTCAAAGCATCATATATTTCCGACACATTTGTGTAGCGAAATGTAAATGGGCAAACATAAACCGCTTTGGTAAACTCACTTATAAGTGAATAAACTGAATGAGAGAATAATAAAAAACAAAATAATACCGCCGAGAATCGAACTTCTGTTACTCATCTATCCATGTCTATACATATTAGTCAGCTTTTTTTGCTTTCCTTTTGGGTCCCCTTTTTGCACCTTTGGGCTATAGCTTCTTTTTGGAGCTTAATTAACATTTCAGTTTTTATAATAAAAATTTTATCCACAAATGTTTGTCCATTTGGGTGTCCCCTTCATGTCTCTCTTTAGATTGTCATAATGGAATGTGATCTTGAAACTTACTTGTAGTCACTTTCCAGGAGCGGAGTGTCATCTACCCATACAAAAGTGTCCTTTTCACTTTTATCAGTTAATCCGATCCAAAAAGCGACGTCGTCATACCCAGAAATTAGGGATGTAACAAAATTCTGTAAAAAAAAAAAAAAAAAAAAAAAAACACACACAACTTTTACGGTGCAGTGGCGTATCCAGGCAGGGGCGCAGAGAACGCGCGCCCCCTCTATAATGTGAAAACCTCTCATTTACTGTACATGTTAAAATCGGAAAAAATATTCGGCTGTGCACCATACTTTTCAAATTTTCGGTATGTGCCCCCCGTATTTCAAAATCCTGGATCCGCCACTGAATTTTGTCATATAAATATTTACATTGAGATCATAGCATTTTTATTACAAATTAGCCTACAATTTGATTAATATAGGGAAACTGCGTAACATGCATAATCATTTTCACTTGGAACCCCTGGACGATGTGGTTCATGAGATGAACAAATACAACTGAAATATTTTGATGCTGTGTGAAATGTGAAGTTAAAAAAAAAATCGTAACATTATATACACGGGTCGGTCACAAAGTGAACAGCGGACCAAGGCGCTGGATTTCTTTTCCACAAGAGTACAACCACCTCTATAATGGGATGCCGCCCAATCTCTAGCACATTGATCACCATAATATTGTCTACAGGCGACATTATTCAACATCACGGTTATTTAAGCCTATATCCCTAACGTCTGGCTGCAGCGAGTTGCAAGAAGTCATCGATAAAAGAAGACAGAGTAAGAGATGGGAACACAATATACATGAATGGACAGGATTGAGAATGGCAGAGACATCAGTTGCGGATCTATGCGGGCCGCAAGGGACACACCCCTATAATTTGAAAACCACTGTATATGCTAAAATGGAAAATTTTGGGCACCCTACTTTCATATTTTGGATCCGTAACAAGACAATAGGTTAATGATAATACTATATTTTGGGCTTTTATTTCAATTGGACAAACAAAATAATTCAAACACTTACATTAATTTCTTCTGTCTTGATCACTACCAAGTCAGACTGTTGAAGTTGGCAGTAGTCTCTGGCAGTGTTGAAGGTATCTCGGCTGTCTACAACACGTAGACACTGTTCATCCTTATACTTACGCCATCCCAGTGGACACGGGGGGTCGTAAGACATTGCTGATGTAAGAAATGGTTGAGAGAGAAACAGAATATAAACTTTGTCAAATAGCGAATACAAATATACATCAATAGAATGGTAAGAAGCTACAGAATATAAATGTACAAAAATTAATTAAACTCAATTTTCACATTAGTATTTATAAAAAGTTTATGTGACCTCAACCAAGCTGCTCCTCTCAATAATTTATACCTACTTTTGGTGGATGATTTAATACTGCGTTTTAAAAAAATGTAAAGTGTTGCAGTTCATCCATTGGCAACAACAGGTCAATTAAATACCTCATGAGGAAAGAATGGATTTGAATAACTTAGAAATCAGGTGAGGCTCATCAGGCGCGGATC
>CALNVZ010002100.1:46641130-46667714 GCA_940671915.1 Paracentrotus lividus
AAAAAAAATGGGGGGGGGGCCTATTGGTAAAATCCTCTGTATTGATAAAAATGATAATATTAGATGTGCTATTTTCGGTCAATACAAGGATATATTGAACTCACTTTTCACTTTGCAAAGCTCGTCCAATATTCCTTGTATCAGCCTCAAGGCCATCCAATATTCTATAAATATCAAAATGGAAATAATAATGACTCACCGACTGCTCTTTCACAAATGGGAAAAGCCATTCCAAGACACTGTTCATCATTCCAAAGGCCGTTTGAATATATCTCTACACAGTCTTCATGCAACTGATCATTCTCATTTGGTTCACCTGGAGCCCAATTACTAGAAAAGGTCATGAAAAATGAAACACTTAGTGCAAGGTAAGGTAACAATCAGTACATTTTGAATGATTCACAGGTTTTAATGCACTTCATCAAATCCCTTTGGCTACATAACTAACATGAAATTGTGAAATCATAAATTTGTATGTGGTTATATTATGTTTAGTAAACAGAAATAACTGTTCTGAGAACACAAAATGTAGAACCTATATGATGTATAAAAGTTCTACTTAAGTACATTGCTTTAGCATTGATATTACGCAATTATAGCAAAGTCATACACATAGTGTAAAATAGACATGTTAATTTTCAATAGCTTTGCTGCTGTGCTGATGAAACGCACAAACGTTCCCACATTATAGTTTCATATGTGCATGTGCGTATGTGTATCAGGGTGTGTGTATGTTTATGATGGTGTGTGGGTGGGTTTATGTCTTTGTGAGGGTAGGCATGTGTGTGGTACACATATTCTTTGATAGTAAATATTTACGGCATGTCGCCTTTGCCTTTTCGATTTTTTCGATTTTTTTTTTTTATTCAATTTTTTTAAAGTGTCTAATATATCTTATGTATATGACTTGATAATCTTGTAGCGCCCTCCCTCAGAGGATATAGGAATACGTGTAAATGGAGTTGTCAGAGATGCGCCAGCTGCAGATTACAAACGTGTGCAAGGCAATGGCCTCAGCCTCTAAGGTGGCGGCGCAATAGCATCTTTGCTTTATCAATGGTTTATAGTATTTTTTCAATATCTGAAAAATATGTTTTTTTTTTTCATCTATAGATATCATAATTATTATGTTATTTTGAGTAATAAAGATGAAATAAATATGACAAATTTTTATGGAGATTAATGCTTACGTCCAGTCCATTCTTGTACCGTCCACCCATTTGAATGTCAAGGATCCCCTGTCTGATAAACCAAGCCAATACACGGACTCGTCCCCTGAGATGAGTGATGTCAACCAATCCTGTTAAAATAAAACATTCATAGTAATATTAAGCATCTAATTTTTAATGCGTGTTGGCCTCTTTTTTTTACCACATCTTATTTTGGCGTGATATCATGAATCTATGATGCCGTTTTTATCAACAAATTTTTTGAATGTAACGTCATTGTCAAAAGGCTGGAAGCATACTCGTGTTTTTTTTTTTTTTTTTTTTTTTTTTCTTCTTTCATGGTTATTTACCCAGACTATGGGAAAGAAATAGGCCTAGCTCTCATTCATCATAGTTATTTTATTTTAAATCAAGTCTATTTTTTTTTTTTGGGGGGGTATAGGAATATACAACATAACGTTTTTGGAGCTTTTTTTTTTTTTTTTTTTTTTTGCTGTGAGTTGATGGTTGATAGGTTTCACTTGAATTGCAAGAACGCCAGTGCAAGCGCCGATGGGCTGCGACGGCATGTTTTTGTAATATGCCTATGCAGCGTTTATTTACCGCAATGTATGTATAACTTAGTTTTCCGAACCCTCCCCCCCCAAAAAAAAAAAAAAAAAAAAAAATGCCACTATTGAGAAAGATTTTCATCGCACCATAAATCAAGTTTAAATTTTAAAAAATATATCCAAAATCAATCTATATTTATTTATTTATTGAAAAGGACTGAAAAATCTTTTCAGAGCTACCAATCACTCACGAAAGAATAAAAAACAGTCCTTTTCAGGACTTACACACATGGTGTCATACCGTAAACCTTCAAATTATCTCTTTCACCATGAAAACATTCAAAGAACATGTTATTAGTATATTGAAGCAGACAACTGAAAGTTTACTGAGAGACCAATAAGATTGGGAGGTCACTGAAAGATGCCACTAGCAGAGATCTTTGAAAGATCAATCTAGATTTCTGAAAGACTGACCAACACCACTGAAAGAACTCTGAAAGACCGACCAAGTCAGTATATCAAAAGAAAATATACAAAGATCATGGAAAAATTATTTGAGAGACCGCTGAAAGACTATCTTGAACAGTTTAAAAATTTTGGGATACCACGAAGATCACAGTAAGATCAGACAGGAAGAGATGATTGAAAGTTTAATGAAAGACCATTATACAGTGTGTTCCTAAAAAAAGGTAACCGAAGTTCAAAGGTCATTCATTTCAGGAAGACACATTTAATTCTTATGTGTTTTTTTTACTAAAAATAATACTAAGTTACTCATCAGCTTTAATTTAAGACATAGCTTACGTCCAAACTGTCATGGGTCACAGAGTTAGGGCCCTTTGAAGGTGATAGGTACAAAATCCATTTTCCAAGTTTTTCGTTTGTAGGGTACGAATTCAACTTTTTATAAGGTTTTGGTTTCGTCGTTTTGGTTTTTTTTCACACAAAGATCCAATTAGATTCAATCTCATTTGCCAAAGGACCTATCTCACTGGCAATGAGATGTGTTCTTGATTATGAGTCTCTGGAGTCTCGGAGAGGTCACCGCGACCTCTCCTGAGTCTGCAGGAAGTCGTGAGAAAAATCAAATAAAAAAAATTATGTTAAACATGTTCAATCTTTTAGTAGACTTCTTTAAGACGCGAGTAAGTCTCTGTGACGTCTTTACGGGGTTGCCGCGACGTCCCTTAAGTATCCAAGACGTCGCAGAAACGTTGTCGGAACTTGCTAACGATTAAAAGAAATCGAACGGGTTAACAATGTTTTACTTGCTCGCGTCTTAAAGAAGTCTACTAAAAGATTGAACATAATTGACTTTTGTTCGTTTTTCCCATGACGCCCTGAAGTCTCAGGAGACGTCACCACGACATCTCCACGACTCAAGAGACTCATAATTGTGAACCAATCTCATTGTCAGTGAGACAGGTTCTTTGGTAAATGAGATTGCATTTCGTTGAATCTTTGTGTGCAAAAAAAAAGAAAGGAAAAAAATTAAAAAGTTCGGTTCGTACCCTATACACACGGAAAACTTGGATAAAAATGGGTTTTGTACCTATCACCTTCAAAGGACCCTAACTCTGTGACCCTTGACAATTTGGACGTAAGCAATGTCTCAAATTAAAGCTGATGAGTTACTTAGTATTTTAGTAAACAAATTACAAGAATAAATCATATACTTTAGAAATGACTGACATATGAACTTCGGTTACCTTTATTTAGGAACACACTGTATAATCAAACAAGTTTCATAATATTTCAGTTTTTGTAAAATAGGGGTGTAGATTGTTATTTCTCTAATTGTTATACTCACATTCTTTGACTCGTTTTTGCTCATGACCAGATCTGCATTGATGCCATGACAGTAGGTCTGTGCATTGGTTCTAACCATACGATCAGCCTTCACCGGTAAAGAGCACATGCCTTCTGGTTCATAGAGACTCCATCCTGGATCACAATCTTGCCCTAGAACAGCTGGAAGAAATATATAAGATGAAAAAAAAATGGTAGTGACAGAGATTGGAACAGAGTGAAGCACTGGAGAAGCAGACATAAATGTAGAGAGGGACAAACAGACAAACGTATTTCAGGCTTTATACCCGATGTTTATTAAACAATATCATATTATCATGATAAAATGATAACAATCATTTATATAACTTTGCATACGTTTTCCGAGGCCTATCCTTAGTGTAGGCGCACACAAAGTTAGAAAATAATCATGTTTTAGAACTTAAGACTAGAAATGAATCAGGGTATAAGTAAACTTTGTCAACTTTGCCCAGTGATTAAAACCACTCTCAAAGTTCGATATCTAATTAGTCAGGCTAATCAAGTGTTTGAATCCCCATG
This sequence comes from Paracentrotus lividus, assembly GCA_940671915.1. Classification (NCBI taxonomy): domain Eukaryota; kingdom Metazoa; phylum Echinodermata; class Echinoidea; order Camarodonta; family Echinidae; genus Paracentrotus; species Paracentrotus lividus. The sequence continues at coordinate 46,645,200 of CALNVZ010002100.1, forward strand.
ACGCTAGTATTTTTTTTTTCATTATTATTATTTTGTCGTTATGAAATTGTTGACGAAATATAGTATCATACATCACGTCACCCTCGCTCCACATTTACCTCAAAATTGCGTAATATTTCGTTCCTGCTTATACACTAAGGATTGACCTAAATGTTAGAACTGAACATTCATCCATAATATTTTAGCTATTGTGTTTCGATGATTGAAATGCTCTACCGTTTGTTCCAGAAAAAAATAAACACTTTTGAAAGGACTGCCAAATAATACCGCGATCACATAATCCATTCCGGGGCCCGTACTGCTTATTATCATTTGTTTTGACAATTTTTGTGTGAACCGCACGCATTTATTTTCCTCCAAGGAGAGTTCCGGACCCTCTACAAATAAATTGTTAAAAAATGGTCTTTAACGTGGACTAAAATGTCCTAGTTTGGTTTATTTGAATAAGGTATTCTGTTCTCGACCTCAGCAATAATAGGCGAGTGGTGTGAAGCACAGACTCTCATACAGAGGACTCGAGTTCGATCCCAAGATTTTTTTTTTTTATTTAGTTGGTCTAAAATGATAGATTTTACAGGAAAACATGTAAAAAGGATCTAGTGCCTATTTATCTTTCTATATAAAACTGACAGTCGAGAGACGAAATTTTATCCAAAAATCACATTTTCATTTGTACACCCACTTACATCATTATGTGAGAACATACACTAATTTAAAATTATTGATGGTACATGTAAAACAAAATGAGATGCTTAGGCCTACATAAGCAAACATGTTCGGCAAAACATCTGAAAAGACCAAAGTGGTCTTTCCTGCGACAGCACCCCCCCCCCCCCAAAAAAAAAAAAAAAAAAAAAAAAAAAAAAAAATAAATAAAATAAATAAAGAAAAAATAAATAAATAAATAAATAAATAAAATAAATTAATTAATAAACAAATAAATTACAGGACAGAGTTTGAGATTGAGTTTGAGAGTTTGAGAATTTCTGGTGGTCTACGTAATTATCAGGAACCCTTAAGGGGCCCTGGCGAGGGCCGCAAGAAATTCGTACGGGAACCGTATCTTAAGAAGCCCGTCGATATTTTATTTACAGATTTGACTGAAAAACACGGGCGGAGCCCGTCCGGCTATCGGCAGAAGCCCGCTCGGGTCCCTTTGATGACTCAACTGGTTTTCTACGCCCTACCGGGTGGAGAAAACGCCGGGAAAATCAATAGCATAGTCCATCTTCCCGGCTCCCATACATCTATAGCATGACTACCAGAAAATGTTCCGGTGTGCACATAAAATCGTAAGGGAGCCGGCCGGGAACCGTACGTAATGGTCAAAATGTCTTCTTTTTTTTCTACTCAGGCCCCGGAATCGCAGCTTTGCTTTTATAGCTGGTCTCTTCTCAAGTCGCTCTGAGGGACGATATCGTGCGAAAAAAAAATCTGAACCGCACTGTCGAAAAGCTATTAAAAAAAAAAAATTCTCTTCGCCGCACGGGCCCCGAGCACGATATGTGATCGAGGCTTAAGATATGACATGTATATTTCTTGGGGAAAAGGTTTATATGTCTAGAAAGCTCATATCCTCATCATAATCATCACACCTAAAATTTCGAAAATAATACATGCTTGAGGGGCATTGCCCACTTTTGTAATGCGGCGGTCACAACTCGTCGTATTAATTTATTTATTAGGCTACGGGGCACGTGCAATCAACGTAGCCTGCGTTGATTGCACAATGCATGCACAGGTCCCGGGTCAACTTCTGCGATTCCTGCGTTTCTGTGGTAGGGGAATTGGAAAAACTTCCTGCACGTCGTACATGCAACGTGCCTGCGAGGTACCTGTGCTGCACGATTTTTCAGCGAAATCCATCGTAGGGAGTTGCACGTCGAAGGTACGGCGAGTTGTGACCGCCGCATTAGGGACATAAAAAAGGGCTGCGCAAGAATTCACTATTCACTTATGGCCGGCCAAGAGGATCAAAATTTAACAAAATTAATTATAGCAATATCACCCAGAAAAGGTAAGAAAAAAAAAAGTCATACATATACATCATCACTATGCAAAGAAGAAATGAAGGCATTTTATAATACTGTAATTTATTTCTGACTTTTGGTTTATTTCTAGTTTGAGAATGTTTAACCTCATGGCCGTCCATAACTGAACCGTGAATTCCTGCTGAATTCCTTTGCAGTCCCATTTTTGTGTCCTTTACAATAATTGGCAATGCTCACTCAAGCACGACTTTTTTCTCGACATTTTGGTATCATAATGATATTGAGGATTTAAACTTTCTATACATACTAGCACAATTACCCGTGGCAGCATAGGGGTGCAATTTTTGTTTTATGTATTAAAGTTTGTGTGTTGGGGTGGCCTTTTTGTAACATCACTCTATGAACAATTTAACCATGTTTAACCCGAATTTCTCCTCCTTCCTCTATTGTCTCTTGTTCTCTCTATCTCTCTCTCTCTCTCTCTCTCTCTCTCTCTCATAATGTATCTTGGCATTATTACTATGTTACTTAAATTTTTAAAACTGTACTAAATGCGATTAATGGTATGCAGTGAACACGTACATACATTTTCATATACACTGTACTGTGAAATATCATGAAAATTTCTTTAAATGTATTTTGTATTTTATACCATGTATTCATGTACAATTCAGTTTGTAACTGCGACACATGAAACCAATAAATACCATTTATCTATCTTTCTATCTATCATGTTTACAAACAAAAATCGATTTAGTGGAATATCTCCGAGAAAAGCACCGTCAAAAAAAAAAAAAAAAAAAAAAAAAAAAAAAAAAAACGGAAGACGGACGGACGGACGGACGAAGAGACACTCAAGATTAGCCAAATTATAGTAAGGACAAACCTTTTGTCAAAGGACCAGATATCTTTTATTTGACAGCCATTTCAAAAGTGTATAGTTTTTTTGGGGGACGCAAAAGTGTTTATTTTAAGAATATGCGTACATTCTTCAATGAAATAATTGTGTTTAGTCAATACGATATTATTTTTCATCAAAAACATTCCGTAATAATATGGAAGTATATTATGATATTGTTCATTTACATGCTGTCTTTAGCTTTTTGGCTCACCCGCTTTTATACCCAATCCCGACGCTCATGAAGATCATATACTAGTATTACACTAATAACTTTCAAAATAATTAGACAGCGCTATATTTGGACTCCTTTAATGTGTGATGTCTAATAACATGCATACCCTTTCATTATTTTGAAATTCTAGTCTATAAGAGAAAGGAAAAGGCCTCGTTTTCCTATGATGTTGTTGTTTGTTTGTTTTGTTCTGTAGGGGAGGGGGGGGGGGTGGGGGGGGTTGGCCCATAGTCGCACATTCCCCCCCCCCCATACAATAAAAGTGATGTCATTTATATGATGATGTTTCATTTCAAAAGATTTCCTCTGACAATTCTGACATGCCTGAAACTACACAAAATATATATATTTTTTCAGAATATGCATACTCTGGGAGGTAAAAAAAAATAATAACAAAAATCGTCCCATATATACCTATTGCTCGGTACCTAAGCTCCCCCTCTTTTAATGTTCTTTTCAATGCGATAATCCCTCGTATCATTTTTAGTAACGATACGCCCTTATTATATCATTGAAAGATTGATGGAAGCTACACTATCTCATAATTACTATGAAGACAATCACTGTATATTATGTTTCAACATTATTATCCGTTTCGTATTTACAATGAATGTTATAAATTGCCTTCTTTAACAGTGTTTTAATTTTATACGGAAACTTACCTTGCACTGCAACAGCTGTAAGTAAAATCAATCTCAGAAGCATCTTCAATGGAACGCCAATATCCCTCCAATGCACCAAAGCTTTCTATCACCACCAAACAATAGTAGAAAACATTCGTATTAAACAAGATGCTTTAAACAAAAGCGAATAGCAAGGATTATTCACTACCCAGAACGGCAGTTGGACTTGGGTACATCTCCAAAATATTGCCCTTCATGAAATATAGTCCAGAGATGTACCACGACCAAGGTACAACGAACTAAATAATTCCCACCAAATGTAGGTTTATTTAATACTATAAAAATACACAAATTGCTTTTTATCTCTAAACTGCGAGGTTCAAGGTCAAGACAAATCGATTTGCCTTATACTTTATTTCGTAAGGTTTTACCTTTTTGGGGTGGTCTAAAGAATTATTTTTTATTATCATTATTTATAATTTTAGTGTGAGAGAGAGAGAGAGAGAGAGAGAAGAAGAAGAAGAAGAAGAAGAAGAAGAAGAAGAAATTCTTTGTATCCCCGAGTATAAAGTGCATGCCTATCGAATTATTATTCAATTTGAAGCTCTCGTCTTAAATAATAATGATATCATTTGTGGTGCCAAGACGTGTCTGTCAGTTCAAATATTAAAAGACTATTTAATCTTATGAAAAGCCTTAAACAGGACGATTAGCTAAAATCAATCATCGGGTCTAATTCTAATTCGTATCTATATTTGTATTATGTACTTGACATGCTTTTTGGCAAATGCGAATTGCTATAAGATATTAGAATATTTATCATATCAAACTGTTCATTATGATTCAAAGTGAAGAACTTTGATCGGGCAGATCACCACCCTCAAACTAATTAAGTTCATTTAGATTTAGTATAAATAATTTAGGCTTAAAGTTGTGCACATTTATCGTAACATTATCAAGAAACAAACAAGATAGAGATGTGGGTGTTTGTGCTATATGTGTGCTTGTACATGTTGTCACTGAAAAATAAAGTTTACATTTTTAATTTAGCATTTCATTGATTATCAATGTGCTTGGGAATACCAGTAACGGATGGATAGAACATTGAATGTTTTATGTGCTTTGGAGTAGGCTATTGCCCAAAGCTTCGCTTCTAATGCTAGGGAACATATACCTAAATTTCTACTGAAGTATATGCCCTATACTACTGATTAAACTTTTAAAAGTATACTAATATTTAACTTTTAATCATTGACATTTTCTCACTAGCTCACAACGCTCCTTGCATATTCATGATATTCATAATTTGCCGTAGAGTCCCCGTCTAAGCTTGTAAGAAGTAGAAGGATTCTGATATCAAAGGGAGGGCCCGGTAAAAATAGACTTATCTCTGTCCAAGAACAAAAAAGATAATTAAGACATTATAATCAACAGTCATGTACATGACATATAGTGCTATAAAATGGCATGCTTCGAAAATGGGCCATGTTTTAACAAAAATCACGTATTTTCTTGCTTCTTTCCTTCACTGTAAAAAATTGCTGTAGATTTTTACAGTAAATTACTGGCAACCCTGCTGCACAGTAAATAGCAGCATATTTTACGGTAGTTTCCTGTATCTTGTGGGAATTTACAGTAATTTACTGTTGAAAGTAGCTTACTTAAAGAGAAAATTACAGTAAATTACTGTGCAGCACAGTTGCCAGTAATTTACTGTAAAACACTACATTTTTTTTAATACAGTGTTCGCATACAATATGTGCAGAAAACCGGGATGAAAATAATAGACAGTGTGCAAGCATCTAAATTACACATTAAAAGGAGTGTTTACTTATCAATCAAACTAAACACAACACAAAAAGAAAGTGCCCCCTATTTTAAATATCAATATTTTTTTAACCAGGAGGAGTTTTAAAAAAATCTAATTTTATGTCCATGTAGGGAATTTAATTAGCTACCAGGAGAGCCAATTTTAGGAAAATCATTAAGTCATGCTTCAGTGAGCAATGGTTGAATGCAAAAATGTAATTTTTTGAAGTTGGCAAGCCTACGATTGATTTGCTCCCCTTTGAAAAAGTGAACAAAAGTCAAATATTGCCAATTTTCATTGTCAATATTTTGTTCGTTATACTATGAGTTAATTCTTGAAACTTGGCACAAATCTTTAAGAGGTCATTAACTAACAGGAACTTAGGTCAAATTAAGAATCGGACGGGCAATTAAGCCGTGCCAGGGCCGTAAACTTTTTTCCTCTTTTTCATGTTTTTTTCATATCTTGTGTTCACTGAGGCATGAAAAATCGGGATTTTTGCGAAAATGAAACCAAATGAATACTTTTAAACGAATTGTTACGGTTAAGCAAAGTAAGAGATTTAACTTTGGTCTCTAAATAAAAAAAACAGCTTTTCCTGTGTCATGTGCTCACTGAAACATGAATTTTAATTTAAAAAAATGCAATATAGGATCATGAACACACGTGCGCCGGTCATAAAAATAATACAAAAACAGATATTCACATGATTTTTAGTGTACAAAATGGAAAAAATACTTACTTAGTGTTTTTCACATGGTATTTTATGGTATTCATTCAACCGTGAATTTATTTATTTATTTATTTTTTTTTTTATTTTTTTTTGCAAAAGTTAAAAACACTCTTCCTAGACATGAATCCCTTCATATTTGATCAGTTTTACCATGGCAAAAAAGTAAAAATCGCAGTTTTGGCAATTTTTGCTGCATGCTCACTCAACCGTGAATTTTATGCAAATGTCCTTTCCGTATGTTTGGAAGCACGTTTTGCGTACATTCTGATGCGTGAAATATTTAAGATTTGTCCGGTTTCATTGAATCAAAGTTTTGATTTTAGGCTTATGAACTTCAAAAAGTGACATTTTTTTGCATTCAACCATTGCTCACTGAAGCATGACTTCATGATTTTCCCTAAAATTCGCTCCCATGGTAGCTAATTTAAATCCCTAAATGGACATATAATTAGATTTTTTTTAACTTCTCCTGGTTAAAAAATTATTGATATTTGAAATAGGGGGAACTTTCTTTTGTGTGTTGTGTTTATATTCACATAAGAGCTGCTATGCCCTCCTACATTATACATTATAAAGATTTCCGTTCGAGTGAAATAAAGCCAATTAAAGCAAAAAGAATTGTTGATCATGTGCTTACCGAGGTTAGCATTATATTAGTAGAAGTAGTAGTAGTAGGAGTAGTATAGTAGTAGTAGTAGTAGTAGTAGTAGTAGTAGTAGTAGCTAGTAGTAGTATAGTAGTAGTAGTAGTAAGAAGTAGTAGTAGTAGTAGTAGTAGTAGTAGTAGTAGTAGTAGTAGTAGTAGTAGTAGTAGAGTAGATAGAAGTAGTAGTAGTAGTAGTAGTAGTAGTAGTAGTAGTAGTAGTAATTAGTAGTACAATGGTCGTAGTAGTAGTGGTGTTGGTAGTAGTAGTTGTAGCAGTAGTAGTAGTAGTTTAATAGTACAGTCATTATTACAAGTTGAAGACCGCCTAAAGATTTATGTAGTTTATTTTGGAATTTATGTTAATTTTTTCATTAACAGCTGGCCAATATTAGATATAACGATTCTTCTTGGGGGTTATGTTTTATGGTTATGTGTTATGGTTATATTTTCACAAATATCCCAATGTCTAATGCTTCAGTGAGCACAAAAATTAGAAAGTTAGGGCTTAAACGCCATATGACATGAGCTTTAACGCAATAAGGCACGAGTTCTTGTTAAGCCTTGATCACAAATGTCATTACGAACCTTTACGGACGAGGTGCGAACGATTTCAAGACCATACCACAAGAACTGCGTAAGAACCTCTTAAGAAGGCCGAAGGAAACCTTCAGACTGTTCGTAAGTTCGATGATTGGGCGATGACTTTGGCCAAGACAATCGTACGAACGTCGCGACGTAAGAGAGCCGTAAGATAGTAGGCTACATCTACGAATCCTTACAAACTCCAGAACTCCATAGATTCGTACGATCATTTGTGACCATATCTTAAACTGATGACCTGCCTAGCAATATTCCAAGTTTCAAGAAATAATTCAAAGTCATATTTATTTAGAAAAAAAAATAATGATGAGAATAGGCCAAATGCATGTAGGCCTACTATAACACAAATTTTCAAGGGGTCTTAAACTTTTAGTAATGTCTGTAGTAGTATTATTATTAGTAGTAATAGTATTAGTAGTAGTAGTAGTAGTAACATCAGCAGCAACACTAGAGATAGGCCTCGTGCCTCACAATCTTTTACGTTAACAACATTATCAATATCTCCCTTTCCCTTTCTCTCTATATCCTACTCTCATCCTTCTCGCTTTCTATCTTCTTCTCCCCCCCCCCCTCTCTCTCTCTCTCTCCCTTTTCTCCCTTTCTCCTATCCATTCATCTTGCATAATATGATATCCTTCTCGACCTGACTATATGCTTATTATAATGAAAAGGGTTAATTCACAAATACTTCACAGCCAAAGACATTCATGCGAGTTAAGATATGTTTATTTTTATAACAGACTCACAACGAGAATACCATGATTGTTAGGATAGTTTTTAAAAGTGTAATAGAAATATAAAAAGGGCGTCTTTTTGGGGGGACTCGATCTTGATATTTTACATTGAGTGATAAAATATCTCTAAAAAAATAACATCTTACTTATCAGGATAAAAATGATGGCAATGAAATACACAAATTTAGATATTTTTAAGGAAATAAAGACTTTAGATCGAAAACAGCGTAATATAATTGTTATCACGATTATTAGAGTCTCTCTAAAATATACATGTATTTTTTAACGAGGTGCAGTATTAACACAATTATACAATCTCACCCATTTTTGCCAACTGTTTTGTTATATTGTATCTTATAAAATGGATACACGGATCCTAATTAAATGATTGGTTGAGAGTGGATCACGTGACATCATTTCTACTGTTACGTCAACCATGCATCTTTTTCCTAACAATCCAAAGCCACTGCACTCCGCTGCGCGTCGTGGCTTCAAGCAATTACTAAAGCTATCGCATGCACTTGTTATTTTGACCTATGAACTCAGACCAGCGCGTTATTTGTTAACCAATGTAGGTTCTATGGATCAATAGGTAAAATTAAAATCTTAACATTGCCAGTCATTGATTTTGTTTGTTCTACTTTACCGACACAGCAAGTTTTTCGTAAATAATCTGGTAAATAGATAAAGTGTATGTATGGAAATAGTCCAATGAGATTAGGAGGGAGACAACAGGTAAACTACACTTTAGGAATTGGACAAAGTATGTTAAAAAGTTAATCTCTGTCTTATTCGTTTACAGAACTGATGAGTTTCCCAACTCCTTATTTTGCATCCAATTTTCTACGCTGAAATTTATATTGTTGGTATCGGTGAAGATTATAAACTTAACAGTTAAACTATCATTTCAACAGTAAAATTGTCGAAGCCTTCAAGGCCTTGTGAAAAACAAGCTTAATAACTCTGTGGATCATCGATGTACAACAAGGGCAAAAAGATAAGTAACAACAAAATAAAAATGTTTATGCCTCTGCAACTCCTGGGTCTTGCGTGCCTTTTGGCTTCTCCTCTTCGACCTTAATATTTGTCTCGTAGAGGGCGTTATCGAAGCCAACTGGAGGCGTCGGGGTTGGGAATGGATCGTTGGTCGAGCTCGATTTGGGAGCGTTACGGGCACCAGCAAACCAAGCGACTACCAGAATGACTACCACTATGACAACGACTACTGCGATGACTATACCGGTGATTATTGCTGCGGAAAGAGCTGCAAGTGAGAAGTGAAAGGAAAAATAATGAATTCAATTCAATTCAATTCAATTCAAAAATGGTTTATTCATAAAAACATGTGTCGCAGCCAAAAGCTGAATAAAACATGTGTACAATAACAGTTGACATAACAATAGTTCACAATATAACATAAATTACTACTAATAGGCCTATCATAATAAATATCAATAGATGGGGACCAAAAGAGAGCAGAATGTTGTTTCAATGAGAATTTGTAATTTGTATTTTTTTTTTTCATTATCGATCTTTTTTTTAATCATCATCATTATTATCATCATTTAATGACAGTATTCTCCACAGAGGTATCTCATGCACGTGGGCTACCATCTAAATATATAGCAATGCATTCAACCTCTTCTCTATTTTTGAATAATAGGCCTACCGACTCAAATACATTACATAATTATTTAACAAAATATTAACACATAGACACTTCAATAATTACTTTAGAAATATGTCGGACTTTTTTTAACATTGGAAAGGATTAGTATTTTTTTTTTCATTTATTATGTCGTCACCTGTGCCTGGAAGGCGAAAATCGAACCGAATCACTGTATCCCACAGGTCTTTCCTTTCAAAATATGGGGTTTGCAGGTTGACCACTGCACCAGGGTTTATGAAAAGTGCAGTGGGTTCTTTAACGTGCAAAGATTGTGACTCTCCTTTAATATAGGACCTCTATTTAACGTCCTATCCGAGGGACGGGTATCATTATACAGTAAGTAGAATCCCAATGCTGTTCTTGACAGCTTAATGTAAGAAAACACTGATAATAACTTTAACGTCAAACCACTTACACTCATCACCAGTAATAGGCTCGGAATCAGTTTCATTTCGAGCTGAAAATCAAAACACAAAGTTGTAATATCAAATTTGAAATTGAGATTAGAATACATGAGTAAGCATGCGAACTGTATGATTAAATTACAAATACTTAAAGAAATAATGATTTGTGGAATAATAAATATACCAGTTTATACATGTTTTTGTTTCACCTTTTTTTAAAATACTTGTAATCATTGCGAAAATGGCCTCAGCACGATATACATAGAATGTTTCATGATTATTAATGTGGGTTGTAAGACTAAAAACATAGTAATACGATCGATATAATTATGCAAAATTAATTTCATTGTCAGCTCCTATGGGAGAAGGGTGTCAGGTTTTGACAAACGTGTATCAATCAGATGTCGTTATTTACATAATATTTATTGTTTCACCTTTTTTTTTAATACTTGTAATCATTGCGAAAATGGCCTCAGCACGATATACATAGAATGTTTCATGATTATTAATGTGGGTTGTAAGAGTAAAAACATAGTAATACGATCGATATAATTATGCAAAATTAATTTTATTGTCAGCTCCTATGGGAGAAGGGTGTCAGGTTTTGACAAACGTGTATCAATCAGATGTAGTTATTTACATAATATTTATGGGACTGATCTTGACATGGGTATCCGAAAGACGTAATTTTGATTCGAACCAGGGTCCGATTCGTGTCAGTTTACAACTTCCACTCGTTAGCAGCGCTACAACTCCACAGCGCCGAGTTGATCACTTACTATACAATTTTTATTCAAGAAACTCAAAGGCCCGTATTCTCAAAAGCCGTCTAACTTTAAGCCTAGCTTAAATCAATGATTTAACAATGGCCCGCAAAGTGGGACTCAATCTGTCTATGTTGCATGTTCCAAACACCTTTCCTAAATTATGGAATTATCGTTTTTTAATTGTAAAGGAAACTTTTGTACTTATCATTCCAAAGCAGTTTTTAATAGTTTCACTACCCAAATTTGTTAAGAATCGAACATCTACTTTTCGGGATTGAGTCCCACTTTGCAGGCCATAGTTCGGCCTAAACCATTGATTTAAGCTAGGTTTAAAGTTAGGCGGCTTTTGGGAATACGGGCCAAACAGTTACTTACTTTTATCCATTTTGCAGACATAGGAAGCACGGAATGTACATGATTTGTCGTTCCATTTAGCGTATTCATCAGCATAAATCTGAACGCAGTCTTCATCAGTACCTCTCCATTCCTCAGTCGGTTCTCCATTGTTCCAATGCACATAGTCTACCGGGGTGTTGTCTGTATATTTGAAACCACCTGCATCAAACAGAACATGTTATGATTAGAAATAAACCTGATCCAATGATATATGTTTAACAAAAATGGAAAGAGTGAGCAACTGTGTAAAAGATTTTAATGTATGTTTGGCAAAAATGGAAAGAGTGAGCAACTGTGTAAAAGAGTGGGGACACAGAGTCGCACTTTGTATTCAAGAATACGCTACGAACGTGTTCTCAATCTTCCATGTGGTAACGATAATAAAGTGTTCACACATTGCAACTAGATCACGCCACAATATTACAGATCGGGGTTTCATGAAAGATGTATATATTTTGTCCGCAATATTAGCGGTGGCCACATTATTATACACTTTGTTCATATAGTTTTATCTGAACGTCACCTGATTTTATGGCCACAGATACACACTGTAATATTTACTATCGCAGCATAATTATTGTACAGTATTTAATATAATTATTGTAACAGTCACACACCTAACGACTTCATTGTATTACGGTAACTGCCTTTATTGTGTCAGTGTTATGCTTCAATTTATTATTATTTTTTTTTTTTTAAATAAAGAACATTTCGTTTGTATATTGCAGATTAAACAAGTCGTAGTTCCTAAAAAAAAAATTTTTTTTTGTTGAAGAAATAGATGTATGCACATTGGTGAATTCGATACTACGTAATGTAAAGGCTTTTGTTACAGGTAATATTCTAATTGTTATACCTAAATGTATCATTGGATGGATTAATACCTGTCTCTGATCTCGTAAGACCAATCCAGATGGATCCAACACCCTGAATATCGTAAACCAGGTTCTTAACAAACTCGTTCTCTTCCTTGCTATGAATGCTGGCTAGCTCTCCTTTATATTGTATCTGGCATGTTTCTCGGGCAGTGAACCAATCAACAAACACAGCACCAGCTGCTGCAACGTAGCAATGACCACCAAACTCGGATTGTCCATCGGGGCAGGAGCCCGGTAAGGTAGGTACAGGGGTAGGAGCAACCTCTGTGTGGCGAAAAGGATACATTATTGTCAATTATGCTACTTGAATTGGAATTATCAACTTATCAATATTTCACTTGAGTTATTAGTTTCCGTACAATAAAAATAAATCATGTTTGTTACATAATGATATTCAATCACATCTTATAATACAATTAGGAGATAAAGTCAGAAAATGAAATTATAAACAGTTGGGACTAACACATTGGGAGAGCTTGATGGGCTTCCCGTGTCCATCCTATAATCAAACAAATTTCAGTAATTTAAATTTGATGGCCCCTGAAGTAACATGATGTTGTCCCTGTAACATAAAAAATTACAATCAATTGCAAACCGACAGTAACGAATCACAATCCTTTGTTGCATAAAAGTGTCACTGTGAACCAATCATAATAGTTGTTTTAAATTGTCGATTGATCTTAACTCTCTCTGTTACAGGGCACTTGTATCATAGGATGAGGTATGTTTATACAATTCTGATATTAAACAGTCGTATAATGTTGAACATTTATTTATTTATTTTTTATTTTTTTTGATGGTAAAACCTGATAATTGGCATAATTAATCAACAGTTATAACCATAACGATCTGGACCACTAGACCACTTTTAATGTGGGCATCTGCCAAATCCTCAATGGGAACACAAGTTCTTATTGGTTGTAGTGATTTGCACACAGTCTTTAAAAATTCCACCCGAAATTTTTTGAAGAAGTATTTTTCGTTTTAATTGTAGGTGTCCGAATGACTGGAACATGTTGTTAAAAGTCATTTAGTCATTTAGCATGTATAAATGATCAAAGTTGTTCGTAACTTGAGAATGACTTGGTGAAACACCACCTAACTGTTTTACCAAATTTGTCGTAAAGTTACGAATGTTTTTAAGAAACATAGAACATACTTTGAGTGCTTTACTAATCACCATGCTTTAATCATTTGGCACAAGAGCTGATCACCAGTCGTTCGTAAAGTCATACATACCTTATGAACAATTTTACGAGCGATTTGGTGAAACACAGCCCTGTGATATAATGTGTACTTACTGTTTGTTGTCTTGCAGATAGGTACATACATGCCGTTACAGTTAGTATCATCCCATGAAGGTTCATCTCGTAACACTACACAACCCTCTCCCTGACGTTGACTAGGTTCACTATCACCCCATAGGGAATAAAAGACTGGCCAACCATCACTCCATGTGTACTGACCATCCTATCAACAAAGATTGAAACATATCTGTACTTAAAAATCAAGTCGGAAAGTGATAGGTCTGACGGTTCTTTATTATAAGAGTTTTGTGATTCCTCCCGAAGTCTTAATATCCTTTGTAAGTTTTGTAGATACAGAGAAGATCAAGGATTTATAATATGAGAATTATTAAAGCTTGTTAATCGTGGAAGATTAACAACCCAGGTGGGTGGAATTAAGATTCACAAAATGTTTCTGTTACTATGTTGTCAATATCATTGTGAAATAATCTATATCATTTGAGTGAAATCAAGATTTTTCACTAACATTGTGCCATAATGTCGAGGTCAATATGCTTTTGATATATTTGCCTTCCTGAAAATGAATCATTATTCATTTAGATGGTGGGATGTGGTATTAATTTGAAATCATATGAATGCAGGATACCAATTACCAAAAGCAAGCAACTTAGTAATGACAATATGATGTGGCTTAAAATCTTATTTTCTCCATGATCTACCATGAATTTTTTTATGTCTTTATGTGTTTATGTTTTGAACTGTTTTTTTGTGTGTTAACTGTTAAAGTTTGTTGTAAATACGTTTCATGTATGTATCACAATTTAGAATGTCGTACTTGTGTTATCTTTACTCTGTTATGTTGGGACCCCATTGTAAATAAGTCTAGAGCTTTCATGAGTTATCCCGGCAAGCTAATGTGAATTTTGTTTATACTTGACAAATAAATCAAATCAAAATCAAATCAAATCAAAATCAAATCCAATCAAATCCAATCCAATCAAAATCAAATTCATAATTACTACCTCGTTACTAGTCATGCCGATCCATGCAGTTGAAACGTCAGTATAATACATCAAATACTCCAGGAAGGCTTCATTGTAAGAATCTTCTATACTAGCTAGATCACCACCCTCAGACCTACAGAACTCTTGTGCATCAGCAAAGTTCCTTGGAGTCGTGTCAACCTTGTAGCATGAATCGTCGTACTTGAAGTAGCTTCGATCATCACAGTAGGAGTTTGGAGGTGGGTCCTCGCTTGCTCCTTGTACTGAAAAGGTTTTTGGATTGTTTTGAAATTTTATAATTTTTCTATAAATTTTATAATTTTATAGTTTTTTATATCTAGACTGGCATTCCATACAGACGGGGGGGGGGGGGGGGGCTTGGGGGCTGCAGCCCCCCCCCCCACTTTTCTTCAGCCAACGTGTACAAAAATGGACAAATGACATACATTGTGATTTTTAGCCTGTTCAGCCCCCCCCCCCCACTTTCGGCTCAGCCCCTCCACTTTCAAAAACGCTCCGCGGCCCCTGGATTGAATGTTAGAAAATAAAAAACCAGTGCTGACTGAATTAAAAGGCCATACAAAAAAATTAAATCAAACTTCTAAAGCAATCTTAAACGCAAATACAAGCAGTTTTTTTCTTTATGTTTTTTTTTTTTTTTACTGATGTATGCTTTCCCTTTCTCAATTTGCCGTCTCCAACCTTACTTTGAACTCTTGGTCCACCCTTCGTAAACAATTGGCGCGAATTCTATGAACAGAC
This sequence comes from Paracentrotus lividus, assembly GCA_940671915.1. NCBI lineage: Eukaryota > Metazoa > Echinodermata > Echinoidea > Camarodonta > Echinidae > Paracentrotus > Paracentrotus lividus. The sequence goes on from CALNVZ010002100.1 coordinate 46,660,596, forward strand.
TATTTTAATTGATCTATATAAATCCAACTTACCTAGATCTTTCTCGCACATATTATAAGCTATGACTTTGCAATTGATCTAGGTAAATCCAACTAGAACGACAGTTTTACAGTACAATGTACTGAAATTATTGAAATATATATGTGAAAGCTGGACTATTTTAAAAGAAATAGGAAAATGCATCAATGCATCAGAGTTGTGGTTTTTCAGAAGAATGCTAAGAATAAGGTGGACAAGCCACACATCAAATGAGGATGTCTTGATCAGGGCAAATACTGAAAGGGAACTCCTCGCAACAATCAGACCCTATCAGCTTAAGTTTCTTGGTCACTGTCTTCGGAAAGTGGGAATTGAAAGATTGACTTTGACAGGGAAGATAGAAGAAAAAAGAACAAGAGGAAGAAAGAGAATGACATATCTCCCAAGCAATAGCTGAATGGAGTGGGAAGTTAACTCTAGAACTCATTAAATACTCATAAAACAGAGAGGATTGGCAAAGAATGGTCGCTTATGTCATATTAAGACAACGGCATTATAGAAGAAGAAGAAGAAGAAGAAGAAGAAGAAGAAGAAGAAGAAGAAGAAGAAGAAGAAGAAGAAGAAAAAGAAGAAGAAAAAGAAGAAGAAGAAGAAGAAGAAATGAAACTAACCTAGATCTTTCTCGCACATATAAGCTATAACTTCTCCACAGTTGACGTCGTTCCATTTTCCAGCGTAGGAGTAGTCGTTCAACATCTCTACACAATTCCTCGATTCCTGTAATGGTAATACCAACAAATCAAATAAATTTATTTCACCCAAAATTTTTGTCTGTATCCCTTTAATAAGTTATTAATCTAAGTTGAACCATGGAAGCTTGCCAAGTGCAGAGGAGAGGTGTTTTTCAGCAGAATGCCCATTGATAATATTACCCCAGGCAGTTCGGAGTAACAATTTACCATAAGCAAATGAGGGTCATTTGTAGTTTTAAAAAAAAAGAAGAAAAAAAAAAAAAGGTATATGGTTTTTTAATTCACTGGAATAAGCATTTGTGATGTAATGATTATTCATATCGTCTTTTAACATATGTCTGTTATCACATTTACAAAAAAGCAACGAAGACAGCAGGCTAAAAGGATATAAAATTTGTTAATAGCGCACAATGTTATAGATGCTTTTTTATTTTTTCATTCGCGTAGGCTATAGGCAGTGTCTTACTTTAAATACCGCAGATTTCTAATCCGGGAAAGCTTACGTTAAGTCTGCATTTGAAATTTGCTACAAATTAGGTGCTTATCTTATGAAAAAAATGGGCAATTTCATTTCATAAAAGTTGCTAATGAGCTAACTCAGAACTTGCTTTCTATCATTATGTGAAATATGACGAAGAGTATAGTCTTACATCATTAGGCAGTTTAACACGACCATCAGGTTCTCCTGGTAACCAGTTAGTATATACCGCGCTCTTGCCGTCAGTCCAGTGGTACTGTCCAGATGACCCCAGGTCAGAGAATCCAATCCATACATCAGTTGGCACATCGATGAGCAGGGACGTAAGTAGCGCTGAAAATGGATAGGCACAAGAAACAATGTATATTCTAATACACTCGTTTTATTGTAATACTGCTATCTCTATACATACATTAGTTAGCATATTGAACTACGGGTATTAATTATCATTATTATATTTAATGGAAAGATTATCTTTTATAATGAATTAACGTTTCCAAGATGCTTAAGTAAAACGGAAAAGTTATAAATGTATATTTAGTAATACATAATGGAAAAAAATATCTGGTCGCATACAAACTTCCAAATTAACTTTTCAAGCTAGGTTCTTTATAGGGTACATGCAGGTAATTAGGGCGCAGCAGGTAATATGGGCCACCTGAACAAATCATGTCGTGACGTCGACCGTGACCGGTGTGAGCACCATAATGTTGTTCATATGAACTGTATACGAAAATATATCGTCGTGAGAGCATCTGATGCCGAAATTTCTCTGAGAAAATGTTGAAAACCAACAAGGTACGTAAAACATACGGCATTTTTTTACCTTGATGGTAAAATTTGATATTTCACAGAATGTATGTGAAAGAGTGTGAGGGGTAACCTCAATTGTTTTGTATATTTAGTAAGCTTATAGTTCATTTTAATCATACTAGCGTGTACAGGTCAATTTGTTATAGTGAAGGGGTGCAATGTGGCATAGAATGCTTGCCTGGCACAGCAACATTAGTGCAGGTAAATGGGCAATCCAAAATGGCGGAAATGATTAGTGGTACTTAGTATTGGATGAGGCATCAATCTCTTTGCTACGACTTTTGGGTTATTTCACGTATATAATTTAATAATAAATAACTTATTGTAGGCCTATATGACTTGTATTAATGAAAATAATATTAAATAATATTTAAAAAAAGCAATTTTATACAAAATACAAACAATGAAATATAGTCAAAGTATTTACTGAAGGGTCTTAATTTCATATGATATCTTAAAGTTAACGATTTTCAACATTTTGAGCAAATTCCAGACATGATAGGTAGAGTCATTGTTTAGTTTTTAAACACATACATATAAATAACATGTGCCCATATTACCTGCACATATGCAGGTAATATGGCACTTTTAATGACTCAACATTTGAATATTGAGACAGCGGGTTGGTGATATTGTTTTACTTCACAATAAAAGTTAGAGCAGTAGTTATTGATTCATATAAACAAAGTTTAGACTGTGTGTCATTTTGCAATTTTATGCAAATTAGGGAAAGGAGCTTAGGGGGTCCATATTACCTGTACCCTATACCCATTTCCCGATTTGTCATCACAGTTCACAGAATCCAATTGAAAACAGTCAGCTGTTGTCTGATATGCTGTCAACGTCTGATAAAAAGAAAGAAAATAAATTCTTACATTGGACTTTTACATCGTGGATACCAGCCAGATTCCCTCCTTCAGATACACAAAGGTCCCTAGCACTCTTCCATTTATAACGATCATCGGTAACGTAACCACCAATCCTGTAGCAGCGATTGAAATGTTTGAAGTAACCATTATCACATCCACCAGTCGGGGTTGGGGTGGGGGCATTGGTGACAGGGGTGATAGAATCTTCAGCTCGCTTGCAGATAAAGGGAGTTGGAACACCGCAGTTCTGGTCATTCCACTGTCCGCTCTGTGTTAACTGATCTGGAGAATGTAATAATGGTACAAGTGATAGCATGAAAATAAAAAGGGGAAGGGGATAAAAACATTTTTTTTTTTTACTACAGAGGGTTCGAAAGAGTCTGAAATCATTAAAAAAAATGTATTCACCATTACGGCGAACAGTGTACAGAATGAGAAAGCAAGGTGGTACCTGCAAATGACGATTTTGAGTTTTGATTAAATATATGATACACAACACGCACATGGTGAAGTAGCTTTCTGCAAAGTTACGTTAAATCTAGAAAGTCGTATCACAACGTATCCAATTAAGTCAGAATTACTTGGAAAGATATGAGAACCCGTGCGTTCCATATTAATTAGAAAGCACATGCACGAAAATATAAACCCCTCACAAAAAGTTTCGCAAGTCGACTTTGGGTCATGATAACTTTTCAGGTACGCTTTAGTTATTACTGATTTTCATACCACTGGAAAGATAATTTATTCCCCTTTTTATTAATATCCTACTTGTAATGATTATGTCATGCTTCAATGCACAGAATATCAGAATATGGAGAAAAGTAAAAAGTAAAATGTTGCAAAATGCATTTATCAAAGCGAGGTTCCGCAACTCGACTTTAGGCTCTGATAACTTTCGAGGTATTTTCTAATTTTTATTGAATTTTAGACCATTGTCAAGATAATTTATTCCTCTTTTCAATGACACCCTAATTGTAACGATAGTGTTGTTCCTGCATGGACAGAACACGTAAATGTTAGGGCAAGTCAGAAGTTAAATGTTGCAAATTGAATGCCTATTGTGAGTATTATTGTCTGTTGCGAGCAATAACAATGCATTTCGCAACTTTTTACTTTTTACTTTGCATTATATTCGTGAGTTATGTGCATTCAAATATGATGTTACTATTGCAAATAGGGTATCAATAAAAAGAAGAATAAATGAACTTTTTAATGCTATAAAAATTGACAATGATTAAATCCCCACATTAAAATGTATCAAGGTTGAGTGTTGTGTTACAGAAATTTAAACTGAAAATTATCTTTCGCTTTGTCATGTATTCAAGTGGTATTGAGGGGTTCTGTGGACACAGGCATGATATCACCCTGACAAATAAGGTATCAATCAAAAGAGGAATAAATTAACTTGACAATGGTATAAAATTCAATAAAAAATAGAAAATATCCCCAAAGTCATCAGGACCTAAAGTGAAGTTGCGGAACTTCAATGTGATCAATAAAAATGCATTTTACAACATTTGACTTTTTACTTTTATCCATATTCTGATATTCTGTGCATTGAAGCATGATGCAATCATTACAAATAGGATATCAATCAAAAGGGGAATAAATTATCTTTCCATTGGTATGAAAATCAGGAATAACTAAAGCGTACCTGAAAAGTTATCATGACCTAAAGTCGACTTGCGAAACTTTTTGTGAGGGGTTTATATATATATATTATTGTAGTCTCATAAGGAATTGCATCATTAGCCTTACCAGTAATAGAATATTTGTTTATTTCAGCGCATGACTCTTCCTCGTGTTTATTGTTGGGTTCACCTGGCATCCAGTTTGCATAGGTGAAGGGAGTTCCATCAGACCAACTGGAAGGAAAGGAATAGAATCAAAGAAAACTATTAGGCTACATTAAGTTCACAATTGTCAAAACGTGTGCTTGCAAAGAATATGGTTCCTTGGCAGCCAATCAGTGCTCCTTATATTTACTTTAAGTTCCCTTTCTTTTTACAGTTTAGTGTTATGTTGATTCTTGCGTGTGACTCTCATGAGTGCGAAACTTAAAACATGTTATCGTTGTTCCGTGTTAATGTATTAATAACATCATTCTGCTCACTGCTTAGTAACAACATTGTGGATACAATCAAAGTTCAACCTCATAATGATAGTGATTTATATTTATAAAGCGCATATTCTGATCAAATATTACTTAGTCGCAACAAATTGTTTTGAACAGAAACGCTACAATCATGTTTAAAAAATTTGACTTGTGTTCATTTTACCACTAATCTTAAGCCAATAAGATTTAATTGGCGGCAAATAAACTTATCAAAGGTTCGAAAGAAGTTTATGGTGACTGTGATTGACATTTATTTACATCCGGAATTTATATTTGAATTATGCTAGATATTGATTTCATTTTTTTTTGTATATCATTTTATCAACGTGTTCGCAAATGTGTCTAAATTGTACTGAATCTAGCCATCTGCTGGATTTTTAGTTCATCCTAAATTGTTATAAAAGTAACAAGAAAGATGTCTTACGCGTAGGGACCATCCACCACCTCTTGCCTCAGACCAATCCAATATGTTAAAGCAAGTTGTGGTGACTGCAAAAGAAGAGGGAAAAAACGGTAAGTGTTAGCTTGATATTTTTTTTAGAAACTCTTAAGAATTAAAATTTATGTGACACCAAAAACAAAGCATCGAGATTGTATCAGAATTCCTAAACATGGTTTTAAAGAAGTCATCTACGATATGTTTTCCCCATAAACACATCAAAACATTTACGAATAAATTACAACCCAAATCAAAATGATTATAGGCCTAAAGAGTGTAGGAGTGTAAGTTGCATGACCTTTATCAGTATACTAAAGATAGGGATATGGATGATTACGGGATGAACTCTCACTAAGTTACAACCTACATGCACCTAAGATAATAAACTGACTATCGTCTCAACCATACAGAAGAGAAGAAATTTTACTAACCTACAACCTATCTTATAGATAGAAAACTGACTATCGTCTCGACTATGCAGAAAGAGAAATTTCACTAACTTGCAATTTACCTTAGATAGTAAACTGACTATCGTCTCGACTATGCAGAAGGAGAAATTTCACTAACTTGCAATCTACCTTAGATAATAAACTGACTATCGTCTCGACTATGCAGAAGGAGAAATTTCACTTACTTGCAATCTACCTTAGATAAGAAACTGACTATCGTCTCGACTATGCAGAAGGAGAAATTTCACTAACTTGCAATCTACCTTAGATAATAAACTGACTATCGTCTCGACTAGGCAGAAGGAGAAATTTCACTAACTTGCAATCTACCTTAGATAGTAGACTGACTATCTTCTCGACTATGCAGAAGGAGAAATTTCACTAACTTGCAATCTACCTTAGATAATAAACTGACTATCGTCTCGACTATGCAGAAGAAGAGAATTCACTAACCTGCAACTACCTGATAATAAAACTGACTATCGTCTCGACTATGCAGAAGAGAAATTTCACTAACTTGCAATCTACCTTAGATAGTAAACTGACTATCGTCTCGCTGTTGCAGAAGGAGAAATTTCACTAACTTGCAATCTACCTTAGATAATAAACTGACTTTCTCTCTACTATGCAGAACGAGAAATTTCACTAACTTGCAATCTACCTTAGATAGTAACTGACTATCGTCTCGACTATCAGAAGGAGAAATTTCACTAACTTGCAATCACCTTAGATAGTAAAACTGACTATCTTCTCGACTATGCAGGAACGAGAAATTTCACAACTTGCAATCTACCTAGATAGTAACCTGACTATCGTCTCGACTATGCAGAAGAAGAAATTTCACTAACTTGCAATCTACCTTAGATAATAAACTGACTTCGTCTCGACTATGCAGAAGAGAAAATTTTCACTAACTTGCAATCTACCTTAGATAAAACTGACCTTTTGTCTGACTAATGCAGAAACGAGAAAATTTCACTAACTTGCAATCTACCTTTAATAGATAGTAACCTGACTATCGTCTCGACTATGCAGAAGAAGAAATTTCACTAACTTGCAATCTACCTTAGATAATAAACTGACTTTTGTCTCGACTATGGAGAACGAGAAATTTCACTAACTTGCAATCTACCTTAGATAATAAACTGACTTTTGTCTTGACTATGCAGAACGAGAAATTTCACTAACTTGCAATCTACCTTAGATAGTAACCTGATTATCGTC
>CALNVZ010002100.1:46667739-46726844 GCA_940671915.1 Paracentrotus lividus
CCGTGTTAATGTATTAATAACATCATTCTGCTCACTGCTTAGTAACAAACATTGTGGATACAATCAAAGTTCAACCTCATAATGATAGTATTTATATTTATAAAGCGCATATTCTGATCAAATATTACTTAGTCGCAAACAAATTGTTTTGAACAGAAACGCTACAATCATGTTTAAAAATTTGACTTGTGTTCATTTTACCACTAATCTTAAGCCAATAAGATTTAATTGGCGGCAAATAAACTTATCAAAGGTTCGAAAGAAGTTTATGGTGACTGTGATTGACATTTATTTACATCCGGAATTTATATTTGAATTATGCTAGATATTGATTTCATTTTTTTTTGTATATCATTTTATCAACGTGTTCGCAATGTGTCTAAATTGTACTGAATCTAGCCATCTGCTGGATTTTTAGTTCATCCTAAATTGTTATAAAAGTAACAAGAAAGATGTCTTTCGCGTAGGGACCATCCACCACCTCTTGCCTCAGACCAATCCAATATGTTAAAGCAAGTGTGGTGACTGCAAAAGAAGAGGGAAAAAACGGTAAGTGTTAGCTTGATATTTTTTTTAGAAACTCTTAAGAATTAAAATTTATGTGACACCAAAAACAAAGCATCGAGATTGTATCAGAATTCCTAAACATGGTTTTAAAGAAGTCATCTACGATATGTTTTCCCATAAAACCATCAAAACATTTACGAATAAATTACAACCCAAATCAAAATGATTATAGGCCTAAAGAGTGTAGGAGTGTAAGTTGCATGACCTTTATCAGTATACTAAAGATAGGGATATGGATGATTAGGATGAAACTCTCACTAAGTTACAACCTACATGCACCTAAGATAATAAACTGACTATCGTCTCAACCATACAGAAGAGAAGAAATTTTACTAACCTACAACCTATCTTATAGATAGAAAACTGACTATCGTCTCGACTATGCAGAAAGAGAAATTTCACTAACTTGCAATTTACCTTAGTATAAAACTGACTATCGTCTCGACTATGCAGAAGGAGAAATTTCACTAACTTGCAATCTACCTTAGATAATAAACTGACTATCGTCTCGACTATGCAGAAGGAGAAATTTCACTTACTTGCAATCTACCTTAGATAAGAAACTGACTATCGTCTCGACTATGCAGAAGGAGAAATTTCCTAACTTGCAATCTACCTTAAATAATAAACTGACTATCGTCTCGACTAGCAGAAGGAGAAATTTCACTAACTTGCAATCTACCTTAGATAGTAGACTGACTATCTTCTCGACTATGCAGAAGGAGAAATTTCACTAACTTGCAATCTACCTTAGATAATAAACTGACTATCGTCTCGACTATGCACGAAGAAAAATTTCACTAACTCTGCAATCTACCTTAGATAATAAACTGACTATCGTCTCGACTATGCAGAAGGAGAAATTTCACTAACTTGCAATCTACCTTAGATAGTAAACTGACTATCGTCTCGGCTGTGCAGAAGGAGAAATTTCACTAACTTGCAATCTACCTTAGATAATAAACTGACTTTCTTCTCTACTATGCAGAACGAGAAATTTCACTAACTTGCAATCTACCTTAGATAGTAACCTGACTATCGTCTCGACTATCAGAAGAGAGAAATTTCACTAACTTGCAATCTACCTTAGATAGTAAACTGACTATCTTCTCGACTATGCAGAACGAGAAATTCACAAACTTGCAATCTACCTAGATAGTAACCTGACTATCGTCTCGACTATGCAGAAGAAGAAATTTCACTAACTTGCAATCTACCTTAGATAATAAACTGACTTCGTCTCGACTATGCAGAAGGAGAAATTCACTAACTTGCAATCTACCTTAGATATAAACTGACTTTTGTCTTGACTATGCAGAACGAGAAAATTTCACTAACTTGCAATCTACCTTTAATAGATAGTAACCTGACTATCGTCTCGACTATGCAGAAGAAGAAATTTCACTAACTTGCAATCTACCTTAGATAATAAACACTTTTGTCTCGACTATGGAGAACGAAAATTTCACTAACTTGCAATCTACCTTAGATAATAAACTGACTTTTGTCTTGACTATGCAGAACGAGAAATTTCACTAACTTGCAATCTACCTAGATAGTAACCTGACTATCGTCTCGACTATGCAGAAGAAGAAATTTCACTAACTTGCAATCTACCTTAGATAATAAACTGACTTTCGTCTCGACTATGCAGAAGGAGAAATTTCACTAACTTGCAATCTACCTTAGATAATAAACTGACTTTTGTCTCGACTATGCAGAACGAGAAATTTCACTAACTTGCAATCTACCTTAGCTAGTAACCTGACTATCGTCTCGACTTTGCAGAAGAGAAGAAATTTCACTAACTTACAATCTACCATAGATAGTAAACTGACTTTCGTCTCGGCTGTGCAGAAGAGAAGAAATTTCACTATTTTGCAATCTACCTTGTATACCAAACTGATTACAGAAGAGAAGAAATTTCACTAATTTACAATCTACCTTAGATAATAAACTGATTATCGTCTCGACTATGCAGGAAAAAGAAATTTCACTATTTTTTATACAATCTACTTTAGATAGTAAGCGGACAATCGTCTCGGCTATGCAGATGAGAAAAAATTTCACTATTTTTCAATCTACCTTAGATAGTAAACTGACTATCTTCTCGACTATCCAAAAAGAAAAATTTCACTAATTTACAATCGTCCTTAGCTAGTAAACTGACTATCCTCTCGACTATGCAGATGAGAAAAAATTTCACTATTTTTCAATCTACCTTAGATAGTAAACTGACTATCTTCTCGACTATGCAAAAAGAAAAAAATTCACTAATTTACAATCATCCGTAGAAAGTAAACTGACTATCGTCTCATAAATGGAGAAACATTTTCACTAACTTGCGACCTACCTAAGATAGTAACTTTCTAGACATGCAGAAGACAATTAAGTTTTAATAACTTGTAATCTCTCTTGGATAGCAAACTGAATATCGTATCTATTGTAACCTACCACACAAAAGAAAATAAAGTTCATTATTTTTTTAATACGATAATGGATTACTTACAATGCGTCATTTAGTATTCAGAGGCGTAGAGGTTATAACCCCGGCTCTACCATAGCTGCCCTGATAGAGGAATTTTAGCATTCAAGGAATTTCTTCCTACTGGTATCAATTACCTCATTTGGTCGAGTGTGGCAAGATAACTATATACCACCATCCCATAAAGTGATGTTATACACTGCATCTTACCATTTCAAGAAGGAATGCATTTTCAGTTCCACTGGTTATAGAGACAAGATGTCCACCCTGGGACTGGCAATATGCTTGAGCATCAAACCATCCTCGTCTGTCTCCCTCACCGGCAAGATCACTGATGTAATAACAATATGGTCTCACGTATTTCCATGCTCCATCAGATGGGCACACACCAACTAGATTGCAAGAAACAAAAATTTAGTTTCGTTCTTTTATTGGTAATATGCTATATTTATGTTCGATTTAAATGTCTATCTAGAAAAATGTGCTTGAAATCTTTGCTACTTAAGCTAGAATAAAATACTGTTTATTTAAATTGTATTTTAAAAATCTATCGAAATATCATATTTTATGCTCCTCAGGGAGAATATTTTAGTACAATCGGTCCACTAACACAAAGCATCATTTTTATATTATATATGGCATTTTGTTGATGTTTTTTGAAATGTAACAACTGTATATGAAATGTTTTCTTATGTTCAATAAAAGAATCTCGTAACCATACCCTGAATTTCCATTTAAAGGGCACACTTTTCTAATACCATGAAAAACAATTTTTTTTAAATCGTTGTAGGTTGTGCTCACCTGTAGGCAGTGGTGTAACGGGTGCAGTTGCTGGAATGGTTGAAAAGAGAGAAAATGTATGAAAAGAATATTTACATTACTTGTAGATACATGCAGTTATTCTAGCTATTGGAGGGATTTTTATATAAATGATACATATAATTTGTTTTAAGTTATGTTAACTAGACAATCATTCTTCGGACTTGAATATTTAAATCTCGTGACGTCTTTCTCTAAGGAGTACGTTCGATCATTTTCTCTCATTATTCATAATATCGTTCATTTGATTTAACATTACAATTTGCCACAGTGCATTGAATACATGTAAAGCTCATTTTGCAACTGTTTGTCAATTCTTTGTAAAGCGCCATGAGCGTCATGCATGACGGACCTGAGCGCTATATAAGAAGCCACCATTATTATTATTATTGAATTTAGCTAATGCATTTATTGTAGGCCTAACCATTCAAAATGTGCTCTTAATTTATGTAATGTATTCCGTGAGAATCGGTTTTTGACGACAGCAAACAATATATTTTAACCTACAGAACCAACTCCATCTTTTTCATCCTATGTTTTGCATTGTTTTCTCGGTTATGCTTGATCAGAAACATCTCAATTAAACAATGAAGTATTTTTAGACTCACGTTTGCGTTTTTTACAGATCCAGCTCCTGAGTGCATAGCATGGGATATCATTCCATCCTCGTCCGTCATTTAAGAAATTCTCAGCACACTCTTCACCTCCTGAATAATCATTAGGTTCACCCGCCTCCCAATTGACGTAGATAACTGCTGATCCATCGCTCCATTGCCAGGCTGTTATTTATATCAGTAGGCAGAAGAAAATATTTAGTAACTTATCCATTTATCTGATGTGATATTCTATCTTCATGCGCGTATTATGGGGGGGGGGGCTATGGGTCCGGGCCCCCAGGTAGGCGCCAAAATGACCTTAGGGGCGCCAAATTGACCTTAGGGGTTCCAAATTGAGCAAAATATGAAAAAAATGAAAGAAAAGTCATGTTTATAGCCGATTGACTAGCCGATTAAACCGTTTTAAACCTAATCCTACAGCTGATATATGACGTTACGGATGACCGAAGGCCGAAATGTTTTATAACATCAAATGACAAGATCACAATATCTTATTGTTTAAATAAATTTTGATCCACATATTGTCCTTATTATTGCTTTTATTAATTGGGATGTTTAATGTAATGCTAAATAACTTCAATTAAAAAAAAATAAAAAAAAATAAAATAAAAAATAAAAAAAATTAAAAAAAAAAAAAAAAAAAAAAAAAAAAAAAAAAAAATCAAAATTCATATAAGATTTTCACGAAATGTTTAAACATTTCTCTTTACCTCCTTCTTGGTTAATGTCATTTAAACCGATCCAGAATCCAAAGAAATTATCTTGATCCCTGAAAAAAAAAAAGACAAAAAGACATTTCATAAGATTATTGAGAAATTTGGCTTGATAAAGGCTGTGGGGCGAAAAAGGGTTCTGTGAGTAAACTACACTGTTCGTCACAAAGGTGGAATATTTTTTTTTTTTCTGGCTCAAGCGACATTATGTTGCTCCGTTATTAATTTCTTGAATGTGTTTGTTACCGCTTTCACTTTTTGGGATCCAAGGTATATCTTTGACGTTCCCTCAACCCTTCCCGGGGATTTTTCTTCAAAAAAGTTTGTCACCCCCAGAAGATGGCCATTTCGTCATTTTTTCTTATTTTTGGGGCCCTTTTTTGTTCACGCGACCCACCAAGGAAACACGTCTGAGGTGGAGATTTGTAATTGTTCATTAAATTAAATCTAGATTTATGGTTACAGGCTCGACTCTTTTGTCTAGGGGAGGGGTCAAAATTTATTTTGATTGGGGTTCAACATTCATTTTATTCCTTTTTACACCATGGAAATTTCTATCTTCCCTAAATTGTATTGTAAAATCTCAACCAAACATAAATCAAAATAAAATATTATCAATACTGACTATTTACAGCCTTGTCATCAAGGCTAAACAAAATTTAAGGGGAAAATGGTGATATTTAAGGGTTAAAGGTGGTTTTTTATTTCTTTTGTTTTCAGCATAAAAATGGAATAAAATATTCCGAAATTTCACTAATCTCGTTTTCACTTCAACCCCTCCCCTAGACAAGAGACCTTAGCCTGTCCCCAGAAATATAGATTTAACTTAAAGAACAATATAAAGCAATACACCTCAGGCGCGTTTCCTGGCGGTAGGACTGAGGGGGCTTGATCGGCCGGAAAAACAAAAAGGGGCCCCAAAATGAGAAAAAATGACAAAAATGGGCATCACGGGGGTTTACAAAACTTTTTTGGAAAAAGGTCCACGTGAAGGGTTGGGAGAATATCCAAGATATAGCCAGGGTCCCAAAAAGTAAAAGCAGGGACAAACATATTCAAGAAATTAAAGTCAGAGCAAAATCATGTCGCTACAGCGGCAAAAAAATATTCCACCTTTATGACGGACAGTGTATTTTAATGAATATTTAAATTAGCGATTTAAATTAGCGTTTTTAATTGCTTGAATTGGAAATAAATGTTCTTTGAATTGAATTGAAAACAAAGAAAGAGACATTGTATCTTACTGTGGGGTGAAGCTTGATACAATGTATTGTTCCTCTGCCGCACTTCCGAAGCTAGCCAAGTCTCCACCCATTGTTTGACATTGTACCCTGGCATCATCAAATGTAAGCTGCTCAGCATCAGGCTTCTCATACACCTACATGGTATCAAGGAAAAATATTCATGATAATGAAAACGAGAGTGAGAAATGACCCATTATTTTTCAGATTAGAAATATTTAAAGTTACTGATGTTCATTTAATGCAAATTGGAGTGTTCATGTATCGTCTCAGGAAACAAGAACTACCTTTTTCTTTTTGTAATAATTGTAACATTCATAACTATCCAACTAGACACACTTTTGACTTTCATCTGTTTACACCTAGAAGTGCTTTGGCCCATAAATCTATTAGATATGTAGGACCTGACATTTGGAATGTATTACCACCTGACATACGAACTTGTAACAACCTTTTATCATTTAAAAAGAAACTAAAAGGATTATTCGTATCAAAATGTCTCTGTTAATCGTTTAGATATGAATTGTATGTAACATTATTCCTGTCGAGGCAATAATATGTATTTTTATTTCAATATAGGTTTAATATATTATTTCTTTTGATCACATCAACCAAATGATTTATTTTAAGCCATGTTCTATATTCCTGAAGTTATTACCACTATGTTATTCCAGGGACTTTGCCCTTCAAACAACTCTGTTTATGCATTGTTCCTACTGTGCAATGTATACATGCATATATTCTGACGTAAACCTTTGTTTTCCTTAAGGGAAATTGTTATTTTACATGGTGAATAAATAAAAGAAAGAAAAGAAAGAATGAAAGAGTGAGAAATGAGAGGAGGATAGGTTACCAAGTTAATGATGGCTATGAAGTTATTCATGTTAATACAAAATTATGATGATGAGGAACACAAGCAGGTGGAATAAGATTGGGGCCCAGTGATCATCTTGGAGTGTGTTCAATGTCCAGTTTCAAATTTATACGCCAACATGAATCATGATACAAAACGCAATTACAAAACGCTGATATAAAGAGAACAAAAGTGGGTGTTCATTGTCCCCATCCCCTGTCGTAGAAGTATTATTAAACGTGTTTCAAATCTCGATTCGGAGAAAAATTTAAACGCCGAAAAAGATGCGTTTTGAAACACAATCAGATTCACTTTTACGACCTTGAGCATCGCGATTGCAACGAAATGCGACACTGGACAGGATTGAGTTTCAAACGTGTTTAAATGTGCTCTCGCAATGGAAGCTTCCGGTGCAAGTGAAAAAGGGAGATGTTTGTTTTTTGAGAGCGGCGAATTTAAAGACGTTGAAATATAATCAGCTTTACATTTTTGACACTGAACGGGCACCGCTGATCGCGTTTATGTTTGTGTTTTGTCATTGCGTTTTGTATGATGATTCATGTTGGCGTATAAAATTAAAACTGGACATTGAACACACTCTTGGCAAGATTATGGTGGTAGCACTGGTAATGATAATAATGATAGTGATTTTGAGGTTAATAATAGTGATGAGGATGTGATTATGATGATAATGATGATGATAAATATGGTATTTTGGTGGTGGAGGTGGTTGTGGTGGTAGTATTGATAATGTTACATGTATTTGAAAACAATTTAGGAATTCAAAGTAAAAAATATGGTTCCACGTAACAGGCCTTTATCAGATGAAAAAGTAAAAAACTCAAAGCTGCTAATCATTTTTGGAAGTCCATCCACTTAATTATTATTTAAAGCAACCACAAAATTATAATACCGACTCACCATGAAGCAGTTATTGCCATAACCGATGGCACCTGTTTCACAGCCATCATTGGACGGGGAAGTGACGGGTGCCTGAGTGTATGGTATCTCGGTGGAACCAAAGACGGTTGCTCGCAGATGTATCTGAGTGTGTTAGGACAAGGCTCATCTACCCACATTCCGGCAGAGGTCGGGCTGTATCCGCCGATCATTGCTACACACTTGCCAAAACTGTCATCTATTTCAAAGTAGTAATATTGTATATATACAAATAAATATCATATGGCTCATTATTAATTCACATTAGATATGAGAAATATGAGTTATTACAAACCAAAGTCCTGCTCGTGTTAATGTTACGATCAAGTGTATCAATCATTAATTTGTAAAGCGCTTAGAAATGAAACAGTTTAGGCTCCAGGCGCGGATCCAAGGGCCGAGCGGGCCCGCCCCCCCCCCAAAAAAAAGGGGGTGGAAATGGACGACCGACCCGACTGACCAAAAGAACCTTACCCCTATGAGGTAAACCTTTTGATGGCCAAAAAAAAAAAAAATAACACTCCCCTGACACCCCCCCCCTTATCGCGCACGACCAGTGTGACGGAAAAAAATTTGAGTGTACCAAATCTCAATTTCCATATTAGGCCCCCCTTTCACGAAATCATACGCCACTGGGCTGTAGGACCTATATCAATCGCAACTATTGTTACCATCATTATTGTATAATAAAGTGGGCAGAATAGAATGTTGTCTTTTTGATATTGTCTTTCAAATGACGTTTACATCAGTTTAAAAGAATAAAAGAACAAGGGATTTTATTCGTATAAATATATTGTAAGGGAATTATTCATTCAAAGAGATTTCCTTTAATTTAAAACAGTTCCTTGGTGATACTTGTATAATAATCGTCATTCCTTTTCTTCTTTTCTTTTTCTTTCTTCATCTTCTACTTTCCCAATAAAAACCGTTGCGTGAATTTCCTTAAATGATATTCAAATGATATAGACGTTAGTTTAATCATCTTTAAAAAAAAAAAAAAATAAATCTAGCACAAAATGGGTTAAGATACTTGCCTGGTTGTCCGGGTCCCCATGCAGAGAAAGTTGGATAAGAACCGTCTACCCATTTATATGTACCCGGTATATCCGTGTCACTTAAACCGATCCAAAAGTCATCACTGCCAGTATAATCGCTGGAATATTCACCAAGCTTAGATGCGACGAAGGCTTGGTCATATCTAGAGGAATAATAAACATTTAGTTATATATTTCTATTGATGAATACCCCCCTTGTAAGTTTCTTGTACATGTATACTATCACCATGATATAACGATTTTGAGTTTTATAGCATTGATATGAATTATATATAGGCATGATTTGTTTCATAGTTTTAATAGGTTTCCCGGTCTAGTTTGAACCATTTCCAATCAATTTGACATTTCTTAAAAGCACTTTCGTCCGAAATGTGATCGCGATTAAAAATCTAAACGTTAATTCAATTGACCGATAGCTCCGCTCCATGAGGTATCGTTTACATTGAATGAACATAAACTAATTTGATTGCAAAACAGTTTAAAATTGACCGGGAAAACCTAGATTTTCTTTGCAAACGACATAAACTTTGTTACCGTCAATTATAGAAGAAGATCTAGTAAGGATTAATAACGGATAATAAGATCTAATTGAAATAGGTTTCAAATTAGTTTGGACAGACAATTTTGTTAAAGAGAGAACATAGACACTAAAAAAACAAAGGGGTTAAGATGCATGATGTATACATAAATAAAGATAGTACGAGAGAGGGAAAGAGAAAGAGATAGAGAGAACACAGAGGCTGAGAAATAAAGATAGAACTTACCTGTCATTAACAGTAGCTAATTTTCCCTGCTGTGCGATACAGCTATCTCTAGCATCAGCCCATGAGAGTTTCTCATCCATAACCATCCAATAACACGTAGACATGTATTTCACCCAACCCTAAATCAAGATTTATATCATGTAAAATATTCATTATCCTTTAAGCAATCCAAACTGCGATACATCTTCATGAGGTTTATACATCGTTATGTTATAATGCTAAATGTATGTTCGTATTTTTTTGTATTGTATTCAAGAATTTTTCACGGTAAAAAAAAATCACAATTAGTCAAACAGGCTGCTTTTCAACGAGTTTGTGCACGTAAACAAGTTAATGCACAGAAGTAATGCAAACAATATCACTAACAAATCAACCTACTTATATTAATATTAAAATCAATACGAACTCAAACTCAAGAAATGTTTTGAAAGTTTTATATACATCTCATTTCTCACCGTTGGACATCAATCGTTTGAAGGTTGTACAACATTTTGATTTGATTGAGGTCTTTTGCAGGCACCATACATTGAGGGTTCTAGGACATCTCCCCCGGAGGACAACTCACCCGGGGACAATTCCCGGAGGACAGCTCCCCCGGAGGACAACTCCCCCGGAGGACAACCCTAACCCTAACCCTATGTCCTCCGGGGGAGCTGTCCTCCGGGAATTGTCCCCGGGGGAGTTGTCCTCCGGGGGAGATGTCCTGATACGATCTCATTTCTTACCGTTGGACATCCATCGTTTGAAGGTTGTACAACATTTTGATTAGATTGAGGTCTTTTGCAGGCACCATACATTGAGAACCCTGTACAAGCCACATCTCTCCATGCATTGAACTAGGTAATAAGATACAAACAAATATTGCAAGGTAAATGTTACTGATATAGGCCTTAAGCTTAATAAACACATTTGATATATAGAAATATGTTTCTACTAGCATGTTACAAGTTTAATGTGCTATGTCGATATGTTTATATACATTATCAATTAAAACTGTACATGCGACGGAATTTTTTTGTTGTTGAAATATTAATGATAGGAAGATCAATCAGTTAAGGCAAAAAAGCATTTTCCCATCGCATTTGGTCCTGTACGTCTTGTGTGGTAGATCTCTAATCAAGAAAAAATATATATTATTTTGAGTTTGTATAAGAGTTTGTGGCATTTGTAGGTTACGAACATAATTTATACCATGATGACTATAGAGCCAACTGGCCTACAGACATCCGGGTGATGACTAGAGCGCAAAGAGTTTGTGTATTTGCGATTTTTTCCCCCTCGTCGCTAAATTAGCATAACTTTAGTTTTACGAAATATAATCAAAGAGAATAAAGTGTATAGGACGATGAAAAATATGCTGACTTTAATATTGATACCACATGCATACCTATATTATTTTCTTTCATTATTATTAAGCACGCTGTACTATATGATACTAGTAATGTGAAATTATGTTATTGTTTATTGAAAGCCAGAAATACATTACTAATTACACTGTAAAGAAATATTTGTGTATTTACAGCAAATCTGCTGTCAGCAGAGTCGCCACAAAAAATGTAATTCAAAAAACAGTTTTGTTGTAAATTTCTCCTCTAAGAATTTATGAAAGAGAAGGGAAAAAATCATTAAAGTTCTATAGCGTACATATTTGGTTAAAAAGGAACAAATGTGTTACTCCTGATGTATATTTTGTATTTCTCATGTAATTATTTGCAGGAGAAATTTACAACAAAACTGTTTTTTAAATTACATTTTATATGGCGACTCTGCTGACAGCAGATTTGCTGTAAAAATACAATTTTTTTACAGTGTAGCATTGACCCAGAGTCAATACACTTTTTGATCTCTACTAACGATAATACAGTGTGTATCAAAATAAAGATAATTTCATTTGGGAGGAATCATATAACATGCTCATTTTTATAGTATTTCAGCAAATTATATGAAATACATAATTTAAAAGCAACTCTTAACCTTTGCAGTGATTTCTTTCATGTTTTAAGCATACAATGTCACAAATTATCGAGTAATAAAATGACGAAGACAAATATGTGGAAATTATGAAACTAAAAAAAAGTGAAAGTTTTATCAACCTTGTAGTTAGACAATAACCATTAAAGAAGCAGGAAGGTATAATAATGTAAATATTCCCCCTCAGTGACTATGTAGCCAACTGTTAACTACACACACACACACACACACACACACACACACACACACACACGCACAAAAGCATTACTACTGGCCAGCTGTACGATATGTTGATCGGTTGACATCATTACACAAGAGTAATAAAAATATTGAGTACTGCTCCAGATTGAGTGACAAACCAAATTGGAAAATAAAAGTAGGAAAGAGGATAATATTTGAAGACCTATGACAGTCTGATTGATAGTGTGCATGGCAGGGATTGGATGATGGTGAGGTATATATTAAACAACGATTATTCGCTCAGCAGCTAATCTCAAACGAATTACTTCCATTGCTTACATTGCTCTCTAAGTAGATGGTGTCCTGTTTTCACATGTACGAGGCAAACTTCCATTATAGTGCAGGCTAGCATATCACTTGGCTTCATTAAAGCTCCAGAAAATTTATATAAAAAGTGGATGGTTGTTGGCTTAGCCATTTTGAAGATGCGATGTGAGGCCGAGCTCTTTAATAATGAAGTGACCATTGACTTATATCAACTGTATGTTATATATAATTCTTGTATTTTCTCTGAAAATATGAATTCTACGAACGATAGCGATGTCACACAGAATAACTCTCTCGTCTATCTTATTCTAATTCCAGTCAACGTCGGTTTATCACTGGTTGGCAATGTGGCGGTTCTGCAAGTGCTGCGGGTTCAGCGGCAATTGGAAGACACTACAAGACTTCTGTATAAAACATTCTACAGTTTCAAGCTGGCCTTAACTATGCTCTGGAGTACCTGGGATTTGCTATTTTTCTTATACAACGATCCTTACAGATGCACGTTAATCCCCATGTTCTTTTCCTGGCCAACATTCACATGTTTATCAACTGTTATGTTCTACGCTTGTTTAATAAGTATCGAAAAGTACATCTTCATTTGGCGTCCTCTGAGATATCACCGTTACGTTACAATAGTGAGAGTGAAGAGCTCACTTCTAGGCGTGTTTTTGGTTTCATGTATCACAGCCATTCCATATGTTGCTGTTAAAGATGTCGTATCTTTTTTCCGAGACCAGTGCACTCCTGAGGCACAATCCTCTAGGTCAGTCCTTGCAGGAATATCATTTCATATTTCATCCCTAGTTATCATAGCGTCTGTAACAACAACTGCCATCAATGTCGCTATCATTCGTATCGCGTGTCGGAAATTACAGCCACAAGTGGACTTCGTTAGAAACCACCCGGTCAACGGAGCTGAAGTCGACAACATCCCAGGTAACAGAGGTCCTTTCAGGAACAAGGGTGTGCTCTCTATTCTACTTATAACCTTCTCTTTTTATTTCAACTGGATCATTTTGGTATTTTATACCTTGCTCCCAAACCAAGACGTTGCCAGTGTTTTGGGAGCAAATTTAGGATGGCTTCAACCTATCTATGCTCTACCTGGCTACAACCAAGGAAGCAAGATATATAATCAAACACCAGTTTAAGCATTGATACAACCAAAAGTCTTCTTGGTTTGGTTGAAATTTTTCTTTATAAATGATTTTATTGAAGCAAATTTAAGACAGCTACGAACATTGAGTACGCCTAAGTAATGACGAATGAAGCTAGCATAACGAAATTCTTCTGTGTAGTTTGCTGTTTTGGTCAATTATGTTATACAGTTATTCGCAGTGGAGAATGTTAGAATGCATTGAACGTATTACGTAGATGATGACGACGAAGTAATAATAAAACTAATAATGCTGAAGTGCCATGAATGTCATAACGTCATCAACCTGAGAGCTACATAAGATGTCACCATATATTATTCATTATTATCCAGATTCAGTCATCTCTCTCTTAATATGATACACGTGAGCCGTGCACTATTGAATGCTTTACCAGCCATCCCTCAAAAACTCTGTAAATCCAAAGTAGGTATATCAGGAATCCTTACTTTGCATATCAATGACAATCAGGAATAAGAGTTTCTTGGAGGGATAAAAAAAAAACACCGCGAAGATTTCATTTTACTTTAGGCTATAGCAACAAGTTCGTTTGCTTCTTCTACTTTTTCTCATTGACCAACGTCACATTTTAATTTTAACGAATATACATCACATTTTTTCGTATCATCTTGCTTTTAGTTTTTGAATGATAAGCAAATAAAACTTGACATGTACATCTCAGTACCTAAAAATTAAAAGCCGTGAAACCATGATTCCTTTTGTAATTTGGTAACGATCAATCAACTGATCAATAGAAAAGGCAGACGGAACAGGGAGACATAGGTAGTGTAAGGGAAAACGAAATAAATAGACAAACAGATAGACACATATAAAGAAAGAGCAAGAGAATTAATGGAAAAGCAAAGACAAAAGAAAGAGAAAAAGACAAAGAGAGAAAAGGACATGGAAAGAGTAAAGGGGGCAGAATAAAGACCAACACGCAAGCAATGGAGAGTAACAGTAGCGGATCCAGCAACAATTCTGACAAAAAGGATTATGTCGGTTCATGCCCAAGCATATTAGAGCCGCTTTTGTCCCTGGAAAATTGGGCCGACTAAATCTTTTGTCAGAGCTGGTGCTTGATTCGTGCTTGAGTGATAAGTCGAGTTTGAAACATATTCAAGGATAAAAGAAAAACTATTATGGTTTGGTTGCTGGTGTGTTTGTTTCGCAATGTTAACAAAATAAAATAAATTTCACTTGTCAGTTGTGACTTTAAAACCTGGAGCATACGCGTATTGAGTCTCTGTCTGTTGTAACTGCTTGAAAGAAATGAATAAGTGAAATATGGTCAAATACTGTTTGTCGTGGAATCATTTGGCTACGTTATTCTCATCAACACAGTTGGTCGGCAGAGGTCAGGAGTTCGCATGCGTTCCGAACCACTGTTGATGTATTGGACTACATGATGAAATTTAAGGTACTGGCACCAATGAAACCGCCTCAAAACCGACCACTATAATGTGTCACATGTCGTATAACTCGTTGGTAACTCCTTAGTGACGGCCACACCGGTTTAACCCAAAGAAATGACATATTTTGTACAGTCTACTTCATTGCATCTGAAGCTATCCTACACATCCTCCAGGTTCATTAATTTCGTGTCGTCCTGGAGGCGTTTCATGAAAGGACTTGTCGGACGTTTTATCTGACAAATTTGCTCTCAGCCAATCAGATGGAAGCATTTTAGTAGCTTATAACAGTTGTCAGTGAGAGTCAGTGAATGTTTTGTATCATAAAATGCTCCCACGATTTTTATGAACTCACCTGCGCATCAAAATAAACACAGTCATCATTGAAGAGGTCATTGCTTGGCTCGCCGATTGCCCATTGAGTGAAAGTAACTGGACTTCCATCGGTCCATGCATAGTTCTGCTCACGGTCCTTATCAGTTAGACCCAACCATACGCCGATGATGGTCTTATTACCTTCGTTACCTATCCGGGTGACAGAAATACAGATGTTAGTATAGTAGTATAAAAACTTGTATATCACTGATTCAAATCTGGATCGATTTGTGGAATCTGTTCTCTAAATGCAGTGGGAGATTTAATGGTGCACCAAGCAATCTTTCTTTCTTCCTTCTGTTTTTTTTTTTTTTTTTTTTCTCCGATGGTCAGGTGAGAAGGGACTCGCTAAAATATCGAGGGTGAATAGATCCTTTTTAGAACTACTCATATTGTCAAGATGGGTGCGCAGTTAAACCATCTGCTGCTATTTAATTCGTTCCCCCACCAGTGAAACCTTCGAAGAACAATTTGAAATATATTTTGTTGCACTCAATTTAGCTCATAGTAGCATAATTCGTAACATTCGTAACATATTTGAAATTCCCGGTGTTTGGATAAATTAAACCTCATAACGTGAGAAACGTGTGGTCTCTGGAGCGTCACTAGATATACCAAAACTATATTTTTTCGGAGATTATCAAATCTTAGCCCTTCTTGTTAAACAAGTTAGGAGCCGCAGAGCCGCGGGCTCGGGGGTTGCACCCCCCCCCCCACTTTGTCCAACAAACGTGCACAAAAAAAAAAAAACAACATAGATTTGTGATTTTTAACCTGTTCAACCCCACCCCCCCCCCCAAAAAAAAAAAAAAAAAAAAAAAAAAAAAAAAAAAAAATCGGCTCAGCCCCTCCACCTTTAAAAACGGTTTGCGGCCCCTGTAAGGATATTCTGCAACACTCCAATCAAGTCTTCATATAAATAATGTATTAATATCTAACCTGTTTGCATCAAGCTGTAAATGAAGTTATTTTCATTGTAATCAGCAACAGAAGCGAGCTTGGAGGACCTGAGCTCACATAGATCTTGCATGTTAGTGAATGAATACATATCGGTAACGATGGAATAGCAGTATCCTCTATAGCTCAATTCATTGACACTGCATCCGTAGCTAGGGTCCATTGTTGTGGGTGGTGCGTCCGTGGGTGCGCTAAAGTCTGCAATGAAGATGATTGAAAAGGGGTACTAGTAATTGTTGATGGTTACATATAACACGATAAAACAATTCGGAATAACGATTGCATGTTGTTTTCAACACAATTTAGAGGAGAGTGTCATCTGCGCAAGAGATGAAGTGATATGGGAGAGGGTTAAGAATCAAATTTTTAAAATATATAAAAATAACTTTGAACTGCTTATAAAAAAAAAACTGTATCCAAATAATTTGGCAAATGTTCTCCGGAGAACCTCCGGACATAAAAAGTGTCTGTTAAGACGGGGGTTAAGTGAGTTAATTACATGTTACCGATATCACCAGCAATCCACTATGCTTTGATATTTATTCATTAAATCAATAATTAGAATCAAACTAGTATAGTTCGCCTTTTTTCAGAAGACGACAACGCCACATTCGACCTTTACCTCTTTGATAGTAGTCCCATGGATCTTCAAACTCAGGTACGAGCCCGACGTTACCGGCTGTGTCTTTATCAGTAGAGAGAAGTACGCATTGCCTGCCACTGCGGTAGTAGTTGAAGGCACGACACGTGAATGTTGATGTCATACATAGGAAAGCACATTGTTCAGGCCAAATGTTGTTGATTGGGACATCGCTCGTTGTGTCCAGACGGGCGTTGGTGTACACCATGAAATAACGGTTTGCGTATTCTGAAGGAATCCACAAAATCCGAACAAACTCAAGTTAAGATTTTTTATTTATTTATTTTTTAATTTTGAAACCCAACGTTTGTAATACAGGTACAATCAGATAATTTAGCAATTACAAATAAAATATTTATCAAGACATCATCCCCAGAAGCCATCTAACATTTATGTAAAGAAGGAATAAAAATCTCCTTAGTTTTGAATCATTATTACATTATTACCACTATTGCAAATTTAACCTTATTTTATCCTGCAAGTAGGTCTCAAGAAAGTTGAAGTTCGAAAAGAAATGCAATGCATTAACTTTACTTTTGTATAAATGTTTCATGACCACATTGATTAGACATAACCTAATAGTTTCAGTTTTCTAATAAACTGATTTTGAAATTAACATATATGACACATCATGTCTTACCATTTCTTTTACATATTCCAAGACGAGCGTTGGTGCAAGCCAGATCGTTCCAACGTCCCGAGTTTGCATACATCTCAACACAGTCCTCTCCGCCAGCATTATTGGGTTCACCTAGTGAAAATAAACGATTGTTCTTATATGAATACAGGTTCTTATTGGATGAAAAAGAAGAAAGAAAGAAAGAAAGAAGAGATTGAGAGGAGGAGGAAGGGGGGAAAGATGGAAAAGAAGATGGTGAGGAGAAAGTGGACGAGCAAGAAAAGGACAACGATCAAGGAGAAGGAGATAAAGCAGCATATAAAGAGAAGAAGAAACAAAACGAAAAGCATCAGAAGGAGAGATAATAAGAAAAGCAGATATCTATGGAGAAAATATTTTGAGAAGAAAAATAATTCAGCCTAGATCACTCCTACCCCATTCACAGTGGCCTCAAACACCGCTACAGTCGCGGGACTGTCCCACGACTGTAGGGGTGTTGCCCTCAGTGTGAATGTTCGGACCCGCTATAAACTATCCCGGGATAACCTCGCTCCGCTATAACAGCGCGATAGTTTTAACACCGCGATAAACTATCGCGCTCAAACCATAGTAACAGCACCGGGATAAAAAACAATAAAAAACATAAGAATTTTCGAAAGAGGGAATGGAAGAAGGATAAAACACGGAAATACATAAGAAATGATGAAATAAAAGATGGAAGAAGAAGAAAAACAAAGAAATAGATAAGGAATGATAGAAAAGAAAAGGAAAGACGGAAAAACAAAGAAATACATAAGAAATGATAGAAAAGAAAAGGAAAGAAGGGGAAAAAAACAAAGAAATACATAAGAAATGATGAAATAAAAGGAAAGAAGGAGAAAACAAAGAAATACATAAGAAATGATGAATAAAACATGAAAGAAGAAGAAAAACAAAGAAATACATAAGAAATGATAGAAAAGAAAAGAAAAGAAGGAAGAACACAAAGAAATATATTAAAAATGATAGAAAAGAAAAGGAAAGAAGGAGAAAAAAAAGAAGCACATAAGAAATGATAGAAAAGAAAAGGAAAGTAGGAGAAAAAAAGCAAAAAATACATAAGAAATGATAGAAAAGAAAAGGAAAGAAGGAGAAAAACAAAGAAATACATAAAAACTGACAGAAAAGAAAAGGAAAGAAGGAGAAAAACAAAGAAATATATAAGAAATGATAGAAAAAAAAGGAAAGAAGGAGAAAAACAAAGAAATACATAAGAAATGATAGAAAAGAAAAGGAAAGAAGGAGAAAAAACAAAAAAATACATAAGAAATGATAGAAAAGAAAAGGAAAGAAGGAGAAAAAACAAAGAAATACATAAGGAATGATAGAAAAGAAAAGGAAAGTAGGAGAAAAAACAAAGAAATACCTAAGAAATGATAGAAAAGAAAAGGAAAGAAGGAGAAAAACAAAGAAACACATAAAAACTGACAGAAAAGAAAAAGAAAGAAGGAGAAAAACAAAGAAATACATAGGACATTATGAAAAAGAAAAGGAAAGAAGGAGAAAAAACAAAGAAATACATAAGAAATGATAGAAAAGAAAAGGAAAGAAGGAGAAAAAACAAATAAATACATAAGGAATGATAGAAAAGAAAAGGAAAGAAGGAGAAAAACCAAAGAAATACATAAAAACTGACAGAAAAGAAAAGGAAAGAAGGAGAAAAACAAAGAAATACATAAGAAATGATAGAAAAGAAAAGGAATGTAAAGAAGGAGAAAAACAAAGAAATACATAGGAAATTATGAAAAAGTATATGGAAGAAGGAGAAAAACAAAGAAATACAAAAGAAATGCAAGTATTTTGTTACGAAGGTCATAAAGATCACACGCTGCAGTGTGAATGGGTCCATGAAATCTATCCCGGGACTGTCCCGGGATAACTTTTCCACTGTGAATGCATTTATAGCGGGTATATAGCGGTGTTGCCGTCCCGCGACAGCACCGCGACAGCACCGGGATATATTTGAAAACCACTGTGAATGGGGTATCCTTGTAAAAGATCATTCGTTTTTCCATGTTCGTACGAAATTTACTCTACGAAAATGGACAAAGCAGCTGTTTACTTGCCGTAGGGTGATATTTGATCTAGGCTTAAGGAAGAACATTTAAGAGGTAAAATGCATAATGAAAGAGATGATAATGGAATAAAAAGAGAAAGATGCTGAAAAAAACGAGGAGTAGGTTGGTATCTCACTTCGCGGAGACGTCTCGGCGACAGAATAGAAAATTTCGTCTCCGCGACGGATAAAAATTATTAGAGACGTCTCCGATATCGCGGAGAGTTCTCGGAGACGTCTCGGAGACGGATTTTGGACTACTTTAGACTTTTTTCATAAATTGTCGCGGAGACGATATCGGAGACGTCTCTAATACTTTTTATCCGTCGCGGAGACGAAACTTTCTATTCTGTCGCGGAGACGTCTCCGCGAAGTGAGATATCACCCTTAAGTATCACCTAAGCTTAATGTGACTTATGAAATTATGAATATACCTTATATCATCATATCTGTTTAAACGGACAAGCGTTGGTAATACCGTATCGGTATTAATATTCTATCTGCAGTATACTTACCATTTTCCCAATTAAGGTAAGCCAATGGAGCACCGTCGGACCATTGGAAACCATAGTTAAAGTTTGTAGCATGAAGACCAATCCAGAATGAGTTGACACCGTTGTTGAAATAATATTGAGCAAATCCTTGAATAAAGAACATCAAAGTGCAAGGTTAGAGACAAGTAGTGATAATCAATGGTGAATTTTATCCTAGATCATTATGTTAACAATACTAACTAAAAGAGCGTTATTGCCTTCTTGCCTTCTTTACAAAATCATACGATAGAAGGGTTGTTTTACGATCAGGGTACACCATTTTGTCTCACTGGACCAAAAAATAAAGTTGTTTTGTTTTCCCTCAATTTTTGTGTATGTGTTTTAGACAAGTTAAATGATATTGCTTTTAAATTTGGAGGCATGAGGTCACCAACTTATTTTTCTATAGGGGTTCAAATGTTTTATTACACGTAAAGTCAATTGCTTCATTTTTCGGAGAGGACGTTTTTGACGGAACGTGATTTGACAACATTGTAACGTGAACTGTCTGAAAAATAAGTGGATGTGGGTGAAGTAAACATTATAAGTTTGTGGCATATATACAGGCCTTACAGACGAAAACATTGTTCATCAAGTGATGTCTAAGTATGCGTAAAACCACCGAATTCGGAGAGGACATTTTTTGACAGAATTGGCACCCCATTTTTGGTAAATGGTCAGAGAAAAATCAAGTTAAATGTAGCTTCTAGGGTTTGCAGTTTTTAAACAATCGCATTTTAGTAGTCAATTCTGATTGGAAAAATAAGCCTAATGATTGCTGATAATCAAGATGCGCAGGCTCAAAATCAGAAAAAATAAAATGAGACAGTAATTTTGCCCTGAAATGCCATATAATGGTGAATTTTTAGAAGTAAATGTGTATTTCAATAATTTTTTTTTGCTCTTGTAGGTTGCTCTAACATTGGCCAATAGCTTGCCATCGTAGTTTTGATATTAAAGTACCTCTATTTCTTTTTATGGTGCACAGAAGGCCATTATTTGACGGTGTACCCTGATCGTAAAACAACCCAGAATGATACTCGCTCATACCGCCACAGAGGTACCTAACCCTGTTAAGGTAAAGTGACTTTCAGTCTCATCAGTGTGATTGATTATCAGAATAATGTTTCTACTGATCGTAGGAAATCTTCCCTTAACTTCCCCAGGACAACAACTCCATGACAGTTACCCAAAGAAAACTACCCAAGCACTATCCATGTCGATGCCCTGCAGGGGCCGCGGAGCCGGGGGGGGGGGGGGCTGGGGGAGGGACTTCAGGCCCCACAGCAGACGTGTACAAAAACGCAAAAATGACCATACATTTTTTTTTAGCCTGTCAGCTCCCCCCCCCCCATTTTCGGTTCAGCCCCTCCACTTTCAAAAACGCTCGGCCGCCCCTGCCCTAGAGGTAGTTGTCCTGGGGCGATAGTTGTATACCATTTATCAAAATATACTCACGTTGAACAAATTCTGTTTCAAGGTTAGTAGTCAGACTCGTTAATCGTCCTCCTTCGGTTCTACATTGAAGATCAGATTCTTGCCAGCTACGATACTCTTGATCATATTTGTAACAGTTACCCGATGACATGTCATATATCCATCCGGTACCACATCGATCACTAGGTGGGACTAAGGACAGGTGCAATAATAGCAAACATGAATAAATTCTATCAAATTATGTTGATATTAATTATAAAACGTTTAGCTGAATTGCATTCCGAACTTGAAAGTGTATAATAGGCTCAGCTTATTCAAACTTACTTACATTTCAACCATGTTTTCTTTATATCATTTCGTCAATATTATTCTATTTAAAACTAATCATCTCAACCTCTCTCCACTCTCATCTTTTTCACGCACTTTATATTCCATTTGTTATGTTGTTTTGTTATGATGTCGATTGTTTTAACCGCTTTCTCTTTCTTTCTTTTTTATTTTTTCCCTCTTTGTTAATTTTTAGGTCGATCTGGTCTAGTATGTATTAAAGCAAATTTAATACTTACACGTGATTGGCATGGCTGTTGTGTAATATCCTCCAGGGTCTGAGGGGAAAAAGAAAAATAATAAATAATGAAATTTTTGTCTTTCCTTTGATGATGCTAATGATACAGCAATTAAATTACTAACGACCATTCAGCAAGAGATATATACGGGGTTTTATTCTTAGCTAACCATGATACATATTAGTTTTATTGATATCTAACAAATAGTAGCAAAAGGCTAAAGAAATATAAATTCACAAAGGTACAAATATCTGTCAACCTCATGATTGCACCTATAATACTGCATGTATATGCAGTTAACCCTTCACGAACGATGTAATGGATTTAATTGCTTCGAATTGAAATGAATTGAATTTGATATCCAACCGTCTTTCTGTATCATTTTACAAACCTCTAAATTGTCATGAGTGACTAAACGATGTGACGTCATATCATTACTCACATTTAGGCATTTTGCAGACGAAGCGGTAGACCCTATCACACTTATGATCATTCCAGGTTCCAATCTTGTAGAAATATGACTCGATGTGGACGCAGTCTTCTCCACCTGAGTTGTTAGGTTCTCCAGGAGCCCAGTTACGGTAATCATACTGTGTCAATGAGAATAGAAATGTTTTTTTTTTTTAGGATGGCACAAAGTGTACTGGATAATTCCTGTAGACTGAGGCGAAGTTTTAGAAGACACAAAGAGGATGTAGGCTCCCATTGAAATGCGAAAAAAAATAATAGTAAATTACATAATTGCTTCCCCCCCCCCCCATGACAGACCCTATATCTGGCCCCCTCCCAAAACAGTGAGCCCACGTTACGTATACTGCCTGAAGATACATTGTGGGGTATTGGGGTTCATTTTTTTTTTAAATTCCAAGGCTGAGTGTTCAATTAAAATTCTTGTAATTAACATGTAAATATAATTAAATGACAATAAAATAATTATCGTTTTATCATTTGGGTCCGCCGCCCCCCCCCCATTTCCAGCCTTTCTCATTGAATAATAGTCGAAGACATCCAAACCCTTATTGATGACCTTTCAACTTACCGGTGTTCCATCTTCATAACTCCCAGCCTGCTTCCGTTTCCTCTATCATGAAGACCTATCCACATACTCTCACCGATGTAAGCCACTCTTTCTGGAAGGAGAAAAAAAAATATATGACCCAATTACAATTATGGAAGGAGAAGAACTGAAGTCTTTACTAGTCCCCCGTTTAGTCATATCAGTTTATTATACCGATCTATATTCATGAATGTGCCCGGTGTGCATCTATCGCAGGAAGTCATTGGATTATTGAAATAAGAGAAGTTTGTAGGTTGTATTTTTTTAATTCATCGTTAGCTTACTCCATAAAAAAATGTCATAACATTTCTGACACATCCACTACTTTTAAATGATCATTAAGTATGATACAACTTGCCT
The DNA here is from genome assembly GCA_940671915.1 of Paracentrotus lividus. NCBI lineage: Eukaryota > Metazoa > Echinodermata > Echinoidea > Camarodonta > Echinidae > Paracentrotus > Paracentrotus lividus. The sequence continues at coordinate 46,691,476 of CALNVZ010002100.1, forward strand.
CTGATTTTTTTTTCTTCTTTTTTTGTTATCTTCAAAAACTACTTTGCAGGGAAAAAATATATTTGACAATGGAAAATATGATAATTATAACTCTGTTCAATAATTCAAAATATTTCATTCTAAACAACTATTTTTTTTGTTGTTGAAGAATGATAAATGAGAATAATTTACCTGTAAGGAAGGATTGTTCTCCGTTTGAGTGAATGCTCACAAGATTAGCTGTCGAGAAATAAGCCTGGCACTGCGCCTGAGCTTCGGCCTGGGTTACGATCAGAGTTGGGAAATAATAACAGCTATCTCCATACAGATCCCATCCAGTCTCACATCTGCCAACCGCTGTATCAAGTTTAGAGATAATTATATAAGAATTATTGTACCGTTTAAGAAATGCATATTCAATGATGAATACAGGATTTTAAAATAGGGGGCCGCTGCTGAAGTTTTTTCTATTTTAACACGTACCGTAAAATGGCTTTCAAAATATAGGAGCGTCCCTGAACCACTTGACTGCTGCACGGAGCTAATTGCAGTGTACGGGTATGACCAGTGTGGCGCTGGTGTGTCAAAACAGACAAAGCTCAGACAATAGCATGAACACGTAATATTACGTGGTCCGCGCACAGTGTACAAGCGCCAAGCACGTAATACATGTATTACGTGGTCCGCAGCGAAGTGGTTAATCCATTGCTTGGATCGGTGAATACATATTCATCTATTAAATGTAAGTAACGATAATGGTTAAGTGTTTTGTATGCGTCTTTGGTATGATCATATTGATTGATTAAAAAATTTAAAAAATAGAAGTAGGTTTATAAAGGACCCACGTTCGTGAAGGAGGAAGTAAAAATTGGGGGAGGGGGAAACTGGCGTAAATCACAGGGGAATGGGGGTATACACCCCCCCCCCCACACACACACACACTTTTCGAGGAGGGGGTGGTCTGTACAAACATCCCCCCACTTTTCAAGAAAGAAATCAGAAAAATATTACACTAGATAATTGTGTAATTGGTGAAAGTACTTCCTTAAAATACCACTTTTGATACTAAAGAGTGCCCCTTTTTACTCCGTATGTCTTTTTAAAACCCCCAATTTTCCTGCTCGGTCGCTATTCGACCTCACCTCGCATATAAACAAACAGTAAGCAACAAACAGTAAATATGAAACGGTTGCACCCAATACCCTCTGCAGGAGACAAAGGGTGCTGTCGACTATTGTTGTAATTGTGTGCAGGTTAGGTTGGGGTGGGGGGCTTGGGGCCTGCAGCCCACAAAATTTTCACAGCAAACATTGTGGGTCTGTTCTCTAGCGCTATTATTCAACAGAACATGTAAAATATATCCTCAAAAGGAATACTAAATAGAGTCTATCATGCACAATTATCTCAAATTTTGAGGTAAAAAATTTCGGCTCGCGCTTCACGCTCACGAATACAAAATAGGGTCTATAATGCACAATTATCTCCAATTTTTAGCTCAAAATTTTCGGCTCGCGCTTCCCGCTCGCATTCCTTTACCATTACTAAATGAACAGTAAAAAAAAAAAAAAAAAAAAAAAAAAAAAAGAAACCAAGCCATTAAGATTCTTAAAAGCATACATTTAAAAGACAAATTTTCTTCGCATCCCTCCTCGGCCCTCTCCAAATACATTTCTCTTTAGGCCTATGCCTCATATCGCGACAAGATCGCGACAAGTTGGAAAATTATTTCGCTCATCCTCCCACCCGTCGGCCCGGATTTACGCCGTTAGAGGGGGCTGAACATGCAAAGAAATCACAATTTCATTATCAAATTATTACGCTTTTGTACACGTCTATACAGAAAAAATGGGGTTGAAAACCCTTCCCCACATTTGATTGTATGTGTTTTTCATCTGCACTGATCATCTTTAAAAACAAAACAAAATACATGAATTTAAATATCCTGGCCTCATTGCGTAAAGATTTCACTAACTAAAATATAGTATAAACATTTGACTTTAGGCATCCTAAATTCGATGAATCGAAACAGTCATTTATAAAGACTTAATTAATGCTTGCAAAACTAGATTAAATTGGATAAACGTAATGTTCTCTCTTACCTTGTTCGGGCTGGACAGGTGTAACGACGCTACCTATGTAGGAATAATAAATGGTTGATCGTTAGATAATCATGGCAAAATATGATTATTTCAAAGATATCATATTCTTTATATTTCATTTTATGAGCACTGGTGTAAGATTTTCATGACTTCTTCAGAATGAATCTAGGTGAAACAGATTTAACTAGAATGTGATTGTTTTTGCCGTGTCTTTACGTAAGCAGACATAAGTTGCACTCCTTTGCTTAAAAAAAAATGTAAATTGAAAAAAAAAAGCATGAACTTGATATTCTTTTTTAAGCACAGAGCTAGGCTGCAATGTAAGATAGTTTCTCCTTAAAAATAAAACAGAAAAGTTCAAAAGGTAAACTGAAATTTATGAGTCAATTGAAACATGCTACAATTTCAAAATGATTGGTATGATTATATCATTTCAAGAACTACTAATTGTTAAAGCAATAGTGATTATCTGAGTGCTTGATATATTCAAATGCCACTATTATATCTTCTTGTAGACAATATTCTCTGATCATGTCATAGAAGTTGAATTTGTTATTATCCTACATTGCCTTTACCTGCTTTGATTTTACAGACGAAACCTCCAAGAAGTTGGCAATTATTCTGGTACCATTTACCAGCTGGATCATCTGTAGAAAGTAAAAAGTCAAAAAGGGGAAATTGTATTATAGGGCAGGCGAACAAGAGCACATTACATTTTAAAGTTTTTTTTATTATTTTTTTTTAGCCCTTTGATTTCTTTCATATTATATCAAATCATCCATGCGCATTTTAATTAATGCGATGGAAGAATATCTTCTTCTCCTTCTTCTTTTCTTCTTCATCTCCATCTTCCATTTTTTTCTTCATCTTCTTCTTCTTCTTCCTTTACTACCGAAGTTCAATGCAAAATGATATCGTGTGGGATGTCCAGAAGAACATGTAGTAGATGTATGTTATTATCATGATTACAGTACAAGTTAACAAATTTAAATGCCACTTGAAGACTTCTCATGATGGAGCCAGGACAATCTTATCAGATATAAGGGTAATAAAATGTGAACTTACTGGTTGCCATGTATGCACAGTCTGTCTGAGCGTATGTATTGGTAGGGAGACCTGGGATCCAGTTGGTATAGGTTGACGTACTCTCATGTGCCCAAGCCCAAGTACCATCGGAAATAGCATCTTAGATGGATAAAATAACACAATTCACAACTTGATTCACTGATTCACAAAACACTCCTTCATATCAAGGAGATTTTAAATTCTAACTCTTTATAAACACTTTGACACTTTGCTGAAATTATAACATTAAAACACGTTTTTGGGCATATCTGTAAAACAAAGTCTTCTTCATTTCATCGACATAAAAATTATAATAACACCCAATAATAATAATAATAATACACAATATTTATAACGCGCCTTTCCCAACTGGCCGAAAGCGCTCACAATTTCAATTTACATATTCACACAAAACAAAATACACCATGAGAACCACAAATAAATGAAGGCAGTTCCTTAAAACAAGAAATTATATGATATTTTAAGATCGTTACATAACATCTCGGGGAAAAATATATGAAAAGAAAACGGTTATACAAAACATTTTGGAATATATTTCAATTTCATATACCAATGCGCATTCGTAAAGATACATTGTTGGAACAATAAAGCCGTCAAAGAAGTACAATATAGACTAGATTTTATACCTGAATATCCAATCCACATATTATCCACGTTTTCTGCGTTGATTGTTCCCATATTACTGGCAATAAAACTGTTTTCAGAATCACTGTGAAGGCAAAATAAGGGAAGTAAAAAGATTATTGGACCAGTCTTCAATTCCTGAAAGATATTGCATTCTTGTTTCTCACCATTTTTATACAAGACACTCTCTCGCACAGTTTTTTTTTTTTTTTTTTTTTTTTCTTCGATGCAAAATAAGGGTGTATCCTCTGTACCACAGAGGATTATTGGATCGTCACAAAAATGAAATCTCCCATTTCTATCTTTTAACGTATCATATTATAGCTTTAAAAATTATTTTTTGTTACAGTCTCATCGTTCTGCTCCTTAGAATACACGATATTTGTTTGTTTGTTTGTTTGTTTGTTTTTGTTTGTTTGGGTTTTTTTTGTATAAGAATCGGTAGCATCAATATGCATGTCTACTTATTTTTAGTTGGAAGATGATCTTTCCACTATCATTAGATAGTGTGTGCAGTTTGAAGCTTTAAGTTTTAATTAAGAATACCTTAAAATAGAGGCGATATATCCACCCTGAGCATCGCAGTAATACTTGGCATCAAACCATGTTCTGAGAAGAGCATTAAACTGATAGCACTGTCCTCCATGAAGCATCCACCCAGACGCACATGTTCCTAAACGAAATAGACGAATTCATTTTTATCTTGCAGTTTGCAAATCGTGTTCCTTTGGTGCATTGCGGAAAGTTATGGAATTGTGGCTATACATATAAATTGATTTTAGCAGCAATATTGACTGACCAGATCGCAACATGAATCATCAGCAGACTCATCAATTTGTTTCTTCTGAAGTAAGTTTATTTGCATGACGATTTTGAAAAAATTTCCACAACTGTGAAAACAAACCCTGCAGTATCCAATAAAACTCCAATAACCTTAAGTAAATCAAGAACTATTTACATATTTCTAAGAACTTAATCCTTATGTGAGAGACATACATGTGCATGCTTTCTAATCAATCAATCAATATTTATTTACTTATTTTCATTTCCAACAAAATATAGTACAAGTTTGGTATACAATTGGCAATAATCAACAGTAGAATGACATTATTTTTAAAATTTCTACCAAAACAATGTCAACATCAATATCAAGAAGGTTTGAAATGAAAAGGACTTCATATATATAGTTCGTTAGGAATACCTGCTTTATCTAAATCTATGGTAGATATAAAGTTATTAATTTCCTCGTAAATTATTTAAAAATTATTTATTAGTACCAAGACTATTTCAACATCTAAATCAAGTAGGTTTGAAATGAAGAGGACTACTGAAAAGCTGTGTGTGGACACGACTGGTGTAATGGTATGAAAACATATGAATATCTCCAAAAAACGAAAAAGAAAAATGGTTAAGACATGTAGGTCCATATTCTGCTATGAAGACTGAGTTTGTATGCGTCGCAAGTTCGTGCAAAGCTACTGTGCGATCCGCATCAGACAAAAGGATCGCACAATCATGACAATAGCTTTGCACGAACTTGCGATGTATACAAACTCAGTCTTCAAAGCAGAATATGGGCCATAGTGTTCGTTAGAAATACCTGCCTTATCTAAGTTATTAATTTCGTCGTAAGTTATTTAAAATATATTTACGTGATTAAAGTAATCTTAAACAAGTGGTCTTAAACAAGAGAAAATTATCTAATTAATGTTAATCTATGAAATTTAATAAAAATGCTCACCCTCAGGTCTCTCACAAATAAATCTTTTTGGTTCGCTACAGCTATCGACGCTCCATAGACCATTATCATCAAACCGGGTGATCTGTGCACAACCATTAGGTGAGAATCTAACGAGAATAAAGAAAAAAAGTAAAGAATTTAACTCGATCGATGAAAACAAAAATTGATATTGAATAAACCAGTGGCGGATCCAGGCGGGGGCGCAGGGGACGCGCGCCCCTTCTATAATTTTGAAGACCACTCGTTGACTATACATGTTAAAATTTGATATTTTTCGGCTGTGTCCCCTATATTTCCTAATTTTCTGGATGCGCCCCCCCCCCCGTATTTCTCGATCCTGGATCCGCCATTGAATAAACATTAGCGGATCCGGCCTCATATCATATGAAAGAACGTATCGGCTCATGCCCATACATTATAGAGCAGCTATTGTTCCAGATAATTTGGCCGGCAAAATCTATTTTGAGAACGAAATCCTGGATCTGCGCCCGATAACGTTTGTTTCTTAAGTATAAAACAATTTATGTGTTCTTTATTTTATGTATGCTCAAGTCTCCTGATCTGACTGATTGTTTGTATTCACTATCGACCAATATTATTTTGGTAACAAATTTCAAATATGGCAAAACTTGTGGATTCAAGTAGATATATTTATAAAGGAGGGGGCATTAATAATTACCCATTGTTAGGTTCACCCAGAGCAGTATTCCAGTTAGAATAAGAAGTCGTGTCAGTCCCATCTTGCCATACGTAGTTACCCTGTCCCTGGTTCTATGAAGAAAATTTAATAACAAGAACAGAAAAAAAATAAAATGCATATCCATTATTACTAAGGACCATTAAACTGTTTACTAATCATATTCAAATTTAGGCATGCTTTTAAGACAAAGGTTTTTCTTGAATATCGGATAAGATTACCAGAGCAACACGTAATGTATGCAAACTATATTACCGAATGGTGTAGTTCGTACATAAATAATAGGCTATCTTTGAACATTAGGTCTTTACTAGGTCATCGGGTAAAGAAACATCCATATATGTTAATACACTACGTAAACTGGCCTATCATAACCTTTATGAATAAATAAGGAATATTATATTCGCTAACTCACAATATATTGTTGATGATGATGATGATGACACTTTGAGAATACTGAAGTAAACGGTTGCATGGTTCATACACCGAACCAAAAATGACCTTAAATGACCATAAAGCTTTACCATTGTGAACAACTGTTTTTAAAAATTCAGACATATCGAAAAAAAAACCCATACGCCATAGAAAAGGATATTTTTTTTTACTTTCGCAAATTTTTGTTTTTTAATTGATATGCATGTGTAGGTACACGAACATTACGTTTATTTCATGTCGTTTTCGATATATTCTAAACAAAGGGTCTCTGTATTGAATACACCTTTCATGACTCAGATTCTGAGAAGTGTTGTATCATAAGATAAAAAAACACCGAATATGCCTCTTGGTGGTAACATGAGAATAAAAAAACAAACAATCTCATTAGCAGCAGGAATATTTATATGACCAGTTTTTGTCTTTGTGTTGTCTACCATTTCTTTTTTGTTGTAAACCCCCTCACTTTCTTTCTTCCCCCCTCCCTTTCTCTCTCTCTCTCTCTCTCGTTCTCTCCCTATTTAAACCCATGCTCCCCCTATCTCTCTCTTTCTCTAATATGTTTATTTCATATACATGTCTTTTTTCATATACTTATATATGTATCCCTTCTCTCTCTCTCTCTCTCTCTCTTTATTGAAATTAGTATTAGCTCATTCGCTTTTTTTTTTTTTTTTTTTTTTAATGATTTTTTGTCGTTGTGTGAGGGACCTAATTTACAAGCGTTGCTTCTCCTGGTCTCCTCGTCTTTCTTCTCCATACGTTAATACGATATGAAATGTATTACTGTATGAATAATTTTTATCTATGATCTTGTAAAATGTCAATGTGATTTTTCTGAAGAAAGACAAATAAAAAAAAAGTGACAGCATGATGAATATCAGGTCAAACTTACCCTATCGCTAAGACCTGTCCAATATGGGATGTTGGCTTTAGATGCCTGGATGGAGTTAGCAAAGGACTGCTCAGCGGCATCGTTGATGGAGATGACGTAACCATCAAGTAATGTACAATAGGTGATGGCATCATCAATATTCTTGGTGTCCGATACCCATTTATAACATTTCCCATTATACGATTCCCAGCCGTTAGCAGTGTCACATTTAGGAACAACATCTATATATATATAGAGAGAGAGAGATAGAATTAGGGAATACAAATAATATGTTTGTCAAAGTTTGTCTTTCTTACTTTAAAGGCGCAATCAGAAGCGAATCCAACCTGTGAAAGGCATTAATGGAAAGACATAAAATATAATAAAGCTAAATCATGCTACTTTACATCATGCTATATTAACTGTGCTACCCCTCCCAAATACTTGAACAGCTTAATTGCTTGACAATCCACTTTTTGGTGAAGTGATTTTATTTATTTTTTTGGATTTTTAAAAATTGTTTAAGTGATGATTCAACGGGGTCGGTACCGGGATATGCCCAGCTTTCTTTCGACATAATTTTGCATAATTGCAATTATCCATAATTATATTAAACGAACAATAATATGAAAGTAATATAGAACTTTGATTTATATAAGTTTATGGTTTGTAATTAAATATCCTTAATGTTTGTTAACTCACTTAGTGATCTGGAGCATATAAACCAGTTTGGTTGTAGACATTGTTCATCATTCCATAACCCACTACTGTACATCTCTACACAATTCTCTCTGATGTCTTGATTAGGTTCGTTGTTAGGCTCGCCTGGGGACCAGTTTCTGCAATTTAAAGAATGAAATAAGTCAAGTTATTAGAATTATACAAATATTTCTGTGGTACATCATGTACAACAGGGGTACCACAAGGGTACCACAAAAGTACTACAGGACCTTTTTGTAAGGGTAGTATCTCTTAACGATGTACCATGTTTGATTATTAAACAAATACGACATTTTAGACATTACTGGTTTTGTGTCAGATCTTCTCTCACTAAGATGTAATTGAACAAATCAATAGTTATTTGTATCTTTTGATGTATGATTTATTAGCATGAAGGATGAAAAGAGGCTAGTGCTATAGCCTTATCAAATTTATGCTACTTAGGACCATCCAAAAGAAAGGGTAATTTGAAGAAGACACTAAATTACTAGATTTATTTGGCAGTTATTCACCTTACCTTTCAATATAACAGACAATATTCATTGGCAATGAGTGGTCATGCCATTTTTAGTTGGGTCTATTTTCAGTCATCGTTGACTGAAGTACTAGTAAACATAATCAGTGGCGGATCCAGGCGGGGGCGCAGGGGACGCGCACCCCCTCTATAATTTGAAAACCACTCATTGACTATAGTAATGTTAAAATTTGGAATTTTTCGGCTGCGTCCCCTATTTTTCAAAATTTTCGGGATGCGCGCCCCCCCCCCGTATGTCTAAATCCTGGATCCGCCACTGTATATAAATAAAATGAAATTGTGAGAGGTTTGTCATGCTTCTTACGCCATAGATGTATCAAGTGTGGTACCATCAACCCATTCAAAGTTTCCATCTGACTGGATGTCATGTAGACCAAACCAAAACACTTCTGAATAAATGGATGTCTGCTGTATTAACCAATTCTGTGCAATATAAAAGAGATGGGGGTGTTAAAAGGAACCACGAAATAATAATAATAACAATAATCTCTTATAATATTATATCTGGGGTGCGCTTTAAAAATGTCAGAATGATGTACAAACATATTTACTAAAAGAAATATAGATGAAAAAATATATATAAATAAATATTAAATATTCTAAAGATGAATGACACAAAATTACAATTCATTTTGCCGTAGTATCGGTAAAGCCTTTAAACAGAGCCTATTATTCACATTCTCAGTTACTATTTTTCGGGGCATTCATGTTTTATTCATCCTTTGCATTTCAAATAAATTTTCTAAACAAGCCTTATCTCATAAATTATTTTGATGTGTTCTAAATGCCCTGTGATATTTTACATAAAAATGTGGTATCTCACATGATGAGACTTCTCCGAGTCTAGGAGATGTCTCCTCATGAATATGAACTTATTATAGTTTCGCGTGACTCTCGAGAAATCGCGGGGACTATACGAAACTTCACGAAGACTCAGAAGATGTCCCGGGGGGGGGGGGGGTTCACTCACCACATGATGTGCTACGCATGCGTGTCCCCAAAAAGCATCGAAAAGGATCTGTTTTTAGCCTTTCGGCGGCGTCGACGCTTTCCTTAAAATAGGGGTGTTTTTTTTTATTTCAATCGCCACTTTCATAAAAATAGGGGTGTTTTCAGCAGAAATTGCTGTTTTAGAGGTCAAAATTTCACGGTGTTTACGCCATTTAGGGTAATTTTTTCCAGTCTGACGTCGAAAAGGGTGCAAATTTGACTTAAATGCAATAAGACGTTTAGAGTCCATTTTCAGGTTGCGGGGACACGCATGGGTAGCACTTTTTTTTGTGACCCCTCCCCCCCCCCTTTCAAGACGTCCCGTGACTCTTAAGTCTCGGAGTCACAAAACTAGTTCAAACCCTGGCAGGTGAAATACACCATCATAAACTGCATGCCATCCATTCAGAATAAAACAAATAATGCAAATAAACTAAACAAAACTGATCACTAGCAAGCATTTGTCTTACATTCATATCTCTTGAGGTGAGTACAGCGAGATCAGCTTGGTTATTCTGACAGTAATCCCGAGCCAGTTGGTAAGGGCGTTGAAGAGACACCAATAGAAAACAGGTGTCTTGGTATTTCAGCCATCCTGAACCACAGTCCTGTGATAATGCTAAAATTAATCACAAAATGTTGTTGTTGTTTTTTCGTAAAGAAAATAAATTACTGTAAATACACTTTGTGTTCATTTCTGTATACAGTGCGTCACAAATAAAAGTAAACCCAAATTTCAAAGCCTCGTATTAAAATTGTATTACTTATGTGTCATTAATCATGACAAAGAATGTAACTCACATTCTACACGTATATAGTGATACCAAACTATACCTGTACTGTCATGAGCACTCGCGTTCTTTAAAAAAATGGTTTGATTGTAATGATATAAGTTTCACCTTGCATTACATAGTTTTGATCAAGGCTTTTGTAATGGTGAGACCTTCTTGATCCGTTTAGATTTGGATAATTCATACAAAAAAGTGTACCAGGCATCTTCTTATCAACCTTTATAAGCTCCTAGAGTTTGAACAAGGCAACCAAGCAGTTCTGTATTTTGATTCAACATGTTTAATCGCTTTGTTTGCAGTCAGATAGGACAAGCTTTATTTTTGTGGGGTTCATCCTAAACTGAGCCGTTTATTTTGGTTGCGTTGTAATTGTTTAAATCAACGGAATTAGTAAGGACGAATATATTATTTAAATGTGGGTCATCAGTATAATTTTATCCATTATAGTTATCTAAATTCATTTTGTTAGATAGTGCATTGCTGTTGTAGGCCTATTGCCATTAAAATTAATGGATATACTAATGTTGCAGTCACACAGACACTTACGTATAGTTACGTTTTTGTTGTTTTAATATTGTTTAATCTTCTATTCTATCATTTCTTATGTATTTCTTTGTTTTATTGGATGAACAAAATTGTCAATATTTCCACTACTGACTATGAGGGGCAGGCATCCGTGGGGATCCGCAGAAAAGAAAATAATTTTGTGTGACTGCAGCATAACTTACTTGCTCACCTGAAACTTTTTTCAGTCATAGATATAGACTTTTATAACGGTTAAAATTGCCCGTAAAATTATGTTCATCACTTTCGCTTTCCCTTTTCTATATCAGTAGGCCTATCTTATTTTTGTCCTATATCAGCCTAGTGAATTTATAAAATGATGTACGTGTATGTGTACGCATTATTTATACAGCTAATGCCATGATGACATATTATTTTCTATTGTTCCTAGATACTGTCAATCATAACCTTTTTTTATTGAAAATAATAAAATAGATTTTCCTGGTCAATTTTAAACTATTTGCAATCGAATTCGTTAATGTTCATTCAATTTAAACGATACCTCATGGAGCGGAGCTATCGGTCAATTGAATTAACGTTTAGATGTTTAATCGCGATCACATTTCTGACGAAAATGCTTGTAAGAAATGTCAAATTGATCGGAGATAGTTTAAACTTGAACGGTAAAACCTATACTAAACGATGAAGTTGTCAAATTGAAACGAATTAACATAATCATAAATGGATTTGTTTTTTTTTTTCTTAAATTAAAAAATCTTGTATAGAATTGGTGAACGAACATGAAAGTTACATCTACCTATCGAAAAAAAAGAGGAATTTACAGCCTTCTATCAACTGAATATGGGGTAAATGATTAGAATTTATTAATAGACTAACCAGTCTAGGTTAATTTGAAACAGAATTGAAACAGAATTCCATAGGTAATATAAAAATATATTTTTGTATCCTATCTCAAATTTACAACAACAAAAAAAAGTATTTATATATGCAGTTAAAGAGTTATGTTGTAAATTTTATAAATTATATTATTCAAAGTTAAATTGCACGATTCTGTTTTGTTCAAATGTTAATATGATTTCTGTGGAAATGAAAAATAAAGTTGAAATTGAAATTGAAATTGAAATTGTAACCATGCAGTTTGCATAACATTTTATGGCCCCATGCATGACAACAGCTTAAAGAACTATTTTTGTCTCAAAGTTATACAGCTAACAGTATGAAGATCAGGAATAACTTTTCAAGTAATTTAGAAGAACAATGAAGCAATGGCTTTATTATTTTGTAAAATAAAGAATTGAACTTACCCAGTCCAGCAAAGCTGACTAGCAGTAATAACCTCAATATCATCTTGCTTCAAGAAATATGGATGGCATATATGGAGTTATTTTAAGTTTTCAATTTAAGCTTAATCTGTCAGAGCTTAAAACCGTGAAGTTCTGCCAATCCGATTATTTATTTAGCTTGAAATAATCGGAATCTGCAGGTGAAAATAGACGGCAAGCTCGATGAAGAAGCGATGAAAATTGGTCTGCTGAGCGGTTCAACCATCTATTGCAGCTCAACGACGTTTGAGGGGCGTTGCCTTACAATAAATAACCTAATGTATCTACATCACTAATCTTTTATTTACATTGGTCAAAATTAAACAAAACATCTCTAGCTTTTTATCTCTATCTCTCTCTCTCATTCACGCACGCACACACACACACACACACACACACACACACACACACACACCCACTTACTCCATACCTGTCTTTCACAAAATATATTATAATCATATCAGGCTCTCGTTCTCGTAATCTCAATATGGTTTACTGTTCATGTAAAATTTGTTCAGAGGCCATGTGTATTTACCTCAAAATGTCAAAGACTCTTCTTTTAAACATTCATCAAAAGGTTTAAAATATATCGAATTCCTCTTACTTCACTTTACTTGATCATAATATGTATTCGTGAGTTCCGTTCATCTTTGCGTCAAAATCAAAATTTCGATTAGCAATATACTAGTACATGAAAGAAGAAAAAGTCAGCCGGATCCCCGCTACACTAAAAATACATAGTTTAAAAAAATATATTTAAAAAAAAATAAATTAAAAAAATAAAAAAATTACCACAAAATTACGTGTTTAAATTTTATGATTATGTTTATTAAATTCAGCATTTATTTTGTAATTAAATTTGAGGACCCCAAAGTATAGCGGTATATAACGGAGGGTCATATTATTTACGTATGATTATTAAGTTCATTACGCAATCATTATTGATAAAGGACGGTGGTAGAGGCTGATACTGCTATATCTCTATCGAAATGGAAAGATGAACTTACCCACAATAAAAAACAACAACTTAAAACTTATCTTAAGGAGCTGCGACCTGCAGTGATAAGTTAATCCTTTGGTAAATATTTCGAATGGTTATCAAGGATGCACGGTAAATCAATTTGTAAGCACAATACTTTAATTCTCCTAACTGGGTACACCAAAGTTTTTGTGCAAAAGGGAGGGGGCGATAATCGGTCAATATGAGTCTCTCTATAAAAAGAACACATACTGACCGTCACACTATTTTTCTCCGACTATATATTTTGTTTTTCTGAAATCTTTATGAAAGTCGTAATTATTAACCGCTAGTACAGGTCTAGCGCCATTTATTGACAATGACGTTATTCTCCTTTCAAGATAGGTCTTCAATCGATATTTCAGAAGGCTTTTAGTATATACAAATATATTCTGGTGGAAGTTCCCATCCCGACTATCAATGTAAAACCTTTTCATCGTGATGCGCACATCTATTACGGTCTTTAGATTTCCTATCATCTTTTTTTATCATATTAATATCCCTTCATTTCATCTGACAATACGTTCAGACTTCGAAGGTTTATATCTTATATTTATCAAAACTTTACCTCATCTTTAGATGTTTAGGTCTACATTACAAATACGATAGTACGTGTATAAGATAATGTCATGTATATACTGTATCATACTTATGCAACAGTCGTCATGATGAGGACAAACATTAAATAGCTCTCATGATAGCCAATGCATCCGTATGTGTATGTGATATGTGAAAAGCCATTTTTTTCGTTTGTGGACTAAAATTAAATTGCCTACTTTGGATAATTGTCACAAACCTTCTTGGATAGTTCATTTGATTTGAGTTTCAAGAAAATTCCAGTGTTTTATGCTTCAGTGAGCAGAAGATATAAAAAAAAATATGCAAAAAAGAAGAAATTTCAGAGCTTTGGCCCCACTCTGTGACTTATCAGATTCTCAATTTAGGGTTTGTTCCTGTTAGTTAGTACCACGATTAAGTTGTGTGCCAAGTTTCATGAAAAAACTTTTTGTATAATTAACAAATATTATCAATGAAATTAAGCCGAATTTCAATTTTGTTGAAATTTTGATTTTCTCTCCATTGACATTGTATACAAGTTCGAGGCAAAAACAAACCCCAAATCAACATGCTGGAACTTTTTAACAAAAAGGTGTTGAGTAATATCATTTAGCAGTTATGTTAATACACTCGTCGACTAACTTATTTGCGAATATGATATAAAACCGTTGCGTAATGCATGAATAAACACACATATTTGTCATGATAAAAGTCACAAAACTCACCTTTAAAGTGTGCTCGCTCGTCCATGACACGACATATAGTGCTCATGTTCTCACAAAATGTGTCGATGATGTTGATGATAATATCTGATGGCAATTCTTTAAATAACATTTTTGGATTTTACCATTTTTAGAGGCCTTAACATAATTCTTAAAATTGTGCTCACTCATCCATGAAAATAGTGAAATGTATCGGGATTGGTGTTGGAGGGTCCAATTTTGGATGATAACACCACCAAAACAATTCAGCACAGTGTGAAAAGAAAAAATTACAAATTTTTTATTTTTACAGACCAAAAAATGACCCTTGTGACTTTTTAAAATGTCCATTTTTGCTTTAAACGTTGATCACTCATGCATGTCTTAAGGGATCGATGTCATTTTTTCACAGAAGGTACTCAATAAGTGTAGAAAACCACCCTCTAAATTGTTGTGCTCAAAACAAGCCTGTTCAAAAGTTACATTTGTGTTTAATCATCATCCATCTATTTGACGCAGGTGAGATTTTAACGTCTCCTGAACATTTTCTTTTACTCATATCAGACATGCGTGCAAATATCCAAATACAAAGGGTGCCAACAAATGCTGGGAAGATGACTCTATCAATATCATGAAACCCACGATTAAATGTTCATGCTTCAAGCAAGGCAACTTCAAAATGATTGGACATTTTTTTTTTACTACTATGCATATCTGCAATAAATGAGGCCGTTAAAAGAAGATTGTATCGATTGATTTGTAAATATTTTCGGACTTGTCTTGCTCTCCACGATAGCTTTTATATTTTAATATTTAAGATGTTTGATGTCTCATTTTCTAGCCATTGAACTATACTATGCTACAAATCTGGGTCATATACCTATTTCAAGCTATGCTACTTATCTTTATTTCTCTCTCTCTCTCTCTTTCTCCCTGTCCACCCTCCTTTAGAAATAGTACATTGTTTGCGTATAAATTATAAAGTGCCTATAACAACAAACAGCAAGAACCATGTCCTTTTATGAATGCTTTTAATTTCAGTTTATCACTTAAACACTTTGTAAATATAAGATATCAATAAATGCCGTTCTAAGTGCTAAGCATGATTTACACTTGCGGCTTCAGGTTTACAAGAAAATATAATTATGGTTTTGATTAGTCATTGTTCATATTAATCTACAAGAGGAGTACTGTCAAGCAATTGATCGAACAGACTCTTAAAGCCAACACGAACCAGCAGCCTTGTATAGCGCCACATCAGGTCCTTAACTACCCAATCCTGCCCTGATTTCTAACTCATGATGCAACATCCTGAGTAATGAGGTGTTATAATACAGGCCCATTTTAATGATCACACAATTTTACACTACTCAATGAATTCACAACGTGAAAATTATGTTATCAAGTAGCAAAACAAATACTTTCCCCCTCAAACCATTTTAGTTTTACAATACAAATTTAATTATAGGTTAATTCATACACTGTTTTGTTAATGGTTATCTCACAATGTATATTTTTAAGACTAGCTATTTATAACACACAGTCAATGAGGGTGTTCGTCAGTTCGCTCTCACTTTTAAACGTCATTATTAATTATTTAATCAATCTAGAGAAGTTTGCCGCCGATTGGAACAAGTTTATCAATAGTCCCATTCCATACAGCTATTCTTGATTAGTTGTGATTGATATTGTCTATGGATATGTTTTGTCTGATTGTCCTTGAGCCTGATTCTATTATGCATTGAATTATGCATAAATAGACTAATTTGCATATTGCTCAAAATTGGCTAGTAGGGTGAAAAAATGATGTTAGGCTTAATTGCTAATGGTAAAATTACCTACAATTTGATACAAAAATTTACACAATTTGAGCAAAATTATGTTGATGTTAATGAAGTAGGTGTTGAAGTTTTTTTCGGCCTTCGGCCAATCATACGGTCGTATATTAGCTATAGGGGTAGGTTTTACATGTGAATCGGCTCATGTCATGTATATATTTCCTTTTTTTTTTGGGCGATTCGCGCCCCCCTAAAGGTCAATTTGGCGCCCCTTTGAGGTCAGCCCGGGCCCGTAAAGCCCCCCCCCCCCCCAGAATACGCGCATGTTACAGTAACATGCTCACTGATAAAGTAGATTCAGTGAAGTCCACAAAAACAAAATCACGCTTATCAGAAGAGTTATATTAACACTGAATATTGTTCTCACCAGTTTGATTTGATACATTTCGTTCAACATAGACCAAGTTGTAGACGCTATATTGTTGAAGAATATGAATTACTACTCATAGTCTCCCGATTATCTGATATAATAGTGAGTAAGATAAAAATAATAAATAAGAAGAAGAAATACTAATTTGTAATTCGCACTTTTATGCTATAAGGCACCAATGATAGTCACGTTTGTTCCCCCTCAATCTAAAAGTTTTTTTTGTTTATGAGTGGCGAATGAAGCCATAACGTCGTTGTTGTTCTGTTAAAGAGAAAAGAAGAATCGAACTACTAACGATATGGGTAAAGGCCAGAGGTGCGAATGATATTTAACGTCTGAAAGATCAGTACACCTTAAGGCCTGTCCCACAAAAGGCGATCGTTGTGGCGACAACCTATGCATGTTAGAACTGCCAGAATCGTGTCAGAATCGTAGGTGACGCGAAGATCATATACGTATCTACGACTCAGTCTACGATAGACTACGGCAACGACTTGCTTCCACGCAAACAATAGGCTAGCAATAGCTGGTATCCGATAATACATAGCCTCGACCTTCGCGCATCTCGCGGCTCGACTTCTCTTGTCGCAGCTTAAAATCAACCAAAATATGAACTTGTGCACTGTGGCGATCCTTGCGACTGACACAGGCGATCGAGTGATTCTACCTGATGGCGGCCTGTCGCCTTTAGGTTCGTGATAGTCCTCTCAGTCCGCATCAATAATTTGGGTCGTGAGTGATTTTGAAAATTTCAAAAATTAGTGGCGACTGAACACTATCTGAATGGGAGGCCGATCCTGATTTTGGTGAATGTCGGTGGCGACAAAGGCCGTACGGCTTAAATTTCACTGGTCGTTAGGTTTCAACGATGCGTGCAACGTACGCTGGAGCGCGAGAACCTACAACTGGCCCGCGTTCCGCTTTGCTAAACATTTCATCTGGCGACAATCTACGATAGCACCTTGTCGCGACAAGAAAAGAACAGGCCTACGGTCTTTGACGTCACCCAACTGACGCCGGCTAATTTTAACTTGTTGAGAAAGTAGCGCGAACAGAATTTTGCTACGTATTTGTTGGCGACAGACGCGATAATTCACGATGTTACAGGCGATTGGACCTGCGCATGGTGGCGATGGGTACTAAAAAGTAGTTCGTAGGTTGTCCGCCACAACGTCGCCTTCTGTGGGACAGGCCCCTTACGAACTACTTTTTAGTACCCATCGCCACATGCGCAGGTCCAATCGCCTATAAGATCGTGAATTATCGCGTCTGTCGCCAACAATAACGTAGCAAAACCTGTTTTCGCCGCTAGTTTCTCAAAACAAGTTAAACCAATAGCGGCGTCAGTTTGGATGTCGTCATGACCGTGACTGTCTTCTCTGTTCGCGACAAGGTGCTTTCGTAGATTTGTCCCAGATAGACATGTTTGCACAGCGGAACGGCGGCCCAGTTGTAGGTTGCCGCGCTCCAGCGTACGTTGCACGCATCGCTGAACTGACACGGACAGTGAAATTTAAGCTGCTACGGCAATTGTCGCCACCTAAATTAACCAAAATCAGGAATCGGCCTCCCATTCAGATACGTACAGTCGCCGCTAATTTTTGAAATTTTCAAAAATCACTCACGACCCAAATTATAATGCCCGACTGAGAGGACTATCACGAACCTAAGGCGACAGGCCGCCATCGGGTAGAAACACTCGATCGCCTGTGTCAGTCGCAAGGATCGCCACAGTGCTCAAGTTCATATTTTGGTTGATTTTAAGCTGCGACAAGAGAAGTCGAGCCGCCGAGATGCGCGAAGGTCGAGGCTATTGTATTATCGGATACCAGCTATTGTTAACCTATTGTTGCGTGGAAGCAAGTCGTATCGTAGCGTATCGTAGACAGAGTCGTAGATACGTATATGATCTTCGGTCACCTACGATTCTGACACGATTCTGGCAGGTTCTAACAGGTTTAGGTTGTCGCCACAACGATCGCCTCTGTGGGACAGGCCCTTTACTCCCACGATTCTCTATCTTATAGAATCATTGATGACCGCGATCCTAAATAGTCAGGTGATGTTGTTATAAACTTCCTACTCTGAGGTAATAACAGGTGGATGCAGGCCTGAGTGGATGTACAGGTCCGCCACATAACACGAAATAAAGTTAATAAACATATTGAAAGCAAAGGGAACATTATTATTAATCGGTTAAATGACACTCTCTCTGACTGGTTACTTCAGGAAAAATGGTTTTGTTATATAACTTTGGGATAGTATGGCGAGGGGAAAAGTTGCGTGCGAGATAAGTGACCCATTTGTCATGAGTAATCCGAGAACATTGTGGGCGCAATGTGTTGTGTTGTGACTTTTGTGTGTGTTTTTATATTTTAAAAACTAACATGTCAAATACTGGTATTATTGCATATTCTGTATTACTCTTTTGTTTTCATATAAATCAATCAATAAAGTAGGTTGAATTAGTTCCTTTCTCTACCCCCCAAAAAAAAATTTTAAAAAATATATATAGAATTGATATTCGAACTCCAAAAAAGAAATTCGTTTGGCTGATGATGAATTGGAAATGTGGGAGGATTCGATATAGAAAGCAAGGCGATATGTAAGTGAAAAGTAGATGTAATAACATTTAAGGGCATGTGGAATTGTTATCAATTACCAGAGAAGGGGAGAGATTAAAGAGAAAGAGAGAGAGAGAGAGAGAGAGAGCTAGAGAAGAGGGGCGGACAAGTCGACGATAAGAGATACCTGTGTATAATAAACTATTTTTGCGTCATGCATATAGTGTTTTTTTTCTTCTAATTTACTCATGTAACTAGACAGCCTGCTCGACATATTAGAGAGCTGTGTCGCACTTTAAT
This sequence comes from Paracentrotus lividus, assembly GCA_940671915.1. NCBI lineage: Eukaryota > Metazoa > Echinodermata > Echinoidea > Camarodonta > Echinidae > Paracentrotus > Paracentrotus lividus. The sequence goes on from CALNVZ010002100.1 coordinate 46,711,240, forward strand.
ATTACATTTATTCAGAATTCACCAGCTCTACACTTTCTGTGACTCCGTTCAGATTTACCTTACATGAAGGTTTTAATGATATTTTATCATTATCTTATAGCCTGCCTCAACTTTGATAGCCTATCCTGTGGTCCCCGTAACACAAGAACTTAGATCAATAAAAGGTTATGATTGAATCTTTTCTCGTAGCGCTCATTATGGTGCTCCCAAATTTGATGAATCTTAATCCTAATCCTAGTCCTAACCTAGCTCAATCTAATCATTCCGTATCCTAATCCACGAAAACTGTCTTGGTTAGCCATCATGCGCTCGATGTTTGTGATGTTTGATTGTCTGGCCATTGAATTATACTTAATACAAAATTTGTTTGGCTAGTGAGGACTGCAGCCCTCCCCTTCACTGTTTTTTTTTTCCAGGTGAAAAAATGAACATATGAGATTGTTGTTTACGCTGTTCAAACCCATCACAACACTATGCCTTTCCTTGTGGCCCTGCTATGCAAGCTACACTTCTCATATTATCCATTCTTGACATAAGACATCATATGGGGCGATTCATGCATTATATCAGAGTTGTTCAGGTCAGCTAGAAAAAGTAGTGGTTTTCAATGATGTAATCAGTTCTCTTCCTCTTTATTCAATACGATTTCGGTGTAAGAATGGTCCTCAGATATGAAGTGTGGAACGAAGGTAAGCCATTGTCATCTGTGTTGTCGTTTTCATATGGTTGGAATGGTGGCTGGAATGGTGAATGCCATCTTCCTCCTCTAAAATCAATGTTGTTTACTGTACTACCCCGCAAAATAGTAGCGGTCCTCAACAGCGAGCCTTGCAGCAACTTGCACGTGGGAAACGAGGTAGTTGTTTTGAGTCTTGTGCCAATCGAAGAGGTTTTCGAATGGCGGTCTTCAAGTATTGCTAGGAAGCATGTATCCGTCCTCCATCTCATCCCTAATAAATGATGCATAGGAAGGTAAACCCTGAGTGTGGTCTCCCTTCTAATAGCACTCAACAGATTTATCGTCTATATTCGTGTTTCAATAAAGATGTCGCGCGACTTCTTCATAATCCCGGACACTTGGTGACGATTCTTTTAGGCGATGGACCTTTCGGGAAAGACTATGTGTCGTTTTCTGTTTCAGCATCCATAAATCCTTGTCGTAAACACTGTCTGTCGTATTGGATGAATCATGGCATGCTTTCGTAACTTAAATACGTCTTTGACTAATTGCTGTATGGCAAGATTCCTCTATTCTAAAATGCAATTAGAATAGTATGAGGAACAAATCCTCTGAAACATACAGAAAGTACTAATTTTTAAATAGCTATTACCATCACTTGTATCATCATATGATATCAAGGAATAGTAGAAAACATCATTTGGTGAATTCCTGAGCTAACCATGGTTGGGGCTAAGTATTTTGAAGCTGTATTAATGACGTCGGCTATTGTGTCCAATTGGTTCAGTTGCATTAAGAAAACTTGTTTGTTAATAACTTCCTGTATTAAAAGACGTTCAGTTTGGATAGATGAGATAGTGGCCTCCTCTGTGTGATGACGGGTCAGCAAGGGAGGCTTATCGGGAAGACGTGACAAGGTTTGGAGAACCGTATTCATTGTCTTACTGTGGACGGTGATACAGGATGTGAACTCTCAATCGCGTCTTGTGTGTGGAGATGGATTCAGGACGGGAAACCGTAGTCGTTATCGTGTGGATGCATCGGTGCTTGATGACGGATGCAGGATGGGAAACCATAGTCATCGTCTTCTGTGTGGATAAAGGGTCAAGGGGGAAAGTTATGGTCGTCATCACGTCTGTGGACATGGTGGATGACGAATCAGAATGGCTGACATTGGTCGCCTCCCGTAACGACGAAGGATATGGTTGATAGACCGTGGTCATCTTTTTCGTAGATGACAGGCCAGATTGGAAAGAAAGGGTGCATGTTAGATTCGACAGTTCACCACCATTTGAGGATACCAGAATAGAATGATGGTTTGTCGTGTCACTCAAGAGACTTCTAGAAAAGAAAAGACGACTGCCATCAATCACTCCTGTTTTAACAGTTCCTCCATCGATGACCATCGATACAGGTAACCAGCGAGGACTACTGTAACCGATGAGATCACATTTAACATTCGTATCAATTGAACAACTGCAATCAATAGCATAGATAGAGTAAATATATAAAATTGTGGTAGCATTCTTACAGATATAGGTTCCTGAATCTTGCTCAGAAATGTTTGAAATGTGAAGCTCTAAGTTTAGTTTTCTATACACAATTCTGTAGTAACGGATGGAAATACGTGGATCATATCGAAAATTCTCGCCGATGTCACCCATTGGATAATATGCATTGGCCCGTGCTATTATTTCGTATTCGGATGATCCGATCCTCATCAAAAGCCATTGCATGTTGATATCTGGATCCCATTCAGTCGTACACTCTAGTTTTATATCATCACCGACATTCAATACTCTCGTCACGGATATAGTCGATTCAGAGAAGTCTACGAACAAGGTCGAGCACATCAGAACAGCGATATAGGCATTTATGATTTCCATGTTTACATATATACAATGCCCATATTCCTTCAACATTGAACAAGATGGAAACTCTCTCTTGTTTGAAGAATTTGCGTTTGATATTTAAATGTACTCCTATTCTAATAATCTCATGGTGACGTTTAGATGTGATAGTCACCTTTGTCCATCCTTTCAAAAATATTCAGGCGTTTCAATCTTTCAAGACATTTCAAGACATTCCTCAATGTTCAAAGAGCACTCCGATCCCATAATGGACATTTCGCAAGTCTAAAAGCTTTTCTAATGGCAACAGTGGCGTAAAGGTCGTTGTTGTTTTTTGTTTGTTTGTTTTTTTAGCTCATGTTATCCACTGCAGTATTTTATTTGAAATAGATCATGAAGAATAATTTCTAGAAATCATGTATAATTCAGGGCGTACATACGGGCGAGAGCTGCAACCTTTGAAGCATCAGTACAACCAACTTCAGCGAGTCTGTTAGAATCCTTGATTACCACGATCCTATATTAAAAAGTCAGGCGTTGTGGTAATAAAAAAGAAAGTATCACTTCTATTCTCAAGGTGATACAAGTGAGAATAATGCGTTCAAAGAACATTCCAATAATCAACACGTTCTTCACATGATCACGATGTGAAGATTTCTGATCATATCGAAACAAAAAGACATATTATTAAATTTATTATCAATAATTGGTTACACGACGCCCACTCTGATTTTTAGTTACTTCAGAAAATTAGTTATGTCATGTTTATTAGCATATTGTCCGAGAGGAAATATTGCGTGTGAGATTTAAACCCCATTTGGCATGAGTATTGTATTTTGGTATGAGAGAGGGGTAGAAGAAAGAGGGTCACAGCAAATGGAGAATTCTAAAAACAGAGTTGTGGAATAGCATGATCACCAAAGTCTACAGATATCATGGCACCTGAGAACATTGTGTGTATGTGTGAGAGTGTCTGTGTGCGTGTGTGTGTGGATGAGTGAGTGAGTGAGTGTGTGTGTGTTTGTGTGTGTGTGTGTGTGTGTGTGTGCGCGTGCTAGTTTGTTTGTTTGTTTTATATACTTTTCTTTCGGTTATTTTGTTAATGTTTTTTTGTTTTTTTGTTTTTTTGTTTTTTTGTTTTTTTGTTTTGTTCCATTTTCCGAACATCCTCCTGATGCAAACAAGTAAATGCTAAAATGTGGGGATAATCAGAGAACAAAAACATGACACTGTTTCAGCAGGTTTAGTTTATCATTTTCGTCTTTCTCCGCCCTTGTATTTGTACCTTATGGTCATTATTTCTTCGCGGAAATGCAAGCGAAATCTGAATAAAAATAACAACAAAACAAACGAATTGGGGAGAAATATTTTGGTTTTTTTAAGTCCGCTTCACGGATTTTTGCTTAAAAAAAAAAAAAAAAAAAAAAACACGGAGCCGGGGGAGGGGCTGGGGCTGCAGTACCCCGCCCCCTCCTCCCCCCCCCACTTTTTCAGTTAACGTGTACTAAAAAAAAAAAAAAAAAAAAAAAAAAAAAAAAAAAAAGCGAAAATGACCACAATTTGTGATTTTAGCCTGTTCAGCCCTCCCCCCTCCCTCCCCACTTTCGGTTCAGCCTCCACTTTCAAAAAACGCTCCGCGGCCACTGGTCAATTAGGAATAAGAAGAAAACCTTTCCTTTTAAAATATACAAAAATATAATTGCCGTTTTGGACATTTATGTTGGTCTAATACGCGTATATTCACAAACCATTTTGCGCACTTATACAAAGTCACTTAGCTCTACAAAAGTCATAATTTTATCTTATGAAGACCGACAAATTCACGGTCTGTTGTTCGAAATAGATTATTTAAAAGTTTTGCGTTATTCCATGAAGAGTTTCAGATACCATATATAAGGAAAGTATTAAGATGACAATAGATTGGAATAGAGCGGAATTTTTGGTTATTCTTGTCTGTCGTTGCAATTACACTAAATAGAACATGACCGTTTCCAAGGTGTCCCTGTCCACTGTTCTGTCCCTCTTGTAAGAGTTGTTTCATATTTCACGATATCCAGATTGGGGACAGTGAGAATATGATGGCCTTTCTGTCTTGTCAATGTCCTGTAAAAGACGAAACAAGATCATTCATCATAACCCTCATTTTAAGAAATTTGAATCATTGACTGCTTTTAATATTCGAGACATAGCTATTCCTATCAGGGCTGACAGGTACCTGCAATATGACCCCGCCCCTAGAGCCATACCTTGACGGTAATCAGTACATCATAATAATTATCAGAGTTATGATACATAAGTATCTTCAACAAGTTATTTGGATATCTGACCCAAGGTATCTAATACTCTTAACATAATAAGAGCATATATCACTGATGTCCTATTAAAGAAAGGAGAGAAAAAAACGTATCAGCCCATCAGCAAGGAGAATGAGCCTATTCATATTCATTAAGTTGTCATAATTTTTTTTAAAGAAAAAAGATAATGTTTACAATATAATATGCTAATTTTCCGTTGAATATTCCATAATATTAGCCTCACTATTAAGTTTTCACAGTTATCATCTTGCATTATTGTGTTATACTTATTTGCTTAATTTATTTAATTTCTATGGGGTGAAATTAGTGTCTCTTTCCTGATGTATTAAGATTTCGATTGGGATGATGCTATTTCTTGAGTTTCACCCTCAAAATTATCTTACTTACGGAATGATCATTCGGTGAAGAATGAACAGCATTACCATAATCGCCCCTGTCTGAACACCAGGTGTCGCTCCGTTGTTTACCGGTTCGATTGAATTAGAATCAGGCATCGTTCAATCGCCAATTTCTATCTTCCTTGAAAAGAAGTACGTAATGAATAATGCCAGTGGTAGATCCAGGATTTCAGGATAGTCGGCGCCAGGCCCGATAGGAGGGGAGGGGCTCCGACGAAATTCTCAAATTTTACCAGTCAGGCGCGGATCCAAGAAAATCGAATTGAATGCATTCGGGGGCCCAATTGTCCGGAGACAAAAGTGGTTCTATTATGTTTACGCGTGGGCCGATAAATTCTTGTCTGAAATCTGGCGCGTCCGCTACTGGCAGGTACAGCGATTTTCGAATTATAGGGGTGCGTCTGTCGTGTCTGTTGAAGCCTTAAATGATAACCCTTCTTACACGATAACCGTACCGCCTAGGTTAGGTTTAGGGTTAGGGTAGCAGGCGCGATCCAAGAAAATCGAATTGAATGCATTTCTCGGGCCCAATTGTCTGGGGACAAAAGCGGCTCTATTATGTTTACGCATGGGCCGGTACTTTCATTGCATGACGTCAGTCTGCGTCGCTATCGATTAGGGTTACGTTACCGCATCTGTCTCGCGCGCTCTACGCTCTGAACTCTTTTTTTGTTTAAATCCTACTTAGGCGGTGTAGTAACACGCGTCCGCTGCGCCACCGCCTGGATCCGCCACTGATAATGCAATTATACACATAAAATTAGGTACATTTTCTTCGACTGCAGAAGTACATAAGATTACATAATAATTATGATACAATTTTGGTTCGATTTTTTTTTAATTTCCTGCATTTGTCTAAGTGTTAACACGTCAGATATGATTATGTGAATTTCCACTACAGGAAGCATAAAATATATTTATTTTCTGATTAGAGTAATTAAATCCGCTCTTAAAACAGAGAAGATTAAAATACTGTCATTCATTTTTAGGCCTAATTAAATATGGATTGAACAGAATATCCGAAGAAATTGTCCCATTTTCGCCCTAAAAGAGTGAAATTCACTTTAAAATGTATTCCAACTTCATTATTATAATCAAGTGTGGGCCGGATCCAAGATTTCATGGGGGCCAGAGTTAGAATTTCGATTTTGGTACATCTCAAATTTTTCCGGTCACATCGGACGAGCAAAAAGGTACATCATTCCACGTGACGCTGGCAGTGGCGATAAGTGTTTTTAAAAAAGATGACAAATGTGATGTTATGTAATATTAATCGTTATTATTTCATTTATCATTTAACAGCATGAAATGATTTGTAAAGATCAATGAAAATGGCAAGCTCTTTCAACTCATTTCAATATGTTAACATGATTTTAACTGATCCGTTTCCAAGAGAAAACTGGCGAAAGGGATCCATTTCTTGTGGGTAATTATTGTGATTGCTATTGTTATTTTTTCTTTGGTTACATTTAAATGTGTTATATTGTTTTGATATATGTTTTTACCCAGTTGTCCAGTGTCCCGACATACGATTTTAACAGCCAATTGAAAAGGTTAACAAATGTCTTTGACGCTTTTAGCATAAAAAAATATTGAAAAAAAAATTATAGAGTAATTATTAAGAGAAACAAAATATTGGTGATGATAAGCAATATTCTGGCTTAATCCTCATGCAGAGAAAAGAACAAAGGTTCATTTTTGTTAGGTAATTCGCCATCTCCCCCCCCCCACCATCCTACTCTATGTAATGTGTATAATTATAATACTTTAAAAAAAATCTAAATTGTATCTTCCATATACTATACAGTGTGTTCCTAAAAAAGAGGACCGAAGTTCAAAGGTCAGTCATTCCAAAAGTATATGGTTTATTCTTGTGATTCGTTTACTAAAATATTAAGTAACTCATCAGCTTTAATTTGAGTCATTGCTGACGTCCAAAGTGTAATGGGTCACAGAGTTAGGGTCTTTTGAAGGCGATAGGTACAAAACCCGTTTTTTCCAAGTTTGTGGTTTTTCGGGTATGAAACAAACCTTTCTTAAGTAATTGGTGTCATTGGATCTCTTTCAGCAAGTTTCAATGAAATGTCATCTTCTTTGCTAAAGTGGATTTCTCACTGGTAATGAGATGAGTTCTTAATTATGAGTCTCTGAGTCTCGGAGAGGTCACTGCGACGGATCCTGAGTCTCCAGGAAGTCGCGAGAAAACCAAACAAATGTCAAACATGTTCAATATTTTAGTAGACTTCTTTCAGACGCAAGCAAGTCTCTGTGACGTCTCGGTGGGTTGCCGCGACGTCCCCTAAATATGCACGAAAGTATCCACGACTTCTCAGAAACTTTGTCGGAACTTGCTAGCGATTAAAAGAAATCGAACAGGATTGACAATTTTTTCAGACTTTGTTTCGATTACCCACGACGCCTGAAGTCTCAGGAGACGTCACCACGACGTCACCACGACTCCAGAGGCCCATAATAGTGAACCCATCTCATTGCCAGTGGTCCTTTGGAAAATGAGATTGAATTTCATTGAAACCTTGTGTGAAAAAATACCCCAAAACGATGAAACCAAAAACTAACAAAAATATTGTTTCGTACCCCAAAAAACCAAAAACTTGGAAAAAACGGTTTTTGTACCTATTACCTTCAAAGGACCCTAACTCTGTGACCCATTACAATTTAGACGTCAGCAATGTCTCAAATTAAAGCTGATGAGTTCTCATTATTCTAGTAACAAATCTCAAGAATAAACCATATACTTTGGAATGACTGACCTTTGAACTTCGGTCCTCTTTTTTTAGAAACACACTGTATAAGAGGTGTTTGGTGACTGTGTATATACATCATTCAGGAATAGCGTAAAATCTTCCGATTTGATCACTTTCTATGAAAATTATAACGCTGTTAATGAGAATAGCCCTACAGAGTTATTGTATTATGTGATAGGCCCTAGCTTAATTTTGTATTATTGTTTTTCTCTTCCTTTTTTGTTTTTGTTTGTTTGTTTGTTTGTTTTTTGTTGGTGTTGTTTTGTTGGTTTTTTTTGCAGCAGGGCCTCATGGAAGAATACAATTAGCAACCCTGGTCAGAGATCAAAAATGAATAAAGAAATAAATCTGAAGAATCAAAAATAAAGTATGCAATAAAACATTCAATATAAATATTCCGTTCTATCTAGGTAAGTATGTATCGATATGATGATAGCAACAACAAATTATATTCCTGATGTGTATTATACATATTTAAATAGTTAACTCAAATTTAAAACCAAAAGTGATACAGCACTTACATTATCGCCAAGGGTAAACTGGACTCCTCACTTTTGAGCTCCTTTGTAAATGTTAATTAACTTTATCGTCACATGCGGTCATTTAATTCATAATTTGTTTTTTGTTTTGTTTTGTTAAGCTAGCTAGACAATGCTACGTGGAGTGCGCACGATGCGCAGTACGTCACAATGCTTAATGCGATTGGTTATTAGACAGGATTTATTTTATGCCTGCTTGAAAAGAGAAAAATAGCAAGAAAATGTATGTAACGTTCTTGTATAATTTCAGTGGTGAATGAAGTGGGCCCAACATTCATTTCCTAACACTCCTTAAAATCTATACAGCTGCAGCCCCTCCCCTATCTTGGGGTAGCCTGGGGTAGTGCCCCTGCCGCGTTTTTTTCCAAATCGTGAATTCCCGCCGCTATAAAATGTTATTATTTGTAAGTTGATATTGAGATACTACTAGCCCAATTGTGAAAATTTCTGACTTTATGGGCATTTCAGTTGATTTTCTTTTTAAAATTTATTTGGACGGCATGGGATAGGCTTATAGTTGGACAATCATTCTTCATAGTTGTAAATAGTCTGAACTCTGAGGTATAAATGAATGATTTATGTACCGTATGGAAAAAAAATGACATAACTCAATTTAGAATCGATCAATATAACTTTATTGCGACTTTGTGAAGTACAGAAAGATATTTTCACGTAACTATGGATAATGACAAAATTCAGCTCATTATCTGCATGTAGGCTACATAATAAAAAGGTGTACTAAAAAGTGCAGCCCCAGCCTTTCTCAAAAACAATTAAGAAAATAATTATAATAGTTAGTATTCATCGTTTTGTTTTGTTTCTGCTTTTTAAAAATCAGTCATATATATTTATTATTTTCCTTTTTCCTTTCTTTTAAAATCGTGGGCCTATGGGACTAAATATCATTGAATAAGGATGATAACATAACACTAGTGGGGTGTAACACAAAGACTTACGATTGATTTTTTCTTGGTAACCTCATTTGAAAACCAGGTACAGTTATGAATAAGGATTTGGATATGATTAAGAGTAGGGTTAGGGCTAGGGTTAGGATTAAAATCTTCAACTTTGGAGCATCCAGTCCATGATGAGGCTACCGAGAAAAAATAAATCGTAACTTTTAATCAATCGTAAGTCTTTGTGTTACACCCTAGGGCTCATATATAATATATACACGTATCTATTTTATCTGTATGAAATTTACTTATCAATTTCAATAATAACTTATGTTTTTGTTTCGTCGTTGATCGGCATCTTCTTACAGATTTTCAAATCTATTATAGGTCCAACTCCAAGATCGTCTACTTATATCTGCCTCCACAACAAGCTCCAAATGGCCAAAGCTGCCACGCCCATCTCGGAGCTTCTTTTGCATTGGGCCGTGCATGCCTAGCGCTCACCGGCCCGGCGCAACGGGCCCTGGCCCTGAGCTAGCGGCGCGCGAGCTAGAATCCGCAGCAACTGTTTGTTTGTTCGCTCCGCTCAGGTTAATTTGTATAGCTGCACCGACATAATTATTACTAACCTCCAAAAATGTTTACTGACGATGAATTTGAGAGATATTTGGTTGAGTTGGATGATCCAGAGCTGTCTGAATTCGAATTCTTCACAGAATCTACAGGAGTGAAAATCTACCGGAGGTACAACAAGGTGAATATGATGCGAGTTAATTAGATTTCATTATACAGTCCCACATATTCTATTTGGCGTAGAGTCTAATGGCAGAGAGTAGAATACTTAGTAGATCTATACGAATTGATTTTATTTTTAGGCCAGGCCTCATCGAGTCACATGTAGATATAGTTCAGTGTGGGGGATGCCTCTGAAAAACTTTCTTGGCTGACGTCCTGGGAAATAGTATAGATATATTAACTGCTTTGAGGGGCACAGTCATTTGTTGAGCTCGAGGGGGGCAAATGTATCTCCTAATTTCTACTATTTTGAAATCCATCAATCATCTATCATCAGTATACAGAAGTATTAGGTAGATTCTAGTCCTGTCGCGACGGGGACTGACTGATGATTAGTTGTGGGGCTGGAATACCCCGAATCTCTCCCAAGTAATATTGTTTTTAAATTGATACTCACATTTGATTTATGTAACTGCCAAGGATACAAGACCAGATAGGCTCTTCCACATAGTTATGTCGTCATAACAGTAGGGCCTAAGTGATTGATATTTGAAGGCAAAATCAGTTCCAAACACGTAACCTGTGTTCATATCGCAAGTACGGTACATGGCGATATAAATCCGAGGTAGCGAGCACTGCCATGTTTGCTTCCTTATTGGAATATCTATTACCATGATGGAAATAGTCTGATTTTAATATAGGGTCTATATATTATATAAATAGCGTACAATCTATCGCGCAATAGGCCCTATACTGGATTATAAGTACGACAAATACTAGGCCCGAGTGCAGATTTGTTTCTCCGAGGCCGCAGGCCGAGGTGAAATAGATCTGCACGAGGGGTCATTTAGTATTTTATAGTTCATATAGTCCAGTAATGTTGCCAAATGGAGCGTTCACTATTTATTATAGTAAATAGACCCCTAGATCTTTGACCTTGCCTAATCTGGTTTTATGTTTGCCAATTTTTTTGGTGCCTAGGCGATCCCCATCTCAGGTTAAATTACGCGCCCTATCTCAGTCAATTCAGCGCTCTTATAGTTCAGATCATATCTCCCCTACATTTATCAAAATTTGGCGCGTTTACGTTTAAGATATTTTGGCGCCCCTCTAGGTTTAATCGATTTTGCACCCCTAAATTTAAGGTCGATTTTGCGCCCTAGTTTAAGATCGATTTTGCGCCCCTCCTAAATCTAAGGTCGATTTGGCGCCCCACCTAAGTTTCGGGTCAATTTGGCGCCCCAACGTTAAGCTCATTTTGGGCCCCTCTAATTTTAAGTTTGATTTGCGCCCCCCTAAATTTAAGGTCGATTTGGTGTCCACCTATGATGAAGGTCAATTGGGCCCCTTAGCTTAAGGTCCATTCGGCGCCCATAAGTTTATTGGCGTTGCTTAGTACTGTCGATTTGGCGCCCCTAATTTTTAAGGTGCCCCTTCCCCTCTCCTTTTTCGATTTGGCGCCCTTACTTAATTCAAGGTCGATTCGGGCCCCTAAGTTTACTATCAATTAGGCGCCCCCTCCGCTTCAGGTCAATTTGGCACCCCATCTAAGTTCGGGTCATTTTGGCGCCCTACGTTTAAGCTCAAGTTGGCTCCCGTAGTTTAATATCGATTGGCGCCCCTAAATTTAAGGTCGGTTTGCCCCCTGTTACGTTGTTGGCGCCTAAATTTAGTCGATTGGCCCCTAAGTTTAACGTAAATTGGGGCCCCTTAGTTTACGTCTATTGGCGCCCCCCCTAAATTAAAGGTCGATTTGGCGCCCCTAAGTTTAAGGTCAATTTGGCACCCCTAGTTACTGTCGATTTGGCGCCCCTAAATTTAAGGTCAATTTGGCGTCCCCCTAATTTTAAGGTCGATTTGGCCCCCCCCCCCATTTTTTTAAGGGCGCCCCTTCCCCCTTCCCTTTCTTCTCTCTTCTCCTTCTTTTCTTCCTTCCTATCTTCCCCCCCCCTTTTTCCTTTCTCTTTCCTCCACTTTTTTCCCTTCTCTTTTTTTCCTCCTTTTTTTCTTCTTTCTTTCTTCCTTCCTTTTCTCCCTTTTCTTCCTCTTTTCGGCGCCCCCCCCCCTGCGCGCCCCACGGGGGGCCGGGCCCGTAAAGCCCCCCCCCCAGAAAAAAGGCGCATGCATCTTGACACAGAATCAGAACTCCCGCTTTTTATCATATCAAGGTCGGAGCAACTCGTATAAAGAACTTTAACTCGCATTAACTCGGCTTTACTCGCAATACACTCTCTTTCACTCGGACAAGATCGCAATAACTCGAGAAACAACTGCGCTACTCCGTTGTTTACTCTTTGCTATAACATCATGAACTCTGTCTCGTTATGAACGCATGGAATATACAACATGAAAAAATGTGTCATTTTCCCGCGAGTTTCCGCGAGTTGGAGCTCGCGGAAGCTCGCAAGGACCTCGTACAACTCTCGGCTCGTGTGAACGTAGCATAATGTAAACATTAATGCTGAGTTTCTCATTGTTCTCAAAAATAGAACTCTGAGTATAATACAGACGTTTGGTGGAATTGATACGCTACGTATAGCAATGTTTGCTGTTTATACAGACTTAGATTACAGGAAGAAATGGGATTCATACGTCAAAGGTAAATAGATTATCTCATTTGTGCTCTTCTATTCAAATTCTTTCCAAAAAAACAAAATTCTGAATCATTTCAAATCATGTTATCAATGTCAGATGTATGGCACAAGGAAAAGACAAATGAAAATTAACCAAGAGCACTGAGCAGGCACGGATCTAGGGGGGGGGGGGTTGAGTAGGTCTGGCCCCGCCCCAGTACAAAATAAATTGGGGTGCACACTGACCTTAAAGTAAGGGGCACCAATTGACCTTAACTTGTGGACGCAATTAGAAAAAAAAAAAAAAAAAAAAATTAAAAGAAAACAAATATAAGTAAAAAATCCCAATACCCAAAGACCGAACCCTCCTATGGCTGTATAATGACTTTGATCCTTCTTGCGGCCGCTTGTCGCTCGTGCTAGTGTGACATTAAAAATTTGAGTGTATCTTTTGACTCTGGTGTTAAGGCCTCGTCACACCGAGTCCGGTCCGGGTCACGGCCACGGGCCCGTTCCGGTTTCAAAAATGGAAAACGGTCGAAAATGAATCAGCCGTGTACTATGCGCAATGAGACTGGTCAACACAAACGGGCTATGACGTATAGCCGGAACGGCACCGGTACGGTTTTTTGGGATCGCTCAGGAGCGATTTGAGACGGTTTGCCGTACGTCACGGACGGACTCGGTGTGACGAGGCTTAACAGGAAAAAAAAATTGGGTGTACCATTCTGAATCCACCAGTGGGGACGCCAAAATCCTTATCACTCGAGCCCCCGGGTGCCAAACTGGAACGCGCCTGCATGTCCTTTGTTGTTTGTATATTTAGAATATAAATTTTGATATATTGGAGCATTAATAAACTGAGTGTAATGTTCATGTCCCTTTTAATATAATTTGTTTATTACTTTATTAGGATCAATATTAATCATATATTTTCTTTTCTTTTCTTTATTTCCAGAGTTTATAAATTGAGGAAGATGATAAAGAAGGTGTCTACTGGCGAGTAGCTTTCCCATTTCCTCTTTCAAATAGAGATGTAAGCCAGAAAATATTTACCTTTTAATGATATCAAAGAATGGTTGAAAATGATTTTTCAAGTGCTTACAAGCATAACCTCTATAACTGCAGTGTATGACCAAATGAACAAAAATGTAACTGGGACATTTCAAATATCATGAATTCCCTACCAATAGGAATAGGTACTCTAAGCAGTTTACTGGTACACTGATTATATTTGTTTGAAAAAAGGAATAAGAAAAAAAAAAGAAACAGTTTAATTGTGACTTAATTGGTGATTTCTTTGGTTGATACAATATAATGCACATGTAGACAACATTATTATGTATATTTGTATGCTTATATGAGGCGTGTTCTTTCCCCTTTTAAAAATTATATTTCAATGATTATGAACTTATATAACTTTGTTATGTTATTCTCTTTTATTGCTCCAGATGTGTTTTGTAGGGAGACAAGAGAGTTTGACCGGATGGGAAGCATATATATGTTGTCTCGGAAGAAGCACTGAATTCAAATCAAAGAAGGTGAAATCTGGCGTAGTACGAGTAAATGATTTCTTCAAAGTATGATCATTACTTCAGATGGGAATGGGACAAAGGTGAGTGGTTCAGAATATACAATACCTCAGTGAGACACAGCTCCAACTAACTCATGATGAATTTCAATAAAAATGTGTTCACAATAAAATGGCATTTTGTTGTTACAAGGTAATATACTTGTTTTCAAGCCCCTCAATATATGAGGAGTGGTCTGGAGGTGTAGACTAATTAAATTTTGTTGTCCGTCATCAGGCCACTTTCCATTATTGTGATATCTCAGGAACCCCATGAGAAGTTCTTGATGACACATGATTATCATCGGAATAAAAACCTGATTAGATTTGGAGTAAGTACACTATATGTGAAAGATCTAGGCTCACAGATGTCAACTTTCAGGTACAAGCTCATTATCTCAAGATCATTCAAGTTATAAACTTCAAACTTGTGATGGTATGCATCACCATAGGAACATTATCGGAATAGAGTTTGAAGTAATTCAGTCAAAGGTCAGATAAAGCCACCTTCAGGAAATCTCCTGGAGATGTGGAAAATGAAATGGCATACAAAATAGGGCGAGGTCATGAATTCTAAAGGAGAAATATTTCACTTTTTAGGAATATTGAACGTCCATATATCTCTGACCCTCACACGTCTTGTGCCATAAGAAGAGTTGTGTTATCTCCCGTCAATGAAGTGCACATTCGTCCGAAGTGACCCCCCCCCCCGATGTGGGACAAAATGGTGTGTAGGAAGAGTGGGTCAATGTTGCATTAATGGAATGCTACCATTCTTTCAAAGCAAATTTATCTCAAATTTTTTTTAATACAATGTTGTAAATAAATTCTAAATTGGAAAAAATTGCTTCTTTTTCAAATATTAATGCCATTCCAAAATGTATAATTCCAACAGGAATTAACCATATACATGTATGTTATATGTCTTTTAAGTTACATTTCATTTGTTCCTCATTTTATTTTTTACTTTTTTTTTCAACAGCTTATTTATCATGTAGATCTTTTTTTGCAATATTGTACACGTAATTGTATTCTATAAAAACATATTGATATCGTTGTTGAAGAACAGGTTTGAAATTATTGCTCATATCCCTTTTTTCATAACTACAGAATCATTCCTTAATGATAGCTAGTTTGGCTAAATCCTATCATTTCTACCATACAGCCTTCATGCATTACTATGATAATCCAGGCGGAATGATCCTACATGGCTTATAATTGGGCAGCTAAGGTAAGTTATGCCTCTTTGCTTTTGCCTAGTGCTATTTTCCGGGGGCAACCTATA
>CALNVZ010002100.1:46726869-46742455 GCA_940671915.1 Paracentrotus lividus
TAGTTAGAGCTATTGTGATTGTTGCAATATAGTATATAGCACAAAAGGGCAATGCGATAGAATTGATACTCTCCCATTCATTTAACACGGGCTTTACCTCCAAAAACCGAAAAGTTATATTGTACATATGTAGAAATATAACAAATTGAATGCGGTACTGATGACCTAGCCAATCGCAACGCATATTTTTCTACCACAATTTACTATATCTAAATATGTCATGCCACAGCTGTCATTTCTGTGCAGAATTTTGGAAGTGCAAAAGTATGAACTTAGATCCTCCATTTCCCTTATGCTACGTTCACACAGAACGAGAGCTGAGTACGAGTTTGCGCGAGTTGATTTTTGAGGGGATCGCGAGAACTCTCGCTTCAACTCTTGATAACTCTCCATAACTCGCCGCAGCTCGGCACAACTCTTACAAACTCTCATTGAGTCTTTGCAGCTCGGCACAAGTCGCGTGAAGCTCGCGCAATGTTTAAAAATTTCAAAAATCAGTCAAGCTTTGAGAACTCTTGAATGACTCGGTCAAACTCGGGACAACTCGTAGTAGACTCGCGCAACTCGTGAGAGACTCGTAAGAGATCTTTGCAACTCGCGACAAATCGAGGGTAATTTGCATAAATTACCATAAATTTCAATACACGAGTTACCAGCGATTCTAGTGCGAGCAACTGAGAGTTCTGTGCAAGCAACTGAGAGTTCTGTGCGAGCAACTGAGAGCTCTGCACAAGCTCACCGAGTCTATGGCGAGTTATAGCGAGTACGAATAATTGGGGTTTATCACGTGGTTCAGTTTGGCGCGAAAACAATCACGTGCATGTGCTTTATAGAGCAAGATCTCGGCGTGCTAAAAGGATAAAGACTCTGAAAGACTCAGAAACCCCAAACATGCCAAAAGAACAAAATGATTTAGAGTTGGAAGTCATAGAATCACAAGCAATTAATACGGATAAAGGGCCTGAAATAAGGCTCAAGACTCCTGTCCCGAAGATGAAAATCTGCGATAGGCGAACCTGAAAAGACGTCATCACAGCCAAACAAGACTGGAACTACAGGCGCGTATCCAGGATTTGCACCCCGGGGGCCCGACGTGATTTTGGCGCCCCTGTGTACTTTTCAAAATTATTTTGCTCTATGTAATAGAGACCTGAAGTTTAGGTAATTTTGACCTCCATAATTTAAGAGACCGGTATGTTGCCAGCAGATGAATAGATTTACATGATTAATGAAAGAAAGATGAATATCTATATATCTATCTAGCTGCTAATCTGTCCTTCTGCTTCCTTCCCTAAGTTTAAGATAAATTTGGCGCCCCTAGGTTTAAGCTGAATTAGGAGCCACTAATCATTTGTCGCCCTCTAAATGTTGGTTTGAAATTGGCGCCATACATGTACGATTTAGGTGATTTGATGCCCCTGGGAAAATGACAAAATAAATGTAAGGTGTATTCAAATAAATTAAATGTCTTGATGATTAGTATCCTATAATGTAAATTATGCTCAGAGAAAAAACACAGGCGAGAGCGGAATTTTGATGTCCTTTGAATGATGAGAAAACATGGCATTGCATGCGTTCCTCCAGGAAATCCAATGTAATAACTCATTGGGAAAAAAAATTATGCGAGCACGTAGCGCGGATCCAAAATTTTGCTATGTATATCACAGACCAGGAGGAATTAAAAATTTAGAGACCATATTTCAAATACCAAGTTGTTGCCCCTTAGTTTCAGGTAAATTCGGCACACCTCCCTAAGTTCAAAATAAAGTTGGAGCCCCTAAGTTTAAGATAAATTTGGCATCCCTAGAGTCTCAGGTCAATTGGCCGCCCCTACGTTTAAGCTCAATTTGGCGCCCTATAAGATTTGGGTTCAATTTGAAATGCAAAAATGAATGTAACGTGAAATCAAATTGATTGAAAATGTTTTGATGGTTAGAATCCATAATGTAATTTTGGTAAGAAGAAAAACAAGCAGCAGAGCGCGGAAGAATGAACGAAAGTTTTGATGTATTCAAATGTCTATTAGAAAAACAGGACATTTCATGCGTTCCTCAGGAACACAATGTATATAATCATTGGGGGGAATGATGCGAGCCGCAAAGCGCGAGCGAAAATTTTGCTATGTATATACAAGACGCGGATGCATGAATTTTGAAATTTTGCTCTATCTAACATAGAGACCATATTTAAAAACCTATTTGTAGCCCCCTTAGTTTCAGGTAAATTGGCGCCCCTTACTTTCAGATCATTTGTGCGCCCTATAGTTTAAATTCAATTTGGCGCCCTAATTTAAAAATCGATTTGACGCCCCCTTAACTTCAATTCAGTGTCTCCCATAAGTTTCAGGTCATCCTGGCGCCCTCTACGTGTAAGCTCAATTTGGCGCCAGCTATATGTATTGAACATAAATTTGAAAACGAAAAAAAAAAAAAAATAATAATAATATAAAATAAAAAGAATAAAAATGTAACGTGAAAACAAATAAATATAAATGTTTTTGAAGGATGCATTCGAATGATTAGAAAACAGGACATTTTACGCGTTCCTCGACACAATGTAATAAATCAATGGGAAAAGATGATGCCGAGCGCGAAGCGCGAGCGAAAATTTTGCTCATGTATATAAAACAGGAGACATGGAATTTTAAAATTTTGCTATTTCTAGATTGAGACCATTTTAAAGACCCTTGTTTTTTTAGCGTGTTTTGGGGCCCCTTAGTTTCACGTAAATTCGGCACCCCTCCCTAAGTTTAGGATATAGTTGGAGCCACTAAGTTTAAGATAAATTTGGCACCCCTAAGTCTCAGGTCAATTCAGCGCCCCTACATTTGAGTCAATCTGGCGTCAATTATTTAAGATTGATCTGGCACCCCCTAATTCAGGTTAAATCAGCGCCCCTAAGTCTACAGGTCAATTCAGCGCCTCTTAAGTTTCAGATCATATTTGCGCCGCTACATTTGATCTAAAATTTGGCGCCTTTACGTTTAAGATCATTTTGGCGCCCTCTAGGTTAATCGTTATTTGCACCCCTAAATTTAAGGTCGATTTTGCGCCTACTAGTTTAAGATCGATTTTGCGCCCTCCTAAATCTAAGGTCGATTTGGCGCCCCACCTAAGTTTCGGTCAATTTGGCGCCCCAACGTTAAGCTCATTTTGGGCGCCCTCTAATTTTAAGTTTGATTTGGCGCCCCCCTAAATTTAAGGTCGATTTGGTGTCCCACCTATGATGAAGGTCAATTTGGCGCCTTAGCTTAAGGTCCATTCGGCGCCCATAAGTTTATTGGCGTTGCTTAGTTTTCTGTCGATTTTGGGCGCCCCTAATTTTTTTAAGGTGCCCCCTTCCCCTCTCCTTTTTCGATTTGGCGCCCTTACTAATTCAAGGTCGATTCGGGCGCCCCTAAGTTTACTATCAATTAGGCGCCCCCTCCGCTTTCAGGTCAATTTGGCACCCCATCTAAGTTTCGGGTCATTTTGGCGCCCTACGTTTAAGCTCAAGTTGGCTCCCCGTAGTTTAATATCGATTGGCGCCCCTTAAATTTAAGGTCGGTTTGGGCGCCCTTAGTTTTACTGTTGATTTGGCGCCCTAAATTTAAGGTCGATTTGGCGCTAAGTTTAACGTAAATTTGGCCCCCTTAGTTTACTGTCGATTTGGCGCCCCTCCCGCCTAAATTAAAGGTCGATTTGGCGCCCCTAAGTTTAAGTAAGTCAATTTGGCACCCCATGTTAGTATTTCTGTCGATTTTGGCGCCCCCCTAAATTTAAGGTCAATTTGGCGTCCCCCTAATTTTAAGGTCGATTTGCGCCCCCCCCCCCATTTTTTTAAAGGGCGCCCCTTCCCCCTTTTCCTTTCTCTCTCTTCTCCTTTCTTTTCTTCCTTCCTATTTCCCCCCCCCTTTTTCCTTTCTCTTTTCACACTTTTTTCTTCCTCTTTTTTCCTCTTTTTTTCTTCTTTCTTTTTCCTTCCTTTTCTCCCTTTTTCTCTTTTTCGGCGCCCCCCCCCCCCTGGCGCCCGGGGGGCCGGGCCCGTAAAGCCCCCCCCCCCAGAAAAAAGCGCATGCATCTTGAACAGAATCAGAACTCCCGCTTTTTTATTCATATCAAGGTCGGAGCAACTCGTATAAAGAACTTGATAACTCGCATTAACTCGGCTTTACTCGGCAATACACTCTCTTTCACTCGGGACAAGATCGCAATAACTCGAGAAACAACTCGCTACTACTCGTTTGTACTCTTTGCTACTCGCACTGAACTCTGTTCAACTCGTATTGACTCGGCATTGGAATATTTAAGATGAAAAAATGTGTCATTTTCCCGCGAGTTTCCCGCGAGTTGGAGCTCGCGGAAGCTCGCAAGGAACTCGTACTAGACTCTCGCTCTGTGTGAACGTAGCATAATTGTAAACATTAATGCTGAGTTTCTCATTGAATTTCTCATTTTAAATAGAACTCTGGATTATATGAATACAAGACGTTTGGTGGAATTGATGTACCAGCTATACATGTTTTGCTGTTTATACAGACTTAGATTACAGGAAGAAATGGGATTCATACGTCAAAGGTAAATAGATTATCTCATTTGTGCTCTCTTATTCAAATTCTTTCCAAAAAAAACAAAAACATTCTGAATATTTCAAATCATGTTATCAATGTCAGATATGTATGGCACAAGGAAAAGAAAATGAAAATTAACCAAGAGCACTGAGCAGGCACGGATCTAGGGGGGGGGGGGTTGAGTAGGTCTGGCCCCGCCCCAGTACAAAATAAATTGGGGGTGCACACTGACTTAAAGTAAGGGGCACCAATTGACCTTAACTTGTGGACGCCAAATTAGAAAAAAAAAAAAAAAAAAAAATTAAAAGAAAACAAATATTAAGTAAAAAATCCCAATACCCCAAAGACACGAACCCTACCTATGGCTGTTATATGACTTGACCTTCTTGGCGGCGCTTGTCGCTCGGCTAGTGTGACATTAAAAATTTGAGTGTATCTTTTGACTCCCCTGGTGTTAAGGCCTCGTCACACCGAGTCCGGTCCGGGTCACGGCACGGGCCCGGTTCCGGTTCAACAATGGGCAAAAAACTCGGTCGTAAATGATGCGAGGATACAGTCTGTGTCAAATAAAATGGTACAAGTGGAAAACATTTTTTTATAGTATGAAGATCAATCACACCCTGCTATTGTTTGGTATTTTTATAAAGCAGGAAGATCAGACTTTCATCACATTTGGTGTTGTAATTTTTGAAATATGACTAGTTTTCTACAATCAAGAAAAAAAAACCATTTTTCGCACGCCGTCCCATGCCTTTGTGTATAAGTTTCGCATAAGGGCCATGAATTGCTCAATTTTGATATGTTCCTCGTCGCACAAAATTTAGCATAACTTTTGTTTTACGAAAGCAAGTTATACAGAACAAAGCGCATCAGCAAGGGAAATCTTTTGACTTTATGTTGGTACCACATACACACATTATTTTAAAATATTTCACACCTAAAAAATTTTTTTCCAACTGTACCATTTTTTTTGACACAGACTGTAGTCTGCAGGGACAATAGACCACAGGGGCTATAGATGTAAGGTCATCATGACCACGTGTCCTAGGGAAAGGGTTTGGGTTAGACCCGGCAGTTTATCGGCCTTGTGGTCTATCGGGCTGTAATTATTTTTCCAAGAGGAAGTCCTAGTTTGTTGTATTTTAATGATGGCTGAATCATACAAGGAAAGTCACTGTTTGTGAAGTTTTTGAATTTTGTTTAACATTTATTATTTTAACTAATTTATTGATTCATTAAATTTCTACAAAAAAAATGTCAATAATTCATATTTTAAAACCAAATCTCTGAATATATCATGAGCAACTCCTTATAGATCATCCGTTAACTACTTAATTATCTCCTTTCCATTGTATAAATGCAGGGACCACTAAATTCCCATAGACAATGGATTAAGATTAATTCACTGCCTTTAGTTATTAAAAGTCTGGAATCTAGATACTTTTATTTTTGTTCTGGCTTCTGATTCTTCAGACTTAATTTCAAATTAATTTCATATTATTTTGTATAGTAAATAATCCTTCAAATTAAGTGTTAAAAAAGGTGTATGTTTTTTTGTTTTTTTTTTTTACTTTTGCTTGGTGACACGTTTTTGTTTTTTATATTTGTTTGTTTGTTTGTTTGTTTGTTTGTTTTTTTGGTGCTCTCAGTCTTTCTTGTGCCTAATTTCCTTTGAATGTGTTATTGTATGAAATCTTTGAATGATAGTTGGTTGAGTCTACTTCTATTTTCAGATGAAGGATCTAAATAGGATCTAAATATACTGATATATTCTTTATCTACAGAGTGGTATACCAGGTTTTTTGGCCATGATGACAGATGCATGCCGTGGTTACAATGAATATTTAGCTGCAAAGAAATGACGATGATCCATTCACCATAATTTTGTCATAATTATGTGATCAACAATAGCAATATGTCATGTCAAGACCTATTTATGAATTGCAATTTTATACAGGTAAATATACTTCAGATTCTAGCCACTTCGTTATTGACTAAAAGAAATTATTTACCATGGTTTGATCATGCAGTAAGTGTGCAGTACATGCAGTCTTTATTAAGAAACATTCCCATTTGAGTCACGTTTGTGAACTTGTACCTGATATTAGTGATAGTGTGCTTGTTATGATGCGCAATAATGATGATAACATTTGAAACATGGACTGCTCATTAAGTTTGTCATCCCCCCCCCCCCCGGATGTTATATGAGACAATTGTTCTATGTTGCTATTATTGTTTATTTTGACACTCTGTAATCTCTTTTTTGCCAAACTGATGTCTCAATCATTCTGATTGTCTTTATTGATGTTTAAAGTAATACTTACCTGTATTTTTTTTTTAAATCACAGCCAGTTTTACTGATACACACTACTTGTATATTGTTAAACCACACTGTGTGTCTCATTCTCTACACTTGTTTAACAATGACCCAATGATGATTAGCTTTTCCCCCCTAACTTTAGTCGAAAATGAAATGAAAGTTTTACTTGAAAGAAAAACCCTGCAAAAAAATATCTTTTTGTATGTGCTGTAGGGTGAGCATTCCAAAATTCAGCTTGCATACACAATTCTGTATGGAAAGGTTTGTATTAATATGTCGCAAAAAAAAAAAAAATGTTAACAGCTAGAACAATTTGAAAACATAATAACAGATTGATCTACAGTCCTCAGTGGATGCAAGATTTGGAAATAGAGGGGGCGCATTCAGCAATAAAAAAATAGAGGGGGCGTAGAAGAATATTTTCTCAGATATAATTTATTAATATGTATGCTGAATGTCTGAATTAAAAAAAAAAAATAGAGGGGTGCATGCTCCTTGCGACGCCCCCCCCCCCTTGGATCAGCAACTGATCTATCCTCAACTCATTTATTCATGTGTGTGTGTTCGGTTTCTAACATAGAGCTACTTGTATTATAACTCATTTTATATTCTACCTCAGTTTACTAGAAATGTCATCATGGTATGATTTGTTTTGTTGTGTACAGAAGATATAAAGACTAGAAACCAAGTCCCCGATCGGACCGAAAAAATGAAATAGCGAAATAATACATCAAACGAAAGCTAATAAGCTACACAATTCAACAATTCCAAATTTAGGTGTGTTCATTGACCACATTGGAAGTGTTCTCTTTCGAAACACACAAAATTTTGTGCTTCAAAAATAGTAGGCCTACTTTTGTTCTTTCAAATTGACCTGAATTGCTGCATTTGTGAGTGACGTCAAAGGATGTGTATGGAATGCTATGTCAGTCTGGCAGCCAGGCATGATTAGGTTTGACCTTTTATTTCATAACAATAGACCCTCCAAACACAGGTGGGTCTGTTGTCATGGATTTTGTTGTACAAAGGGCAAACCCAGTCGTGCCTGGCTGCCGGACGGCTACAGCATTCCATCCACATCCTTTGACGTCACTCACCTTCTTCTCAATATTACAGCTATTTTCAGGTATTTGGGGGGGGGGGCCAGGTTGAGGTTCGATCATCTTCTTATGAATACTGATATCAAACTTGAGTTTTATTTTTGTATATTTATATTCTACGCCTACTAAGGTTTCTATCGATGCAAGGTTGTATTTACTCCTTTCAGGATCTTTAAGCAGTGAATGCGGCCTGAGGTTGTTAAAGATTTACAATAGGCTATATGTTTTCAATTGATTCATAGAAGAGTCATTTTTCTTGTAATGCTTGGATAAATATCTACACTTCAGACAAATTTACATTATATATTGCCAGAATCATGACATTTAGCTTATAATGCAAATGTAGTTAGACTTCTATATGAAGTCATAAAGGTATTCTAGTAATACAAGAAATTGTATGAATATGGGAATATGACAGTTGATATGCTGTATTAGAATTGCATTAAGTGTGTAAAAATATTGATTTTGCCAAACGTGAATGTTGTCCAAATAGATTTTATATATTTTTATGTCAAAGTAGTTAGCAATACAACATTGGATTGTTAATTTAAGAATGATCAACTTCGATGAAATGTGTTGATTTTTTTACATACATGTACCATGTCTTTGCTGCTAATGATTAGTGCCTTGAGGGGTTGAAAAACTATTTCTGGAAGTGATTTTGAAATGAGGATATGTAATTTGAAAATGAAGATAAAACCCCAGTGAGATGGTAAAATAAAATTATTTCCAGTAAAGGAAAAGAGGTATATGTTAGGGGCTCGGGTAGGGGGAAAGGGGAGAAAATCATTGAAATAGGGGTCTTCAAGCATTTCCCCCCGAAATCATTTTAAATAGGGAAAGTTTTCAATCTTTTAAGGAAAACTCCTGAAATAGGATCCTAAATAATTATGGTCCAAAAACCTGTGAAAAGGGGATCTTTTACCGTTCCAGCTTCAACGTTGGTTGAATTTGTCCTTTCCGTTAATTAGGCTGTGAACTATGCATTTTTAGACGATCCACCCAGTCTCTAAAAGCCTTTTCCTTTCCGAACATTAATTTCTGCGAAGCTCCATTCGAGGTAGAGTGACCTTGAATAATGTTTGTTTGTTTTTTGCAATATTGTAAATAAAACATTTCTGAACTTCATAAACTTTCGTCTAGAGCGTTTTATTTATTTTTTTGTCCCCTTCTTTTTTCGAGTCTTCAAAATATACACCAACTGACTTCAGAGCACTGTAACTTATGGCCGCCATATCGGGGGGGGGGGGGGGGCTTCCGAAGAAGGCTATTTGTAAACATATGATGCCCATTCTGTGACAGATCCAGGTGGTGAAGCAGCCGCCCCCCCCCCATATGGCGGCGCAGAAAGAGAGAGAGAGAAGGGGGCAAGAAGAGAAAGAGAAGCAGGGGGAAAAGGAGAAGAGAAAGACCAAAAGGAAGGTATAAGGAGAGGAGAAAGAAAAGGAAGATGAAAGAAAGGGGAGAAGGAGAACCCAAAGAAAATAAGGTCTGGCCCGGGAAGGGTGAAGAATGAAAGAAAATTGCAAAACTTTTGGACCATTATGTTTAAAGTTTTCCGCTCGCGCTCGCATTAGGCAAAATTGTAGACTAGTTTACAAAAAGGGCCAAGACGATGATTTCAGCTCACGCTTCGAGCTCCAAATATATTAAAAGAATTTTCGCCTCGCGCTTGTTCTATTTTTGCTCGAATTTCTGAATTCCAGGATTATACTTGTTGTGATAAGCGTGAAGCATATTGGTTGCATAATTTAGTTTTTGTACTTTAACCTCATTTGGACTGAAATACTGGAAATAAAATGCCTTAAAAACATCCAAAACATAGCTGGCATCAGGTGTACCCAAACTTTTGGAGGGCAGTCAGTGTATATTTTATAGACATAGAGCAAAGTGTGGGTAAAATTTACCAAATTTAGGTCATTAAAAAGCAAAATTTTCGGCCCGCGCTTCGCGCTCGCAAATGATTAAACGAAATATTCTTTATTCAGGTTGATATATTATGTATTCATGGAATATGTTTTATTTGTTCTAACGCTTTATTCTTAACAAAGGCATAATGTGCGAAGTAGCCGTAGGTCATTCTATTTCGAATTTCAGATATAGGCCCCTACAAATATGATATGTATCTTTAGGATGCTTTAATTATTCCGCTCGAGTGTACAATTAATTCCCCTCCGGCATTGGCGGTGATCCCGGGGGGGGGGGGGGACGTGTCCCCCTCGATTTTTAAAGCTGAACATTTTTCTCCCTATTTTCTAAATATTTTGGGTAGATTTTGTATTTGCCCACCTTTCCAATTCAATTGTGATGGAAAAAAACTTTTAGATTTCTATAAATTCTTTGTTTTCAAGACCCATAAAGACAATTATCCGATCGCGCTTCGCGCTCGTATGATAAGAATGATCATATTCAGCAAGGGATTACACTATATTTTATATACCGTTAGTTAATAGGATTTTCACTCGCGCTTCGCACTTGTATAGGGTAGTATCAGCTAGTGAATACAATTATTAATTTTATTCTAAAGTAAAATTTTCGGCTCGCGCTCCGCGATCGCAAACAATTAACAATGCAATGATTTTAACGATCTTCAGGTCGCTGTTATGTATTCGTGGAATATATTTTATTTTTGCCAGCCTTATATTGTCATAAGTTTCTGCATGATGTGCGAAGTAGATCATTCTATTTTGAATTTGGGTACAATTATATACACTGTTGTTCAGAAAGTTTGGATATTGTTTTTGTGCTCCACCAACATCTTATTGCTCCGGCTTTAATGAAATCGTTTGTCTCCACTTTCACTTTTCGGGACCCTGGTTATATCTTCAAACCGTTCCCGGGGAATGAAAAATTAAAAAAGTTTGCCATCCCCCGCAATGCCCATTTTCGTCATTTTTGTCATTTTGGGGCCCCTACTTGTTTACCCGGCTGACCAAGGACCCCTCTATCCTACCCTCGTGAAACGCGTCTGAAGTGTTGGGTTGTTGTTTACGCTAAATCAAGTTTTAAGTTTAAAGGATTTCACGAAAAAAATATTCAACCTTTTCTGACCGTCGAGTATTCATTTTTAGGACGCTTTATTCCGTTCGAGTGTATAATCATGCGCGTATTCTGGGGGGGGGGGCTTTACGGGCCCGGGCCTCCGGGTAGGCGTGCAGGGGGCGCCGAAAAGAGGAGGGGAAAGAAGAAAGGGAAAAAAAGGAGGGAAAAAAAAGAGAACGGGGAAAAAAGGGGAAAGGGAAGGAAGAAAAAAGAAGAAAAAAGATAGAGAAGAGAGAGAGAGAGAGAGGAAGGGGAAGGGGCGCCAATTTGATCTTAAATTAAGGGGGCGCCAAATTGATCATAAATTTAGAGGGCGCCAATTCGACTGTAAACTAAGGGGCGGCGAAATTGACCTTGAACTTATAGGAGTCAAATCGACCTCAAATTTAGGGGGGGGGGCCAAATCGCCATTAAACAACGGGGGCGTCGAATTGAGCTAAAACGTAGGGCTGCCAAATTGAGCTTAAGCTAGGGGCGCCAAATGACCTGAAACATAAATAGGGCCGCCAAATCGAATTTAAACTCGGGGGGCCAAGTCGACCTTAAATTTTAGGAGGGGGCGCCATATCGACCTTAAACGTAGGGGCGCTAAATCACCTTAAAATAATATTTAAGGGGCGCCAAATCGACCTTAAACGTAGGGTTGCCAAATTTAGCTCAAATGTAGGGGCGAAAAAAGATCTAAAACTTAGGGGGCGCCGAATTGACCTGAAGTTAAGGGGGCACCAAATTAATCTTAAACTTAGGGACGTCAGATTGAGTTATCACATTGTGTTCCTGACATGCCTGAGGAACGCATAAACTGTTTTGTTTTCTAATCATTCGAATACTTCAAAATTTCCGTTCGCTCCTAATTCTCGCCTATGTTTTTCCTTTTACCAGAATTTGAATTATGGGATTCCAACCATCAAAAGAAATTAAATTGATTTGATTTCACGTTACATTTGTTTTTGCATTTCAAATTGACCTCAAACTTAGGGGGTGACCTGAAGTTAAGAGGGTGCCAAATTATTGATCTTAAACTAAGGGGTGCCAAAATAATCTGAAACTTAGGGGGCGCCGAATTGACCTTGAGATTTAGGGGCGCCGATTTGACCTGAAGTGGGCGCCAAATTGATCTTAAATTTAGGGACGCCAGATTGAGCTCAAATGTAGGGACGCCTAATTATCTTTAACTTAGGGGCTCGAACTTTATCCTAAACTTAATTTGGAAGTGTGCAGACTTTGCCTGACACTAAGGGGGCAACAAATTGGTCTTTAAAATATGGTCTCTATCTAGATAGAGCAAAATTTGAAAATTCCATGCCTCCTTGTCTATAAAACATTGTAAATTTTTGCTCGCGCTTCGCGCTCGCATCATTTTTTCCCCCAATGTGTTATTACATTGTGTTCCTGAGGAACGCATAAAATTTCATGTTTTATAATCATTCGAATGCATCAAAATTTCCGCTTGCGCTTCGCGCTCGCCTATGTTTTTCCTCTTACCAGAATTTAAATTATGGGATACTAACCATCAATACATTTATACAATTTTTTTTTCTTCCACATAACATTTTTTGCATTTCAAATTGACCTGAAACTGAGGGGCACCAAATTGATTTGAAACCCAGGGACATCAAATTGACCTAACAAATTTATGTATGGCGCCAATTCAATCTTAAATTTAGGGGGCGCCAAATCGACCTTATTAACTTGACGCCAAATTTATCTTAAATTTATTGAGGGAAGCAGAATTATATATGGATATAGAAATTCATCTTTCTTTCACATGTAAACTTACTGGGCAACATATTTATTGGTCTTTAAATTATGGAGGCCAAATTGATCCTAAGCTGCTGGTCTCTATAATTATACATAGAGCAAAATTTTCGCTCGCATCATTTTCCAAGGGGCATTGTATTCCTGAGGAATGAATAAAATGTCCCGTTTTCATTCCGATACATCAAATTTCCGCTCGCGCTCGCCTATAACCAGATGAGGATTATGACCAACAAAACATAATTTTACATTAGTTTGATCACACATTACTTGATGGACAAATTTCACATGATTTTGTATGGCTTGCTTTCAAATCGTTTTGATAGACAAATTACAATTTCCGTTCATAAACAAAATTGAAACCCCTAAGTTTCAATGCTTTCTGGTCGTAAAGTAGAGAAAAAATCCTCGATACCCGCCTGAGTAATAATTCCCATTCCGGGGTTTCCGTCCCCCCCCCCCCCCCCGTTGTCACATGAAAGGAAATTGCCGTATACTCGGCTTTCCATACAGCAGTACTGCCAACTCCCCCCCCCCCCCCCCCCCCGCCTCCCTAACCCGGTACCGGCTAGCTATGGAATGCAAATTGTTGCAAAATTCCAAAAGATGATCATGGGTAAAGCTGGGGTCTTCAGATTTCATGGGAGTGGATCGAAATTTGCTTATCCCGAATTTGTGAAAAGCACATGAAATACCTGTCTTGAAGCTAAATTTCTGGACCACAGCGAAACAATGTGTCCCACCTTGGACAGCTTCGGGCATCATCGGGCAAGGGAAAGGGAGATTTAACGACTTTACCAGATGAAGCGATGGGTGAATAAACAAGGCATTACATAAGACTGGCAGTGGTCAGATGATGCAAAACAGCTGTTACGGGGTAAACATCCATGGTGTCAAATTACATGGGAGCTCCGACCTACTGTCTTTAACTACTGCTTGTAGAATGAAACCCCTGCATGTAGAACTTAAAACCCATGATCATCGGTTTAATAACCCATGATCATGGGTTATAAACCGACGATCATGGGTTTTAAGTTCTGCATGCAGGGGTTTCATTTTACTAGGCAGAAATATTCCACCGTTCTCTGGATGTTTTCTAATATTTTCTAATATTTTAGATTTTTAAAAATTTTCCATCGATTATTGAGCATTCAGTGTTTAACCAAATGCAATCCCAAAATAGCGACTGAATCCTTGGTCTATCATTTTACAAGCAGTAGTTTAAAACTCAAGATCATGTGTTATAAACCGATCATCGGTTTTTGGAATTTAGCAACAATTCGCATTCCATAGCTATACAGCGCAAATTGCATAATACGCTTTGAATTTGTCAATTACATCCGTATGCCGCGTGAGGACGATCCGGCGTGAGGCGATATGTCGGTCTTGAGAGTGCTACTAAATAAGCTGTCATCTGATTGGCAATTTGCAAGAACTATCTTAGAAGATGAATTCAAAGCTATTGGTACAAGTTCAAGCAAGTGTGCATTTAAAACTCGATATGAATTTGTCTTGCACTTATTGGATGTCCACAGAATGTCCTGTGACGTGTGCCCTATTAAACCCGAGAGCTTCGGCGTAACACTCAAACCGAGATTCCGCTGGTCGATGAGTCTTGGCTCTGGCCAAACAGGGGATACCGAAAGAATTATGTGGCGCGGGGCTTCTCTCACGAACAAAATGACCTAGGTGAGAAAATCTCTCAAGGTGAACTCTGAAATACATATTGTTAAACATCATGTACATTGGGACAGTTAGCCTTAAGTAGAATCTAGACCTAGATCTAGATCTCTTATTAAAAAATTATTTTTTTAATACTTTAAAAATAGAACTTGCAGTTTATTTATACCCTTTTCAGACTGCTATTTCTTTACCCCGTAATATCCTTAAACCCCATACTATCCTTAAACCCCGTTCTATCTTTTTTGCTTTCAGACTGTGTTTCTAACCCCATTCTATTTGCTTAGCCGGGGTTAAGAAATTCAATGCTTTTCACACTGGGTATTCCCACGCTACCACCGTTAAATTCTGAGACCCACAACCCACACTACAGAATCGCGATTACGTTTTATGAATTAGGTTCTAAATCGGAAAATAAAGACTTATACGTACCGTTTTCTTGATGTGTGGGTTCTTTGTTATCTCCATTAACTTGCCTCCATATTCACTCATCTGAACTTTCCTGAAAAAGTAGTTGAATTCACAATTAAAAATGTGAATTTGAAGATACGACACGCACGTCTAGGTAACAGCTAGGCAACATAACATGCTGTTTTCAAAAGAACTAGAGGGCGAAAACACAAATAACGCCTTTGCGGTACTATTTAGGGTAAATGTACTACTTCCGAGAGTACTTTTGCATTCCATTTCTGATTATATCGCTGACCGATATATCAACTGAGGTCAAAGCAAATAGATCTAATTAAATAAAAAAGAAGAAGAAGAAGAAAAAATAAAAAAATAAAAACAATAAACAAGAAAGAAAGAAAAAAAGAAAAGAAAATAAAACAGTGAAAAAATGGGGAAAAGGGAAGGGAAAAAAAAGAGAGAGAGAGAAAAGTACGCAGGAAAAATAGGAAGAGACAGAAAAAGAGAGAGAGTGAGAGAAAAAAGAAGAGATTAAAAAAAAGAAAAGCATGGAGGAAAAAGGAAGAGACAGAAAAAGAGAGAGAAAAAAAAACATGAGAGAAGAAAAGGAAAGAGATAGAGAGAGAGGAAAAAAAGAAGAAAAGCATGGAGGAAAGAGGAAGAGAGAGAGAGAAAAAGAGAGCTAGAGAGAGAGAGAGAAAAAAAAGGATGGAGACAAAAAAAAAAAAA
>CALNVZ010002100.1:46743133-46763036 GCA_940671915.1 Paracentrotus lividus
AGTTGATTGGGTTGATTTGGGACGACTCTTTTAACAATATAGTATATTGGTGTGCGCTGTGCATTGACGGCGCCATTTAATAGGGTTGAAATACGGCCAGGACAAGGCAGGGAATGCAGTGAGTTTTCTCCCTTTTTTCTATGTGTACATTTAAAAAAATATTATTTCAATTTGTACAAAGTAAACAAAAAAGTTTGTAGGATCGTTAGGTGTAGTTCTTTGTCATCAAAGGCATTGTAAAATCATACAAAAAAGTGGTTAAAAAAAATCTACTTTTTTCGAAGGACTTGGTTAACGAGGTCGATACTACGTATCGACCTCGTAGTAATGAGTGGGTATTCCTTAACCCCAGAATATTTGCTAGATCATGAATATTAATGATTTCATTCTCTTTCTTTATGTTGTTCAATTTCTCTCTTTCCTTATGTTATTTATTGTTTTTCTCTTTGTCCTTATGATATTCCTTGTTTTTCTATCTTTCCTCATTGTTTTATCTCTCTTTCATTATGTTATTCATTGTTTTATCTCTCTTTCCTTATGTTATTCATTGTTTTATCTCTCTTTCCTTTATGTTATTCATTGTTTTTCTCTTTTTCCTTATGTTGTTCATTGCTTATCTCTTTACCTCTGTCATCAAGTTGACGAATAATTATGCATATTCATGACCACATTTTCATTGATTGGCTAATGCTTAGCCCTGCTTTTCCTTAGCACGGTTTGGTTTCAGACTGCACCTTTTAGCACCGCAATTGCCCGGCTAACTCCGCAATTACGCGGCTAACCCTGCTTTTTAGCAGGGCCAGATAGTACCGTACTATTTACCATGCTAACCTACTTTGGTAAAACGCAGTCTGAAACCGAAGCATGCTAAGCTTAACCCCGGGAAATAGGTGGTACTAAGGCCCCCCTTAGCACCACTTTTTTCCTGTGGTTAAGGATTTTAACTGCAGTCTGAAAAGGGTATTAGTAAAAAAAGACGAGGAATAGCGGGAGTCGAACCTGAATCATCAGCATCACTGTCATAATACTCTCTTGCCACTACACCAACGAGACAACTTGCAAAATGCCAAGGATTTTTTATTTATGATGAATCAATGTTGAATAGCAAAAGCTGGATGTACGATATAGACGCGCATGTGCACAGGAGTGTTGTTGTCGATTTATTTTGAGTGGCTGTCGCAAGAGGAACTTTTTCCTAAAACTCATTTCATGAAGAGCTTTCTAGCTATAGACAACCAGCAATATTGATATCATCAGAGAAAATGTCAATGAGTGCTAGCTTTTATACAGTTTTGCTGATAGTGATTGGCCTATTTAGAAACTTAGTTATGTTTTAGTATTAAAAAGAAAATTGATGTGATAATGAAGTGATCAAATATAGTATAGGCTGTAGCTCGAAAATTATGGTAAAGTTATAAATTGTGTTGAACTGCAAACTGTCACTTGTTGCATATCTTTATAAGGTGTTGATCATGAAATTAATAAGACCTCAATGTAAATAGGTCATCTGATGTAGTTGAACCAGGGAAATGTAAGCTCTCCCCTTGCATATCCCTGCTATTACATAGCCCATGACGAAAATAGAAAATCTCCGTTTGGGGACGTAGACCACCCCTGTTTGCATCTCCAAGCAAAAATTGCAAAGCAGGCTATTTAATTAAAGGGGATTAAAATTCGGAGATCGTGGGGAAAGCGCGTTTTTCTTGAGCTCAATTGACTCGCACACAATCGACAGTGAGGCTTACGCATGGGTCAGACTGCTGGAGATTCTTACAGTACGAACATGACGAAGTTGACCGAATTCAGTCAGTCCATAATGTCGAGTTCTCTATCCCTCAACAATCCTTAGTTTATACTCTCAACAGGTCTTATCATATACATGTAAATTCAAAAAGAGGACTTGTATAATGCTCCATTTCAAATAGGTCAGATTTACTTCAGAATCCTGGTTAGATAGTCTAGCCATAAAGGATTAATTCTCTTTTCTGAAGAGACTCGTTATGCTGAAGATTACGTAACACCCTCTGGCATGTTATTATTTCATCTGAGATAAGGTGATTTTCCCCATGTTTATCAATTATAAGTCCCTTTAAATCTAAACATCTGTTTCTTGACCTCTGTCCAAACAGAATTCAGCAACGGTCACAGCAGGGGGCCACACATGTGTGTTTGAGGCTCCTTGAGTATACGAACTGGATGTAACACATGCCAGTGTCTGTGGGCCTGCTATGGAGTTCACTGTATACACATGATCCATTTTCTCTTTCTGCCCCACCCCCCCCTCTCTCTCTCTCTCTCTCTCCCTCTCTTTCTCTCTTTCTCTTTAATATTATTTTACGTTTTATATTCCCTTTCCTCTCTTCTTACTTTTCCCTCTTTACCTTTCTTTCCTTTTTCAATTTTTTTTTCCTGTGTTCCTTTCTTTCTTCCTTTCTTTCTTTCCTAATTTCTTTCTTTTACCCCCCCCCCCTTTTCCCCATTTCTTCACCTTCTAAAGAACCTGCATTTATTTGCGAATCATAATTCATATTTGTTTTTAAAGGTAGTGTCAGCCTTTTGCAGGCAGAAATATTAAATTTCTAGTTTTTGAGAGGATATTAGTAGTATACTAATGACTATATCTTCCCACAACATGATTAAGCTCCATTGTGTATGTTTGTCATTATATTGCGATTATCAAAATTCATTCCTATTTTTTCGAACCTCGAAAAATATACCGTACGGTGCGAACCCCTGACCGTTAGGGCAGGGAACAATGCACGCTGATGCGCCGTGTGTATATTGCTGTGTGTTTTCCGTGCTGCACGCGCTGTAATATCAACGATGTTGATGGAGAGCTGGTCAAGATTGGTAGTCAGATTTTCGTTTCATATTACTGATCTAGGCAACCTATGACAGTAAGATTGAATAGACAGTATACATGTAGGTTGATCATATTCTAAAGTTATGCCAAGTTGCATTAGTTTTCGAAATTTGTGAAAAAGGATGACACTGCCTTTAACGTCCTTTTACTGCCATCCTTTTACTTCCATTTGCTCTTAATTTCATCCAAAATCAAATAAAACTACTATAAAAACATATGACAGCTAGTAAAGTACAGAATATCTTCTTTATAAATATGCAAGAATCACAAAATTCTGTTCTTGTTATCGAATTCTACAGGCGTTGAATGCTAGCCTCTTTATTAGGCCATCATCACGCACTGAGCGCATCGAGGGTTGAGGGAGTTGAATAAAACTTGCATTTCTCCCTTAATTATTACCTCACGCGCTGCGGTCTGTGTGATCCATATGGCCGTGTGTTATAAGTTCGCCGCCTTTTGCGTTACATGCCAATTTCACTACAAATGGCACTTTTTCACTTCAAAGACCTGTATTTCAAAAAGTATACACCCTAATATATCAAAACTATACATTTTCTGAAAGGAAATTCCTCAAGGAATCTAAATCTGCATTGTAAAATTAAACCAGGTGCAAGATAAAAAAAAGTTATTTGGAAAAAATTAAGCGAATTTAGATATTTTAAATTTTTCGTTGTTTTTATCATCAAGTCATCTATAATCACCCCAATATTAATAATATTATTATATTCTGGTAGAGAATAATAAGACCTTTCAAACAAGGTATAATTCATTATGGTTTACAATTTTAGAATGAAAATATAATGATTTGAAATTTAGCCCTGAAAATATAGCTTTTTTCAAATTCATGAGGGGGTTGGGTCCTGCCAAGTACTGTTGCACCATCAAAAATATTGTTAAAGTGATATGATAGTATGAAGCAGTTTAAAAGCTTCAATTTGGTGCTAAATCCACATACAGGCTAAAAATTAGCAGAGATATTGCAGTTTTCCCAACAGTACTACAATATCTCTAATTCCTAATGACTGTGTACAGAAGGCATTGCCTTTTTAGGTCAAATAACGATTGTTGAGTCTTCCTGGGTACTATTGTAACACCAAACCTATTGTTCAGTGATTTCATGGTATACAGCAGTTTATAAGCTTCAGTTTGGTACCCCATTTATAGTCATAAGCCAAAATTTGGCAGAGAAATTCAAATTTTCCCCAAATCAACCACAAAATGTAAAATTTCCCATTGACTTTGTACAGGCGGCGCCGCTTCCAGCACCACCCCTACTGTCCTAAACTTAAACCATTGTAACTCCACCAGAATGTTACCTAGAACAATTAAACTTTACAGGGAGTTAGCACAGTAACAAAGCTTCAAAATGAGATCAAATATGTTACATAAACTTTCTTACTTTGGAAAATATTGACAAATTAATGCTGAAAAATAGCAAAAAGCGTAACAGCACCACCCTATTTGGGTGGCGAGTTCATAACACACGACCATATTCATACAGGGCATTCATGCACGCATACATACTAAAGAGAGGTAGAGGTAGGAAAGAGGGTGAAAAGTCGGGGAAGGAAGAATAGGGAAGGTTAAAAGATCTGGAATAGAAGGGCACAGAGGGTGAAGGTGAGAGAGAGAGAGAGAACGAGAGAGAGGTTGTGAGAAGGAGAGAGAGAGATGGAGAAGAGAATGAGAGAGAGGTTGTGAGAAGGAGATAGAGAAAAGGGGGAAATAAGAGGAAAAATGAGAGTAAGAGCAAATTGGGAGAGAGGTTCATTGCGTACAGACATTAGGTCATATTCAAACGTGAGTGACACGACATTTGGACTGATAGAAGGGCGCATATCTTTGCACTTGTAGGTTATGAATGGATCATGACTACCATATTATGTATAATGTAGGAGTGGCATGTGTCATTACCAGTTGGATTTGAATTTTACAATTGGTCCTGGAAATTATGATTAAAAAACAGTGTGTGAGTGACACGACAGAAAAAAGACATGGGTTTCTGACCGTCATTGGTTATGGTTGGATTTGTGCACAAGTAGATCTCTAAGGGTACCATAAGTGCTGGTATATGTATATGAATAGTGTACCTCTCTGACATTTATTGTGTTTATCAGTCATTCCCTCTCTGTGGAAAATGGTCCACCTTTATGTGTCGTGAGTGACACGACATCCAAAATGTGAGTGACACGACCAGTGCCTTAAATTCAACATTTCAAGTAAATAACTAAATCCGAATTACCTGTATTTATATGCCATGTTAGTGTAGTCCATGAAAATTACTTTAAGCAAAAAAAATCTGACAAAAGTGATTGGTATTAAGAATAAAAGGCATTTAAAGCACCATAGTCCCATACGTGCAAATTCCTGTTTGCTCAATTATTCAGCGTAAGAAAACTGGATCACATAATGTTTGAACTTAAATAATTGTTTGTATTGTAAAGAAGCCTTTGTGTTAATTTCAGACCCTAATTTGCATTTTCAAAGGCACAGCGCCACATTGAAATTTCAGCTAAATGTCCCACTTAGTCTGAATATGACCATTAGCATTCGATTTCTGCATATAATATACCTTTGAAAAATTAATAAAATATCAAATACAATAATTTCATTCCGAAGAGTCACTACAGGCAGAGCTGCTCTTATGTAATATCACAGCTGCTGTTTATCATTTAACCCTGGCTCAATGACCAAGCTGCTTGCAGAAGTGAGATAAGAGGGATTACTGCTTGGAAATGAAATAGCTTGGATCTTCAAACGAGAAAAGGATCTGTGCTGTGGTAGGCTCTCAAACGAGGGGTTGACGTAATGATTGTTGCAGGGTGTTTGTTGGCATCCCGGTGGCGTTCCCAGTGTGAAACTGCATTAGTGCCGAAATACCAATGTTGCCACATTGCAATCAACATATATACAGTGTGCAAGTTTGTAGTTCCCTGATGCTGATATTTATGAAGCATGTAGACAGACAAAGCACTGATAATTAATTAAAGGGATTTAGTAACTTCTAAAAACAAGTGCAAAAGAGATCGAAATGAATAGAATTCTATCGCTCTGACCGTAAAAACAAACGGTTTCAGATCAAATGCATGTCATTTACTATCTTAAAACAGTGAAATTTTAAACGCGGCCGAGGATACGGCTGCACATGATTAATTTATACGGCTCCGTTGAAAGCTTAGCCGCCCGGTAGGCATGGGGACTTGACAACAGGAAATGCGGTGAAAACCACATGCTTTGAAACGCACGCGGTTTTGTAAAGCGTCTCGAGGCGGGTTAGAAAATTTGAGTATAAAATCTTAGATATCTCGAAAGTAGAGCAAGCAAGTAGACTTCAATTTTTAAGGAATACCAGACTGACCTATGTGTTCATAATCATGATGGCAAAATGAGCTAAATCCAAAGTTTGCAATTTGAATATCATTCAATGATACTCATACTGCATCCCTTTAAAGAAATGGTATAATTGGCAGTATTTTCTTTGAGTTCGATAAATAGACAAAGTATTCTATGAATTTTTATTTATCTTGTAGGCTTCATAAAGATGGACTAAAGCAGAACAGTTGGGATTGTGATGATGATGATGAAAGCAATAACGACACAAGCGAGATGGCTTTACCCTCGGCAATGACATGTAATGGTGAACTTGAAACACATAATAATACTTGTAAGTACAGACAATTTAATGAAACCAATAATGATGGATGGAGGGCCTTTGGGTGTTTGGGCAAGTAAATGCATGGCATTTGTATGCCTGGTTTCCTAGAGTTAGCTTTCACAGTCTAATAAATCTGGAATGATTTTTGAAATTTATGTTCAAGCCCTGATACGAGGAAAAGCTTTGGCTTTCACACCTTGTTATGTCAGTTCGTGGCATATCCAGGAAGTCCCCCCCCCCCTGCCGTGAAGTGGGTATTAAAGTTTTCTTTTGAATGTTCTGTTTATGGGCAATTCCAAGGAGAACAGGACCTAGAGCTGATATTTTAATGTGGTGCTGTGCCTTTAAAAATGAAAATTAGGATCTGAAATTACCCCAAAGGCTTCTTTACAATACAACCAATCATTTAAGTTTTAAAAAATTTGTGTGCAGTGCATGTTACTCCTAAAAGAATTTGGTAAATTTCTTATCATTTTCTTGATTCCAAAACCTGACATCAATAAACAAGTCTTAGGTGCTTTGTTATCAATCTTTATAAAATGGCTCTGTGATTTTACGCATCGTGGTTGGTCAAAACGTGTCATGTGTAATGCTGTGTTTTCGATGCAAAGCACCAGCGTGCATTTTTCTGCGCAAAAAAAAGTGATAACACACTCTCATCCGGATCTTTTTTACTTTCTTGGGTGACGATCGTGATGTAGATCTTGAGCTACTTACCAAAAATTCCAAGGGATAATCCCTTGGAATTTTTTTGATAAGTAACTCGAGATCTACTAGAGCTAGCAAAATGTCGCAATTTTATAAAAGCATTAAACACATTCCCTGTATTGTGTGATTAAACGTAAATGCAATACCCAAGAAAATAATCACTTTCATAGGAAAGAGCATAATGAGAGGAGCAATTTAAAAAAAGTTTCATCAAAATCGGTTGTAAAATAAGAAAGTTATGGAAGTTTGAAAAGTCTCGTTTTACCTTCTATGGGGATCCTCAAACTGGCAACATCGGCTTCAAAATGGCCGATTTTATGGACAACTCTCCATTTGTTTTGTACACAAATTTTCAGATTTTCCCCATTTTCTTTCCAAAATGTCTTATTTACTTCTGAGCTCAAAATATGTCATGGAAAAATATATTTCACACAACATATGTTGAGCTCAGAAGGAGGTAAGACATATTTTGAAAGAAAATGGGGAAAATCTGAAAATTTGTGTACGAAACCAATGGAGAGTTGTCCATAAAACCGGCCATTTTGAAGCTGATGTTGCCAATTTGAGGATCCCCATAGAAGGTAAAACAAGACTTTTAAACTTCCATAACTCTCTTATTTTATAACCGAATTTGATGAAACTTTTTTTAAATTGCTCCTCTCATTATGCTCTTTCCTATGAAAGTGATTATTTTCTTGGGTATTGGTTTCCTTTAAATGAGTGAGGATTCATTTTTTTTCTTTAACACTGAAAGCAGGAATTTTTTTTTTGTTCCATGCATTGTATATCACCTCACAACTCGACTTAATAGATATATGGTACATTTTCACATTCTTCCTTGTATTAGTAGGTATAAAACTACACCATGGCATTGAGAGCAAGAATACAGACCAGAAAGGAGAGGATAAAGCGGAAGGCTTGTTTGATAATAGTAGACCTTCAGGTTTCCAAGTCCAGATACCAGGTACACATAATAGTTCATTATATTGGTTGGTTGAAACTATATAAAAATACAGTATAGGCCAAAAGTTTGGGGCTATCCTCGGATTTAAAAGAGAATCGTGCAATACACTGCATTCTGCATTCATTCAAATGTACTGATACAGAACGATTGTTTCGGGGGAGTACCTCTGATTTTATTTTCACAAAAATCCTGGGCACAATAAACAAGAAAATCATGCAATTGAGAAGAAAGTTTCGGCTCCGTCATGGTTCAGTGACTTTCCTGATACGCAGTTAGAATCATGATCATGTTTGTTAGTGACTATCTGGAGCCGTGTGTCAAGTTTCATTGAATACCCATAGTAGAATGAACAATATTCATCAATGAATTTAGGCCAAATTTCACATTTGTCAGGCATTGACTTTATGTACAGAGCAAGAGGTTTAACAAAAAGTGAAATTTGGCATATTTCCATCGTTAATTTTTGTCCATTTGTTTTTGACTGCGAGATATTTCATGAAACTTGGCATATAGCTTCAACTGATCTCAAACTAATAATGCCAAATTTCAAATAAAGTATGCGATAAATCACTGAACCATGGCGAAGCTCAAAACTTTCTTCTCATTTTCAAGATTTTCTTGCATCTTGTGCCCACTGTGGCATGAAACATGGGGGTTATTGTGAAAATAGATTTAGAGGTACTTCCCGAAACAATCGTTCCGTATCAGTAAATTTGAATGCAGAATGCAGTGTATTGTATGATTTTCTTTTAAATCTGAGGGTCACCCCAAACTTTTGGCCTGTAATGTATGCATTTACTTGTAAACTTTCAATGAACTTTAAATAATTTTCATTGGTATAATTGTTGTTGTTGTTGTCTTGTTTTGTTTTGTTCTTTTCTGGTGGTTTTCTTTAGGGCAGCAGTTTATCGATTCGAACCTGGAAATTAAAATGCTAGACAATTAAAATCTTAGTCTACAATATTGCAAATGAAAATCAAGACATTATACATTCAATGTAGAATGACATAAACATTGGAAACAAATTGAGAACATTTTGAAAATTACTTTCAAATCAGCTAAGGAATTCAACTACATGTAGGTGTTCCAAGTTTGACTTGTAAAGCTGTAATGTGCAATATGATGGCATAGCTTTTACTCATTATATGCCTCATGGTAAACTTATTTGTTCAAGTGACAAACAGACTTCCATTTCTTAACTTTTCCTTGTTCATTGTTTGCCATTGAAAGTTGTTTTGCTAGTGTGAGTGAGCAATAATTTAGAACTATGATAAAATAAACCGTTGGTGAACTCTTTACTTGGAATGCAAGGTCAGGCAAGTTTGAGAGGTAATCTGATGGCAAACGCAGCTGCTGATCAAATTTTTCTCCCTGATTGCTTAAGTGGCCCTACTAACCAAGGTGAAAGTCTCTCTGAGTCTGCGTGTGATAATTGTAATTGTCTAACAATGTATTTGATTTGACATACTCTTTAGCCAGGCCAATATGAGCTGATTCTGTGTTTTGTGCTCCCAACTCTTGTGTATTTACGTCTGCAGTTTTAGTAGGAGGGTTTTGAAATATGTATTTATCTTGACAGATGACCAGTCCAATTTGGAGAGCGTTAACCAAGTTTCATATATACTCATCAAACAAGAGGAGTCTTCTGAAGAGTATGGTGATGTAAATAGCAGTGCAAATGAATCAACACACAGTCATGAAGAATCAGGTGAGATTATATAAATAGTGCATGCTCTACTATGCAACTTACTAGATTATGTGCACGACAAATACTAAATTATCCCAAGGGCACATTTATTTCACCGAGGCCGTAGGCCGAGTTGAAACAGATGTGCACGAGGGATAACTTAGTATTTGGAGTTCACATAGTTAGTAATGTTGCATTAATAGATGCATGCACTAAAATATAGTAAATAGACCCCTAGATCTTTGACCTTGCCTAATCTGGTTTTATCTTTGCAAATGTTTGCCAAACTTTTGGTGCTAATTAAGCTATTGTGACGTATATTGTCGCTCCGCGTATCTATTGTTGTGCGCACCATTTTACTGTTATTATGCGCTTGCGCAAGAAGGCAATCAATTTCACCATTCATTTTAACACAGGTAAAAACCTTTCAATATAACAAAAAAAACGTTCAATATAACAAAAACCGTTCACTATAACAAAAACGTGAATGACACGTGACATCATTTCAACCAATCACAACTTTTAAAGTACGACCACTATTTACTATAAAGACATATTGCATGTATAATGAACACATAGATAGACATAGCTGACATGACATGACATGATCAGTTTCCTGAGGGGCAAAGCCCAAAAGGAAAATGATTGCAGTTGCATAACTATGGGGACCATAGTTTCATGAAAACCTCCGAAGTATATATTTGGTTTATTCCCATCATTGGTATTAAATGCAACGGATAGGAAAAATGATAGAATGAATAACATAAGTGAGCATTTACTCACTCATTCTCTGTGTATCTGCTCCCTGTCTCACAAACTCTACATCACAATGCATGTGATTTGTGGCTTTTTGGTTAGCATTATCTTTTGTCACATGAGCTTTAGATAATTTTATATTTTATTTCATATTTTATTATTATATGAAGCCAAGTATGTATGTAGATGAGTCTTCTATTCTCCTACAGATCTATTACGCAACCTGAAGACTACAAATGAAGTTCCCATTCTATTCATAAAAGAAGAGGAAGATTCTCAAGAACACTTAGATGTGGATATAAGTTTGACTCAACTGTCATCTCATCACAGTCCCAAAGGAGTTCCAACACAACGCATTGAATCAGGTAATAATGATATAAGCCAACATAACATAACTTGAGAGAAAGGATTCAAGAAGAAGAAGGTGAAGACATGAGATAATATAATTTATGTTACTGAGTGGAAACTTGTTATTGAGTGGAAACTTGTTATAAAATAGGATAACAATATTTCTGATGTAACAAGGTAATTTTGCTGGTCTCGTCTCTATGTATTTTTTATTTGTTTTTAATCATTAAAAAAAAATTGTTTTGTCACCATTGTATGCATTGTATAAAGATATTCCTGTTATAACAAGGATATTGAAGTGGTCCCAAAGACCTTCTTATACTGAGTTTCTACTGAATACTTGTCATATCACAGAGACCTTGCTCAAAACCCAAATTCAATCTGTAAGGAAATAGTAAAATGTAAAAAAAAAAAAAAAAAAAAAAAGGTTTTAGAAAGGAAGGTATGGTAGGTTGAAAAGTCTTGATTTGGGCAGTTCCAAGCAAAACAGGACATGGAGCTGAAATTTTAATGTGCCGCTGTGCCTTTGAAAATGCAAATTAGGATCTGAAATTACCACAAATGCTTCTTTACAATACAACCAATCATTTAAGTTAAAAAAAATTTGCGATTCGGTATTCTTGCGCTGAATAATTGATCAAACCCAAATTTGCATGTATGGGACTATGGGGCTTTAAATGCCTCTATTTCTTATATCTCGTCACTTTTTGCCAATATTTTTGGCTTAAAGTAATTGTCATGGTCTACTCCAACAAACTTTGGTATTAATATTTCTTTATAATGAATTCTCCTCACGAAAAAGACTGGGAAACCAGATGTCACTCCGTAACCGTCACTCCGTGACCGGACAAGGGTTCAAGTTTTAAGTCATAATTAAAAAAAATATTCAACCAATTTTTTATGCAAGGTGGCATATTATACCTAGAATAACATAGAATCTAATCAATAACTCAAAATTGTGACAGCCATTTAAATTTCACAGAGTTTAAGCAAAATGTTTTTTGCTCAAATATGCATGTCCATTTTGCGTCACTCCATAACCATGATTATGAATATTCATATCTCATTAATTAAAGAGGATCACTATAAAAAAAAATTATTATTTTGAAAAGAGGGTACCATCAGCTTTTGTCATGAACCATTTCTTTGTACATAAAGATTAAAGTATGGATGATAAACTTGTTTGAATGCTGAAATGTTGTTTCTGAATGTCACTCCGTTACCTTGGAACTGCCCATTTCTATGAGGATCCTCAAATTTGGCAAAATTGGTTCAAAATGGCTGATTTTGTGGACAACTCTCAATTTGTTTTATAGATTTGTATCATTATCATGCAAAATTCATCTTGCCTTCTGAGGTCAGCATACGTCATGGGGAAATATATTGCACATATGTTCAGGTCATAAGAGGACCATCTGAAATATGTTCATTAAATTGAAAATATAAAGTTTGATTCAATCAACAGATAAAATGAATGAGATCCAACACATGATGGCATTGAATGATCTTCTTATATGTATACTTTCATATTAGTGAGAATTTGCTGATAACAAACCTACCATTATATCCTGTTGCAGTGCATGAAAACTATTGAGGAGAAGACAATTTCATATACCCAGGCTTTATTTGATATTTCAAGGATGAATTTTTCATGAAATCTTTATGGCATTCTTCACAGATATACTGAGCCATTTTGAGATGACGGGTCTAGTTCCAGAACAACAAGTCAAGCAAAAGGGAAATCCTCATGATTGCTGTGATGAGGTAGATACAGCTAGTAATGAATCAACAACTCATGAAACAGATGAAGAACCGTTTCCCATGCAAGACAGCAGATCTGGTGAGAAAGTATTTACGTTGTATCTTTAAGTAAAGTAATTAAGGTGCCTGTTACTAAGCACATGGGCCATTGCACTTTAAGGACATTGCACAGTTAAAATGAAGTCCATGTTATTTTCACCAAATTTTGCACAGAGGTACTTTGGAATATACAGTTGTGGCCAAAATTATTAGAACACCAAGTAAATTTAAATGATTTTAGTTGTTTTCATTCAGTTGACCATTTA
Source organism: Paracentrotus lividus (assembly GCA_940671915.1). Classification (NCBI taxonomy): domain Eukaryota; kingdom Metazoa; phylum Echinodermata; class Echinoidea; order Camarodonta; family Echinidae; genus Paracentrotus; species Paracentrotus lividus. The sequence goes on from CALNVZ010002100.1 coordinate 46,756,181, forward strand.
AATACCTTGCAAATGCCTGGAATGTCTACAAAAGACATTATTATACTATTTAAACTAAATAACATAGTCATGCGTTTGGAACTCGCCCCCAATTCTCCCCCAAATCGCCCTTTTTGTGTTACGCAACGAATTGTAAAATCTAAAAAATCTTGCCCTTGTCAGGGTCAAGGTCATAACGTTAAAAATATCAAGTCTCTTCCTACAAAAGTAAACATTTTCTGACAAGAAATTTCATGAGAATGTCAAAAATGTCATTCACAATACGATAGGGTGAAGTAGTAACATGTTCTGTGGGAATTTGTTTAATTATTTGTGAGGAGCCCCAAATTTTTATTTTAGAGCCCCCATTTAAGTCCCGTTTTCCTCTGGACCCTTAATATTTCAACATATTTGATTTGCTCATGAAATTTCCTTCTAAAAAATATACATTTACAAGGAGTGTCTTCATTTAATGAAAAAATAGTCTTAACCTTCTATGGGCATGGTTATTTTGGTCATCTCACCACCAAGGGAAGGGGCGAATCCACCCCTCCCCATTTGACGAAATTTTCTGAAACTTGGCAGGTATTTGAGGTAAATTAGAATAAATAAGCCTGATAAGTTTCATACCTTTACCTCAAGTACTTATGGAGTAATCGGCATATGTAATTGGCATTTTGATTTTTTGCATTTGGACGACATGTTTAAACACAAGTCTATGGGGCAACCAAAAGCACATAGCGCAACTATTTTTAATGCTGCGCATTACCAGATGGTCGAAACTATATAAATTCGGTATTAAAATATACGTAAGACCCTATGCTAAATATGCACGAAAGCTCATGGCACAACAAACGATATCTTTAACCTTATTTCGGCAAATGAACTAGGGCATTCATAATCCCATAGATTTGTGTGTAGTTCAGGTTCTAATAATTTGGCCACCACTGTATGTATGTCAAAAATGCAAAAAAATAATATAGTCATGTGCTAATTTTTGGCTATGGACTTTGAAGTGGTCTTAATTGGATGAATGTAAAGTACCATTATTGAAGAAATTGTCCTCTGTCTGACCTCCTGATTTCAACGAACAAGTTAACATCACCTTTACTTTGATATCAAACTTCATCAAACCTCCAAGATGGGTAAATTGTTTAATAGGACACCTGTACTTATTCAAGCCAGCTGCACACTCATGTTGCTAAAATGGTGCTATCAATGACATATAAAGAGGCTTGGAGTCTACATGAAATAATAAAGAACAGTTTACGCTCACTTTATTCAAAATACATGTCATTTCATCAAAATTTGCAAGTTGTAGGAATGCATGCTGAATGTGTAGGAGTGTTATAAAATGGGTGTCCATGTGCCGCTTTTCTTAATGTTGGTGCTGTAAAAGTTGCAAATCAGCTTGAAAAACAACTTGTAACAAATTATGATCCCAAACATTCACAATGCATGTCATATTCATGCTTTCTCTAGAATAACACAAAAAGACCCGGTGAAAAAAAATCATGCCAGTAACTATGTTTCCTTTCTCCGCATAAAAACTATTGCTTTCAAATATTTATTTTAGGCAGCTTACAAAAAGATGAGCAATAAAAAAAGGAAACATTACCCACCATTAATTTGTGGTGGAATTGACACATTATACCTAATTTGATTGGATAGAATTAATGATAAAGGGGAGGATTTAAAGATAAAGATAAGGTGCAAGAATTAATCATCCTCTAATTTTTCTCCTCAGACACAGAGGGAAGATTATTTCGAGAACATCAACGAGCCTTTAACATCTACACGAATGTGATTTCTTCCTATCCTGAGAGCATTCTATGGATCAATGTAAAAGGTAAGGACAACAAGAATGTACAAATCTAAAACTGATCAAAAAATTCCATCCAAGTGTCTGTCATGTGAACTGTATACACCTGCAAATAGCCTTTTATATTCACCTGAGAATACATTTAGTTAAAGTAGAAATTACTTAACAACGGTTCATTTAATTTATGACAATACCTTCACATCAAAGTACCAAATATCCGACATAAGAAAACACACAGGAGAAACTCCTTTTAAGTTTCGTATCTATAGTTTCAATGTCCTGCTAAAGGATTTCCTTGCTCATCATATTTGATGCCATACATGAGAAAAACTTTGTTTTTTAGGGTGTGCAAGATATTTACTGACAAGAAGTACCTCACCGAACATATGAGAACCATACAGGAGAAAAGCCTTACCCGTGTTTTTAACAAGAGCTGTATAATTATCAAATATTAATAAAAACACATGATAATCCACTTTGGGTAAAACATCCATACCAGCGCTCCATATGTTATATGGCCTTTTCTTATCCTTCATTCACATTACATGAGAAGCATATATAAGAGAAAGCTATACCAGTGTTCCATTTGTGATAAGAGCACACAAGACTGATCATCCGCTCTATACATATGAGGACACACACGTGTAGGTGAATAGCCATGTCCAAACAACATATAAGAACAACACACTGAAGATAATTCTCATCAATATTTGATTTGTTACAAAAAAATTATTTAAAAAGTCCTAAATAGACATATGAGAACCAAAAACAATTTTCACGCATTGAAAGTGGAATACAAACAAACTATATATTTTGAAGAAACTTTTAGTGTGTATCTAAAGCTGGCTCACACGATGCGACTTGGACAGTATGAATTTCCTTGTTTGAAGTTTGTAATCAAATAATATTAAGGTTTTCCTGAAAAATCGCACCGCAGCAAGTCGCATCGTGTGAGCCCGCCTTATGACTCTGATCACAAGACAACTTGAGCAGAACTATAACACCATTATTCAAAATGGACATCATTGTTTATTCATGTATTTACCCAAATCTGTGAAATTAATAACATTTGAAAAGTGGTTATTTTATGGAAACAGACCTGTAACAGTAGATAACAATAGAAAAATTACATGAAGAATTATCGCACAATTATCGCACATATTATTACCAAATGCTCTTAAAAACTGCAACTGTAACACCATGACCTCCGATTTTTGCACTCTTAATAGACAATACATACCAAAGCTGGTAGAGTAGTCCATGATAACAGAGTACCGAAGTGTTAATGTCTAATAGTGGTGTTTCATGGTTGCTGGTTCGAAATAATCTTGTGTTGAACAATAGCAATGCGATTGCACTGAAACCTGTTAGTGTATGTGCCCAAGTCTAGCCTGTTGATGGACTGCATTTAGGCTAAACTCATGCACTGATGACCTATGTTACAATCATGTTATCTTATCAGTTTTACTGGATCTCTTTAATACAAAGCTCTGCACTTTACTACTGGGAACTTAAAAATAAGAGAATTGGAACAAGAAATGATTCAAATATTGCTCTGTTGTACAGATGGGAAGACATCATCAGTGAGGGCAACATCTACACAAGATATTGATATACCTTGTCCTGATGCTCCTCTCTCAAGATCTATGTGATGTCAGTATGGAGAGCTCCAAGATAGAAACAAAATACATCTAGAACCGGATTAAGTAATCGATCAGAGTGCCCATTATGCAAAGGAAATACACCTGCAAGAGAGCCTTTCATATTCATACAGAAAAAGCCTTACCAGTGTTCTGTTTGTGTTAAAGGCCTTTATAAGCAATCATTCTCTCTCACTTCACATGAGAAAAACATTTGGAGATAATCCTTATAAATGTTTCATTTGTGACAATTACATTTACTCACAACAGTACCTCAGTAGACATATGAGAATCCACACAGGTGAAAAGCGCTTCCAGTGCTCCATATGTGATAAGAGCTTCACAAGGACATCATCTCTCTGAATCATATGAGAACACACACAGGTGAAAAGCCATTTCAATGCTAGTTTGTGAGAAAGATTGCCCTTAGTTCTGATATCAGCAGACATATGAGAACCCATACAGGAGAAAACCTTTCCCATGTGCAGTTGTAACAAGAGCTTTAGTCAAAAATCAAATTGAAAACACATATGAGAAGCCACACGGGTGAAATGCGCTACCAGTGTTCGTTTTGTGAAAAATGTACGTAAGGAAAGATCTTTTCTCCACTCATATGAGAACACACACAGGTGAAAAGCCTTCAATGCCTAGTTTTGTAAGAAAAGATATACAACGAATTTGCTCTCAAAAACATGTGAAACCCATACGGGATGAATTTTTAACGCGACAAGCTATTTTGCGATATTTCCTGACTTTTTTCTTTAAGCCCAAATTTGCGACGCCCGGAAGTTACGCATAATTTGTACATGTGCGTTAGACCCAAAAGTGTGCGTAAAAAAGTGATTTCATGTACAAAGTCAATGCATATTGTGTTTTTCAGCTGCAATTCATGAATAAACATTGATTTGCTGCTGTTTATGACTGAAATAATGTTGCCGACAATTTTCATTGGAAAAAAACAATAAAAACAAGAAGTAAAAAACAAAGATAGACATAAGTAATTCCAAAAACATTAAAAACATAAGAAAATATTTTTTTATGTATCTTCGATCAGAATCTCGCAAAGAGCCTTAGTTTAAACAAAAATTAGCACTTCAAGGCTTTATTTAATGATTTACAGCCAAATTCTTATTCATGCATAAATTAGCATAATTAATTAATTAAAATAAATTTGAATAATATTAACAATCGATTATACAATTCTGTAGATTACATCACGGGTGACGTTTGTGTTAATTTTCATCGCGATCGCGCGATCAAGGGCCGAGATCTAAAGTCTTTCCAGCCTCCAAAATACCCCAGTCTAATTAGGGTTAAAGGCCTTCAGGAACAAACATTGTCCTAGACATATGTGTAATAAAAGATTAACCTAAAAAAGGTCTTTCAAAAGTCATACAGGTGAAAAGCCTTTTCAGTGTATAGTGTATGGCAACAGCTTTTCCCTGAAGAAAGTCTTCAAAATCATATGAAAATCCAGTATGATAAATTTCATAAATATCTTTCAGTAAATTCTAATTTTTTAATTCATCAGAAAATCTTTAAGAAGAAAAGTCTTGTTACATCTAATTTATATATGAGCAACCATGCAGGGGGAGTGATTATTTAGTGTTGCTCTGCTTAATGGCTCTATTGAAGAATATTGAGGTCACATTAGAGCATCTTGTAATGTTGTGGGGATTTTTAATCATTCTTTCTGGTTGTAGTTCTGCTAGAGCTATCAGTATCAGAAGTGATATGTGGAACTAAAACACAATTCTCCCCTATAATCCTGTTCTGTACACATAAGTTTCAATATATGTTTGAATTTCTGCTAGTTAAAGCAAAACCTTGCTTGTATACAATATGTACTTGATGATTAATATCAATTGTCAAAAGTGATCATTTTGTATTTACTTTGTGCTATATCAACCTTTGAGTAATAGTTAAAACTTATCGTATCTGTTTGCAAACGGTTTTAAGTTTGCAACAAAATTCTTAACATGTTCTTTGCGACACAGTAAAAACTGCTTGTGAATGTGAATGTAACAACTCATATGAGAACTCACACAGGAGATAATATTCATGAATGTTCAATTTGTAACAATACTTGAGAATTTGTAACAATACTATGAGAAATCAACACGGGTGAAATAAGCTACCAGTGCTCCATTTGTAATGAAATGTACACAAGGAAAGATCTTCTCACTACTCATATGAGAACACACACAGGTGAAAAGCCTTTTCAATGCCTAGATTGTAAGATTTACCCGAAATTGTGTCAAAGAACATTATGTGGCAAGAGATTGACTGGTAGTTCCTCGCTCAAATATCACATGAGAATACATTCAGGAGAAAGACCATACCAGTGTTCCATTTGTGGAAAAGCCTTCATAACTAATCCTTCTCTCCCACTTCATATGAGAACACACACTAGAAATAATTTTTATGAATGTTCAGTTTGTAAGAATATGTTTACTCAAAATGGTGCCCTTCATAGATATATGAGAAACCACACAGGTGAAACACAGGTGATAAAATGTACACAAGGAAAGATCTTCTCACTACCGGTTCTCATATGAGAACACAAACAGGTGAAAAGCCATTTCAATGCCCAGTTTGTAAGAAAAGATTTACCCAAAATTGTATTCTCAAAAAACATATGAGAACCCATACAGGATAAAAGCCTTACCCATGTGCAGTTTGTTACAAGAGCTTTAGTAAAAAAAAAAAAATCAAGTTTGAAAACACATATGAGAATCCACGCTGGGGAAAAGACCATTCCAGTGCTCCATATGAACAAAATCAAATGAAATGAAGAATTGTGTATCAAAGGGAAGGATATAATTTAATCTATCAAAAATTAGAATGACAAGTCTGACATCAAAGCCTTACAAGTTATGTTCCAATGATCACAGAAACGTAAGAAAATAACATTAACTTAATCAACCATATTGGTTTATGCATGAATGAACAAGATTCTAAAGTTGTTTAAAATAGAGGTTGTTGTCTTATCTTGCATTTGATATATAATAGATTTTTCTTTCAATAAAGAACCAAACTGAAATTTTTAAAATGAAGGCATGTACTCATACTATGGGGTTGAATAAATTTGCATGCAGCTGTATCTTGATAGTAAAGCTGGCATTGTAGAATTGGTACGAGAAAATGATTAAAATTTTACTATTTTGCACAGATGAGAAGACTATCATCAGTGAGCTGTCAACGTCTACACAAGATTTTGATATATCTTGTCCTGAGTGCTCCTCTCAAGATCTATATGATGCCAGTATGGAGAGCTCCAAGATAGAACAAAATACATCTAGAACCGGATTAAGTAATCGATCAGAGTGCCCATTATGCAACAAGAAATACACCTGCAAGAGAGCCTTAGATATCCATCTACAAACTCACTCTAATGCTAAGCTTCCAAGCCTAG
>CALNVZ010002100.1:46763061-46780083 GCA_940671915.1 Paracentrotus lividus
GAACTTTGGCATTGAAAAAGCACATCAGCTGCTCCTATTGGTTAATGATACCTTCAAAACAAATCATTATCATCCAAGCCTCATATGAGAACACACACTGAGAGAAAAACCCTCGATCATAGTTAGTCGAAGCAAGATAACCGATCAAATGGAGAAGAGAACTGTACCGGTTAGAACACAGTTCAGGACGACAAGCCTTTTTCAAATTTGAATACGTAGCTTCCAAATGTTCTCTAAAGGATGTAATCTCCAAATCACATGATTACCATAAAGGGAAAAAAAAACCTGATCTCTGTTCAGTTTATGTGGGCAAGAGATTTCCTCATAAAAAACAGACTCATTAGACATATGAGAAACCCACACAGGAGAAAAACCCATATGTCGTGTCAATAATGTTGGCAAGAGATTGTTCAAAATCAGCGCTCAAAACTCACATGAGAATACATAAGGAGAAAGACCTACCAGAGTTGCATTTTTGTTGAAAAAGCCTTCATAACCAATCCTTCTCTCTCAACTTCATATGAGAAGCACCACCACTGAAGAAAATCTTTTATAAATGTTCAGTTTGTAACAATACGTTTACTCAAAACATGCCCTCAAAAGACAATGAGAATTCACGACGGTCGTGAAAGGTCGCGTGTCTCCAGTGTCCATTTTGTGAAAAAAAGTCCTTCAGAAACAATTATTCTCTCTCACTTCACACATGAGAACACACAACAGGTGTGAAAGGCCATTTCAGAGCCCAGTTTGTAAAGGAAACGATTTTACCCTAAAATCCTGCCTCAACAGGCATATGAGAACCCATAAACAGAGAGAAATGCCTACACATGTGCAGCAGTTGTAACAAAGCAGCTTTAGTAAAAAATCAAATTTGAAAACACATATGAGAAGCCACACGGGTCGTGAAAGGCAATACCAGTGTTCCATTTGTGAAAAAGGACCTTCATAAGCAATTATTTCTTGTTCACTTCACATGAGAACTCACACCAGGTGAAAAAGCCCTTTTTCAAGCCTAGTTTGTAAGAAAAAGATTTTACACGAAAACTGCTCTCAAAAAAACATGAGAGAACCCATACAGGAGAAAAACCGTACCAATGTGCAGGTTTGTAACAAGAGCTTTAAGTCAAAAATCACACATTTGAAAACACATATGAGAAAGAAAGCCACACAAGTGAAAATCGCTACCAGTGTTCTTTGTGTTGAAAATGGCCTTATAAGCAATTCATTTCTCCTCATCGTCACATGAGAGAATCAACATAGGAGATATATCTTATAATGTTTCATTTTGTAAAGTCATTGTACTCCACACAGTACCCTCAAGTAGACATATGAGAATCCCACACAGGTGAAAAGCGCTCCAGTGGCCTCCATATGTGTGATAAGAAGGCTTCACAAGGACTGATATCCTCTCTGATATATGAGAACACACACAGGGTGAAAACCATTTCATATCCTAGTTTGTGAGAAAAGATTTGCCCTTAGTTCTGTATCAAAGCAGACATATGAGAAAACCCATTACAGGAGAAAAGCCTTTCCCAGTGTGCCAGGATTATGACAAGAGCTTTAGTAAAAAATCAAATTGAAAACCATATGAGAAGTCCACAATGGGTGAAATGCGCTACCAGTGTTCTCTTGTGTGGATAAATGTACGTAAAGAAAGATCTTCTGCTCCACTCATATTGAGAACACACACATGGGTGAAAAGCGCTTCAATCCTTAGTTTGTAAGAAAGAGATATACAAAGAATTCTGTCTCAAAAAACATGTGAAAACCAAATACAGTGAGAAAAAGCCTACACAATGTGCAGTTTGTACAAGACTTTCAGTCAAAAATTAAATTTGAAAACACATATGCAGAAAAGCCACACGGTATAAGTGGAAAGCCACATGATTACCAGGTTCATTTGTTGAAAGGCCTTCATAAGCAATTATTCTCGTTCACTTCACTTATGGAGAACTCACACAGGTGTTAAAGCCCTTTCATGCCTAGTTTGTAAGAAAAGATTTACCCTAAAATATGTTCTCAAAAAACATGAGCAGAACCCATTACTGGAGAAAAACCTTACCAATGTGCAGTTTTGTAACAAAGAGCTTTAGTCAAAATCATATTTGAAAAGACATATGATAAGGCCCACACGAGTGAAATGCCGCTACCAGTGTTCCATTTGCTAGAAAAGGCCTTCATAAGCTAATCATTCTCTCTCACTTCACATGAGAACGTCCACAGGAGATAATATTTATGAATGTTCAATTGGTAAAACAAAATGCATTACTCACAACAGTACCCTCAGGAGAACCATTTGAGAATCCACCGGTGAAAAGCGCTACCAGTGCTCCATTTGTGATAAGAGCTTTCACAAGGATATTGATCATCTCTCTTGATTCATATGAAGAAAACACACAGAGTTGAACAGCCATTTCAATGCCGAGTTTGTAAGAAAAACAATCTTACCCTAAAATCTAGTTCTCAAAAGACATATGAGAACCATACAGCGAGAGAAGCCTTAACACATGTTGCAGTTTGTAACAAGAGCTTTAGTCAAAAAATGCAAACTTTGAAAACACACATGAGAATCCACCTAGGGGACGAAAAGACCATACCAGTGCTCCATATGTGATATGGCCTTTTCCTCTATCCTCCATTCACATGAGCATCGAAATCAGATAACAGCTTGCCTACCAGTTGTTCCTTTTATGATTAGTATAGAGCTTACACAAGAGACTGATCATCTCTGTAATCATAGTGAGAAATACACAGATGAATTGAGACATTTCCAATGCCCAGTTGTTGTAACAAAAGATTTACCCATACAAGCCATTTTCAAAGGAATATAAGAGCACACACTCAAGGTAATTCTCATCAAATATTTGATCTGTTACACAAAATTTATGAAAAGCAGCCTAAATTAGATGTATTAGAACCCCTCCATTAGAATAGTCTTATTTTGTGGAGTTTCTAACAAAGCTTTTTCACAATGAAATGAAAATAATGAAATAGCTAAGCATATTTGGAGACCCACACAGGAGAAAGAACTTTCCAGCTGTACTTAATTTATTTAAAAGCCTTCAGGAGTGAACATTCCCTAGACATATGATAAATACAAACAACAAGTAAAAAGCCATTTCAATGCCCTAGTGTGCAATAAAAGATTTACCCAAATAAGGTCATATCAAAGTCATACAGGTGAAAAGCCTTTCATGATATAGTGTATGGCAACAGCTTTTTCCCTGAAAGAAAGACTTTCAAAATCATTACGAAAATCCAAGTAAAATCACATGAGGAATACATTTCAGGAGAGAAAGGACCATACCAGTGTTTGCATTTGTGGAAAAGCCTCTCATAACCCATCCTTACTCTCGTTACTTGAAAGAGTAAAATGAAAAAGAAAAAATATACATGATTTGAAGCCGCAGATAAAAAGTCCTTTATCATTATCCCATTGCAATGTCACTTAAAGAAAAAAATCTAAATATCACGGTTTATAAAAAAACAAAGATAAAAAGATGTCATCTAAGGTAAAACAGTATGCCATTCACGTCTTTATTAAACTGTACTTTTGGTGTATAGTCCTACAATGTTACATTTTATGTCACTAATATGGATCAGGTGACATTAATTGTTAAACTAGATAGTATTGAGAGGGAAATAAAAAACAGAATAATTGTTTAATAAGGAGACTAACACTTCCGACAAAGGGACAACCTGCCCTCTATTCATAAAATGCTTCCTCTAGAATATTTTCCTTAGTAGGCCTTAAGGCCTGTCCAACAGAAGGCGGCCTCATTGTGGCCACCATGCACAAAGGTCTAATCACCTATAAGATCGCACTATCGCTAATTAGAGACTTAGCACAAAATTCAGTTCTCCGCTGGATTTTCAACCAGTTTAAACAATGCCGACGCCAGTTAGGTTACTGTCAATGACCGTAGCCTGTCTTCTCTTGTAGCGACCATGGTGCTACGTAGATTGTTGGCAGATATCTCTATGTTAGGCGGCATGGAAACGGCGGCAGTGGATTTAGGTTGCTGCACACACGTTTACGTTCTGCAAGCATAGTACTGAAGCAACGGCTGAGTGAAAATTAAGCCTTCCCATGGCCTTTGTCGCCAGCTACATTTTCAAAAATCACTCTCGACCCAAATTATAATGCACATTTTTTGAAGGCAGACTGAGAGGACAATCACGTAAACTAAAGGTGAACAGCCGCTGTCAGCGTAGGAAAACACTCGGAATTCGGCCCTGTTACTGTCACAAGGACGCCACAGTTGCAAGTCATATTCAGTTAATTTAAGCTGCGATTAAGAGAAGTCGAGCCGGCAAGATGCGCAAATGTGTCTAAGCTATTGCTAACTGATGGATTAACAGCTTATTGTTAGTTTTTGTCCCCGACGGAACGAGTTGAAGCAGCGGGACTATGAAACGGGCTCCTTACGTGTGTATGTGTGTGTGGGTATCCGTCCGTCCCGTCCGTGCGTCCGTATGTGACAAATTCTTCAATTGCTACTCCCTCACCATTTTTCATCGATTTCGATTCCGTACTTTATATCGCATAGCCACTAGGTGATTGGCTTCAAAAAACTTCTTCACAGAATTTACCTTTGACCTTTGACCCTGTATTTTTACCTTAATTGTACATGGCTTACAAAATTGCTACTCCTTTCAGCCATTTTTCAATCCAATTTCCGATTTTGTGCTAATGATATAGCACTAGGTGAGGACTACAAACTTCGTCACGGAGTTTGACTTTGACTTTGACCGTTGATTTTTGACCTATATATGTACATTGGTTACAAAATCTACTCCTCGCCATTTTTTATCCACATTTCAGATTTTGTTTGCTTTATGATATAGCACTAGGTGAGGACTACAAAACTTCCCCACAGAATTTTGGACTATTGACCCTTTGACCTTTGACCTTGATTTTTGACCCTATATTGCTAATTGGTTAACAAAATGCATACTCCTTCGCTATTTTTCATCCGATTTCGATTTGTTTGCTTTATGATATAGCACTAGGTGAGGACTACAAAACTTCCTCACGGAATTTTGAACTATTGACCCCTTTGACCTTGACCTTAGATTTTGACCTATATTGTACATTGGTTACAAAATGCTACTCCTTCGTAGTTTTTTATCCCGGATTTCAATTGTTTGCTTTATTGAATATAGCACTAGAGTGAGGACTACAAAACTTCCTCACAGAATTTACTTTTTACCTTGACCTTTCGACTTGATTTTTTGAACCTATTAATTGTACATTGGTATACAAAAATTGGCTACTCCTTCGCTAATTTTTCATCCGATTTCAATTTTGTTTGCTTATGACTATAGCACTTAATACGCGTGAGCGACTACAAAACTTCCTCACGGGAATTTTGACTATTGACCCCTTGACCTTTGACCATTGATTTTTTGACCTATATTGTACATTGCTTACAAAATGCTAACTCCTTCGCCATTTATTATTCCCGATTTGTCGATTTTGTTTTGCTTTTATGGATTATAGCATAGGTGAGGACTACAAAACACACTCACAGAATTTTGGACTATTGACCCCTTTGACCTTTGACCTTTGATTTTGACACCTTATTGACATTGGTTAAAAATGCTACTCCTTCGCTATGTCATAACCGAATTCAATTTTGTTAGCTTTATATGATAGCACTAGGTGATGGCTTCAAAACTCTTCACAGAATTTCTTTGACCCTTGACCTTTGACCCTGATTTTTTACCTATATTGTACATCGGTTACAAAAATGCTACTCCTTCCCATTTCATCCGATCCGATTTGTTCTTATATGATTATTAGCACTAGCGTTGAGACTACAAAACTTCCTCACAGGAAATTTAGACACTTTGAAACCCCTTTGACCTTTGACCTTGATTATTACCTATATTGTACATTGATGCTTTACAAAATGCTACTCCTTCAACCTTCTCTAGAATTTTCTCATATTATCATTTATTCTTACATAATTTTCCACCATAGCTTGTAAGAAGCATTCTTTTTTTTTTTATTATTTGGAACATTTTCTGTAGCTTTTACGATAGTTTGGTTGTGTATAATTGTACAGGAATACAGGAAGAATTACTTTTCGTTTTTATCTTTCGATTTGCCGATAACAATGGGAATTTTATATTATTGGCCGAGGGGACAATATATTCCGCATCGCGTAATATACTAAACTCACATTGTTGTTTTGTGTGGAAGCAAGCCCGTTGTCATACTGTATGAGCCAATATTTTTCGCGTCCAGATATTTTCGCGCATTTTGGAACAGTTGGGGAAAATCCGCGGGAGCCAAAATTCGCGTATTTTGGTGGTGGGACTTCATTACTATAAATAGCCTTGTACTAACGTGGAAATTTTCGCGATGACCAACTCGCGAAATCGCGAAAATAAAGTCATCGCGAAAATAACCACTTAGTACAGTAGTTCATAGTACCGTAGACAAAAGTCGCAGGTACAGCCTACGCGTCACCTATGAATTCTGACACGATTCTGGCAGGTTCTAACGGCGTTAGACTTTGTCGCCACAAAAGAAACGCCTTCTGTGGGACAGGCCTTTAGTTGAACAAAAATGAATACATTGTACACTCGTTTAAAACTTACCTATTAACGGATAGTCTCTTCATAACTTGCTGAATAACTACAACTGTACAGGTCATACAGTCTATCAGTGTATATAATAATGAGAGTTTATTGACAAATTTCAGATATTTCTTCCCTCTTGCGTATCACCCATTCTTTTATATCTGCAGGCTGTAATACCTTTGTCATTTATGTAATATGATGCAACAAATTGTTATTCACAAAACCTAAGTAAGAACACCAGGGGGGTGATTTCACTAACATCTTAAAATCAATCCAAATGTTGACCTATGGAACATAACATGGCTATTGATCTTAAATTTAATTTTTCGTAATCCCAGGTAGGAATCGATTTTTTAGTCCATTAGTGGAATCACCCCCAGTAAATAGTTGATTATATTGTATTATTTCTATGGCATAACAATTGATACTTAAAATTAAAAAAAATGTATAAAAAAACAGACCATTAGATAATCAAGACATCTGTTTTGTCAACTGTAATGGCAGTCACGAGGGCAGTCATTCCTTGGAGAAAAGAAATTTTCTTCTCACCATATGTAGACCATTTGTTTGGATTTCATGCTATGACAAGGATGTATTTTTTATGTGTGTTCATTTTCATTAGTTCAGTTATTAGTATCTGTTGATGGTATAGTGTTTATATTTGGTTTTATGTCTATCCATAAACCAATGATATGTTTCAGAATAAGAAAAGTGCCATATTACCTTTGTTAGTGAGGTTGTTAGAATTGAAAGGCTACAGAGAAATTGACGTCATTAAACACCCTTGTAATGATTTTGGGAAGACAACGCCTAACACTCTCGCCTCTTTATCTCTATCTCTGTAATTCCTCTCTCCCTCATTTCTATCTCCAACTACTCTTCTTTCCTGATTTGCTACTTTTTTTCGCATTCTCTTTCCCTCCTGTCCTGATAGGTGTTCCTCATAGCATACCAGATGTCAGCAATATCTGACATTGAATTGATTCAAATTAAGCTCATGTACTAATATAATGTAGGCTGCAAGTTTACACTGCCTTTTCTTTTAGCATCTCTACTCCTTTCTATCTCTCCCTCTCTCTCTTCTTCCTCTCTTCCCTCTCTCTCTCTCTCTCTCTTCTCACACACACACAACACCCACCACACACACTAATTTGGTCTTTTCATCATCTCCTTACCTTTCTCACTCCTTCATTTTCCCCTCCTCATTTTCCCCTATCTCCTCCACTTCTCTTCTATATCTCATTACTCACCTCTTTAGGCAATGCATAGTTGAGACACTTGAGATTTTTTGTTATTGAGAACGCTCGATGCATGGGTTTATTTATTGCCAATATTTTTTTAAAATATATTTGCTATACAGTATATATAAAGTGCAATCACTTGTATGAACTGATTATATTGTAAAATTGAATATTCTTGTGCACTCTTCTTCTTCCTGAAGCCTTACCCTCAACCTTTCTATCCTATCTCTTCTCAAGGCCCAAGTTTCACCTCATATTGCCTGTGGCATTTTTCTATTTTCTTTATTTTCCAGCTCTTTGTTGGGTGGACTTGTATATTTTATTTTATTTTTTTATTATGTGTCGTGTTTACTTTCTAATTTTCGCGCATTGCATTGTGTCAAATACTTCATATATTGATGATATTGCGTCCTTTTACACTTTGCAAAAGTACTGCATGCCTTTATATATATCCTGTAATACGCCCGTTATTTTAATGTAACTTATAATTCAATGACACACAGTAACTTGCTCCACTTAAACTCTGTTACGTTATTGGTTCTTTTGTATCCTTCCTTACTGCTTGGCCCATTTATTTCCAATTGATAATCCACTTCCCTGAATTTCATGTCATCTTTGCCTCACACATTTTTTCTTGGTAAACTTTGCAGGATTGCAAACTTGAATTTACCATTAATATAGTCAATAAATTCATTTCTCTATTACTTTGTTTTCGTTGTATCAATTTATTATGTGATATCATTACTGTACAAAGTTATATGTAATTCAGCCTTTAGGCTGAAGATTACATGTATGTTTTTGATGTTATTGAATAAAAGACCAATATTATTATTAATGTCGAAGGCCAATAAAAAATATGTTGGAAAAAAAGTGATATAAAATATACCAAACATTTCACGTCTTGCAAATTATTTTCTTTATTCTTTCTTTGCATTATAGTTTTGTGTTCATAATTAGTTTACTCTTTAATATTTTCTAGGTGTTTCCAGATTTTTTGTAACTTTCACCGCATATTGCTTCTACTATTATTCCCTTAGAATTCTTTCTCTACAGTTCTTCTCCTCACATTACTACTATATGATTCTCTTATAAAAACAATTCACTCTCAATATTTTAGTATATCTGTCTCTACACTTCAGTCTTTTGTTCGACAAAATATGTGGGTACATTTACGGCTGAATTTAAGTCAGATCTACTACTCTCTCATTATAATCTTCTCTTATTACTTTTCTCCCTTTTCTTTCTTCTGCGTAACTTACACTCTTTTTTTTTTTTGATTTTCTATATGTTTTCTATGTATTCTTCTCCACATTCTAACTTTTCAAACATTTCTTTATAAAATTCATTTATACAAAAGTGAACTGCGTCATTTTACCACTGTTACGTCAAACATTCATTTTTCTTCCAAATAAGACATACAATATAGGAACAGTTATATTGTGGCTTAAGTGACGCACACAAGCAGCCAGGCTAAAGTCTGTGCAGTATGCACAATTTCTATATTGTTATGCATACTGTAAGCACGCAAAGCTATGAGCCGCCAATAAAAAAAAACAAAAAAACAGCACCCACATAACAAATTGATCTCGAAAGTCAACGTAACTAATCATTCATTAATTTATAAAAGAACCAAGGATTCATTATATTATTTTTATAAATATCTAAGCAATGAATTAATATAACTATTACTAATGGGTGGCTCTCGGTTCGTGCGATATTAGGAGTATATGCAATTTTGATTCAAAATATGTCCAAAGCCAATGCTTGCATGCATGGCTTCAAAAGAGATTACATGCGCTCATGATTATTTGACCCAATTTGCACTCTCTGAGCAGCACAGTTATTTGCTTTACCATAATTCTATATCTTTAGATATCAACTTAGTCAAAATATTTATCAGAATTAAACAGCCAATTAAATACAAAGAAGGTGGGAATGATCAAATTCACCTTGGTAAAAAAAAGGGTTTGTGATAAACCAGGTTATCTACTTTACAGTCCACTTCCATTACAAGCAAGAGTGATGAGGCCAACTTAACTACCATCAGAATCAATATGTCATACACATTTGGCCGACTTACCAAAGATAAAAGCACACGCAATATACAATGCGGTGGAACGCCGCACACGGGCGCTTGAACCGGGATGTACTAATCCCCTCAATTCAATCCAATGAAGAATAATAGGGAACGGTATATCCGGCATAAATCGCCCGCTTTGCGGCGTTCAACGCAGGGAATAGGCCGCGAACTTTATCTTATTTGCGTAAGGCGCCTATACATAATGTTTGAAATTGGAAACAAGAGAATAGCCTCATTACAACAAGAATATATATATCCGGCTGTTATAATGGGAGTGGGCACTGTATGACTTCGTGTTATTACTATACTTACTCCGTACTAAATTCTTTCTTTCAAAGACCTTTTCTAAATCATAACACTTCAGAACATGTGTTATCCAGTATGCAACAATACCTTTATTTTAATCCAAAATATTCTTTGCACTTGTGAATGACATGTACATTAAGCATATATCATGAAGTAAACTCGACAGAGACCAACTAACTTATTCATCAATTGAAATTCAAGTAAGTACTGACTATATCAATAATATATAAGGCCAAAATTGCAACCAAAAAAATGAGGAAGCGGAAAAGATCAAAGCAGCACACTATTTAAAAAGTGTCCAAAATGTTAGACAGTACGTGACCTCTCCCATTAAAACTACCCTCACACAATAGATGAAGTAACTGATCATATTGTTTCATGTCCAATATAGCAGTATAGTTTACTATGTGTGTTATTATAATATCAAAAACTTGATACAAAGGACAATTACCTATTTCCTACAATTCTAAATTAAAATATTAAGCTGGTGATTATAGATTAGGTAACGAAAAAGAGAACCAGGCAAAACCAAAATATATGTATGAAGAGATCTATTGTAGAATATACCTAGCATGATATTCCACCAAGAATTCAGTGAAATGTTTTGAAGAAACAAAATGATGAACAGTTGTTCAAGACCTATACTGCCAATGATACAGGCTCAGCCGGGCTCACCGCATGAATGGTGCGAATGGCTCTCGTGTGTTAAATCACTCCACACAGAGAACCCCATTGTTATACTATGTGAAATTGCTAGAGAATTGGGGTCAGGTCCCCGACTTATCACGCGTATTATACAAAACGAGATTCAAGTAATCATAATTATCAATATAATTCAAGTTATAGGATTCAATCAATCATATTATCCAACTGAAACAAATCAAATTTTTTTCTACCAAAATAATACACCAGAAATGTTATGGAAAACATTTAGTATTAGCGCTGAATTAAATGTATCGACCTGGTGCTTCTACAACGCTTAGTGTTAACTAATCATTAAGTCAGGTCTTAAAAGAGGCATACCCCCAACAAAATGCACACAGCATCAAGGAATTATCTTCCATTCACCAGTATCAAAATTTACATCAGATCAGTGGCAATTATATAAAGTCATCAACGTCTTGTCCAAAGATAACACTAACAATGTCTAATTCAAAATACAATACTAACTAGACAAATGTATTCAATGAAACAAGATATACTCCGGATAAAGACAGAGTTTACGTACTATCGTCTAGTTGGAATAAAAGAGAAGAAAGAGCTAATTTTCCCCAACACGCTAAAAATTAATCTTACTTAATCCAATTCTCAAACGGCATATACATGTAAGTACTCGTGCCTGGTAAAGTACACTTTAAAATTATTAAATAAAAGCTAAGATTAATGGTATGTTTCTTCACATAACATGTAGAAATTAACAAAATGGATTCATTCATTGTATGAAACTTTACATATAAATCTAACTTGAAATAAATTAATTACATCATAACATATCCATACTAAAGCCTGAAAAGAAAGAATAAACGGGAATTCAATTTCTCCACTAAAATACATAACGTTACAGGCATATCTTGCTAAATAATATTTCATTCCTTTATGTAACCATTGATATGGTATTTTTGAAAAAGTTACAAATTATAGATATATACCATAGAATTTTAGGTAGAAAGCAAATCTTTTATCTTCTTCCTATCTCAAAGATAAGAAATATCTTTTTATTGAAGGAGAGAAGAAGGACATAAAATGTAAAGAGCAATAACAACAACATAAAAATCATATATATTCAAAGTCATTTGCAAAAACCTAGAACAATCATTAACCTCGAGCGCAACATACATGTATATAATTAATATATCTCTGCGAAATAGTACTTCATCACAAAAATAGCATATAGTATGATTAAATAGGTCAATTTACTAAGATATAGCTATTCTTTTCCACACTCAACTATTTGGATGGTTTGCTACATAATATAATCAAGGAACCGATATACAACAAAAGAGTAATTGTTTTGACCGTATCATTAAAAAATGCATGCATGAAAAAACAGCCAGTAAAGGTAATTAAAGCTAACTAGGTGATCGACCTGTTCGTCTACCAATTTTATCTCACAATCATTGGACTCGATTTACACAATTAATTTTAAAATAAAAGGGCAGATAAAGGAAAAAACAAAGATTTTATTTATAGTTATCAGAAAAAAAAACTTGTACCCTTTGTCATCATTATTAACAAATTATATTTCAATCGGATTTACAATTAACACATTACGGATATCAATGTAAATGATTTATTTAATAGATCTATATATATATGTCAAAGTTTTAATAATATACAATCTTTACATTATTACAATAATATTATATTTTCAATTGAGATTTAACATTAATGGATAATAACCGATCATAAACAAAACAACTACTCTGGACAACCTCAAAGGGATTCAAATTGCCTAACAATATTTTCATATAACTTTAACTGAACTCACACATCTTGGACGATGATTATACAATTTGTGATCAAAAGATGGCAAATCCAAATTTGTTTAATAATAAAGAGATGATAAATTAATAAAACTTGGAAATGCAGATAATTCCCTTCATTGTACATCCATTATAAATATATTTGATACAAAATAATTATTTCAACACATGTGCAGAGCAAATATTTTCAAACAAAATTAACAACAGTTGATTCATTAGATCCAATAATACACACTTAATTTCCTATATATTCCTTAATCATGTATATACATATTAATATATTGATCCCAAATAATCTACTTCTCCTCACAGAAAAATAGATAAAAAGAGAATATATTTTTGTTTTACTGTTAATATTCAAAACATTTATAACATCTTGTCAAGCCAGATGCAAAATTATCTTTATTGCACTACTATACTTCCAAAATGTAGATGTTACTAAATATATCGCAACACAATTCTACAATTATATGAAAGGTAATATTGATATCATATTCTTTACTTACAGTGAGTGGCAGTGTCAGTTTCGATCTCATCGGGGATATTGTATACTAGCAATATATTTCTATATATATATACTATAATATATAATAAAATATATATAAAAATATATATATTATCACCAATTAATTTTATAACATACACAACCATCCACTCCTGTTATAATGAGACCTTGTACCCAGACAAAAGCAAATTAACATTTAAATACCTTTTTAAAAGAAAACTCTTATTAAAACCCATATTACTGGCACATGTGCACATTGATCGCTTAAGAAATAGATGATGCATCATAATATGAGTTTGTAAGGCGTTAAGAATCTCAAGAGAGCTATGAGCTGATTTCGAGTTGACTCATGAACTCTCCAGTGGCAAGTTTCATCACCTTCATCTTCATTCTCCCCATATCATAACCTCATGCCCCAGCTCATCTCCAAAGACATCCATTTCCATTACGTCTCTCAACCTCAGGTGTTTCACCATGATATGATTTTATAGGAAGAAGGTTATCATTTCAATGTTATCCCACTGAGGACTGACATCCTGCGCTTGAAGTGACCACTCAGTGAGGTAATCCTGAGGACTGATAGCTGGACCTAGATTGATACCAATACTAGCGGGTGTGGGTATACTGAAGCACTCATCTTCATGACTGGGATGATGATGTAGGTGGTGGTGGGTGGCTGCTTGCTGCTGGTTATGATGTCGTTGGTTTTCTACTGTGATGCCTATCTACCATCAGCATCTTCTCCTTGGAGTGCCTTCATCATCCGAGGAGAAGTTGAAATTACCTGCCTTGAAATGAGGAGACGTTTTGCACGTGTTGCGCAAGGCAGATCGCCAGTTGGAGATGGGTGTGTGGAGACAGAGAAAGTCTTGCCGTGATGTAGTAGTCAGAAATCATAGCCTTCTTCCAGTGGAGAGAACCAGTCCTTCATCGTCAACGGAGTAAGGACCAGCTATCCACCCCTAGGGAATGAAATCAAACAAAGGAAATCAATAAGACATTCATATCTAGAGAAATACAGTGAGGTTAATGTAAATAGTTATGTATCATTTTCTCAACCAACATGTTTTTCTATCATTCTGCAATCAAAATAAAAGTCATTGCAAAAATTCAAATAGACCCCTATACCTAAATACTTATTAAATAGAAAGAAAAAAGAAAAAGATATTTGAAGTAAACAACTATGAACATTGTTAAGTGTAATATTTGGTAGCCAATTTATTTTCAATGGAATTTAATATTTATGTATTTCATTTTTCTGAAATATTAAATACAATACAATGATATAAATCATGCACATCATATTCATTATTAGTGTTGGAAATGTTTTTTATTCATGCCTGAAATGGAAAAATGAAAAGTTGTGAATAGTTATGGATCATTTTCAACAAATGTCTTTAAAATCTTTGCTGAGCGGAAAACTGCCCAATAATTGAACAATTTTGCCCCCCACTATTAGCTTTTTCTGATTTCATAGCTTTTAAGTACATACATTACCTGGATTATAAAATTTCAGACTGCAGTTTCAAAAATGTCTAAATACACCACTAATTCACACATGTATATGCACAAATCCAAAACACGAATTTGAAATATAAACTTATAATATTCCAACATAAAATGACTGGTAACTTCTAAAACCAATGTAATATTGATAATACTGTATAAAAATATTAAATATCTCCGTTAGACCCTAAAACTAAACAAATCTCAAAATTCTAAACAAAGGTCTTATGATTAAATATAAAAAACTGACACCTATGCACATTATTGGATTAAAAATATGCTTTACCATAAAAAATATATAAATCTTAATATTTAGAAATGTTGAGGTACATGAAGGGAAAAGGCTTAATACTAAATTAAAAAAAAAAAATCAAGCTATCCCAAAATTAAAACCTATCCATAACATTACCTCAGAAAAGAAAAATCCTATTCAAATATGTTACTTAACTGTTGTTACCATATACACCAAAGGGCGAGATAGAAATAACAAATATATGAGCATCGAATCAGATAACAGCTATGCCAGTGTTCCTTTTATGATAGTATAGAGCTACACAAGGACTGATCATCTCTCTAATCATAGGAGAAAATACACAGATGAATAGACATTTCAATGCCCAGTGTGTAACAAAAGATTTACCCATACAAGCATTTTCAAATGGAATATAAGAGCACACACTCAAGGTAATTCTCATCAATATTTGATCTGTTACACAAAATTTATGAAAAAGCAGCCTTAATTAGATGTATTAGAACCCATCCATTAGAAGAGTCTTTTGTGGAGTTTCTAACAAGAGCTTTTCACATGAAAATGAAATAATGAATAGTAAGCATATTTGGAGACCCACACAGGAGAAAGAACTTTCCAGTGTACTAATTTAAAAGCCTTCAGGAGTGAACATTCCCTAGACATATGATAATACACACAAGTAAAAAGCCATTTCAATGCCCAGTGTGCAATAAAAGATTTACCCAAATAAGGTCATATCAAAAGTCATACAGGTGAAAAGCCTTTTCAGTGTATAGTGTATGGCAACAGCTTTTCCCTGAAGAAAGACTTCAAAATCATACGAAAATCCAGTAAAATCACATGAGAATACATTCAGGAGAAAGACCATACCAGTGTTGCATTTGTGGAAAAGCCTTCATAACCCATCCTTCTCTCTTACTTGAAATTGAGTAAAATGAAAAAGAAAAAATATACATGATTTGAGCCGAGATAAAAGTCCTTTCAATATCCCATTGCAATGTCACTTAAAGAAAAAAATCTAAATATCACGTTTATAAAAAAAAAGATTAAAAAGTTGTCATCTAAGGTAAACAGGTATGCCATTCACGTTTTATTAACTGTTACTTTTTGGTGTATATCCACAATGTTAATTTTATGTCACTAATATGGATTCGGTGACATAATGTTAATACTAAGATAAGTATTTGAGAGGGAAATAAAAAACAGAATAATGGTTAATAAGGAACTAACACTTCCAGAAAAGGGACAACCATGCCCTTATTCATAAAATGCTCTCAAGATATTTTCCTAGTAGGCCTTAAGGGCCTGTCCAACAGAAGGCGCTCATTGTGGCCACCATGCACAGGTCTAATCACCTATAAGATCGCATCTATCGCTAATAGAGACTTAGCAAAATTCAGTTCTCCGCTGGATTTTCAACGAGTTAAACAATAGCCGACGCCAGTTAGGTTGACGTCAATGACCGTAGCCTGTCTTCTCTTGTAGTGACATGGTGCTATCGTAGATTGTTGGCAGATATCTCATGTTTAGCGGCATGGAACGGCGGCCAGTTGTAGGTTGCTGCACTACAGCGCGTACGTTGCAAGCAGTACTGAAGCAACGGCTGGTGAAAATTAAGCCTCCCATGGCCTTTGTCGCCAGCTACATTTTCAAAAATCACTCTCGACCCAAATTATAATGCACATTTTTTAGCAGACTGAGAGGACAATCACGAAACTAAAGGTGACAGGCCGCTGTCAGGTAGAAAACACTCGGATCGCCTGTTACGGTCACAAGGATCGCCACAGTGTGCAAGTTCATATTCAGTTAATTTTAAGCTGCGATAAGAGAAGTCGAGCCGCAAGATGCGCAAAGGTCTAAGCTATTGTACTGATGGATACAAGCTATTGTTAGTTTTTGTCCCCGCCGAACGAGTTCGAGCAGGGGACTATGAAACGGGCTCCTTACGTGTGTATGTGTGTGTGTGTATCCGTCCGTCCGTCCGTGCGTCCGTATGTGATCAAAATCTTCAATTTGCTACTCCCTCACCATTTTTCATCCGATTTCGATTCCGTTAG
>CALNVZ010002100.1:46784208-46844649 GCA_940671915.1 Paracentrotus lividus
TTTTTTTTTTTTTTTGTTGGTTAACTTTGCAAGGTTGAATCGAGTTATACCATTATATGTCAATAAATTCATTTCTCTGCACTTTGTTTTCAGTTGCATCAATTATGTGTATCATTTACTGTGTACAAATTTATGTAATTCAGCCTTTGGCTGCGAGATATGTTTTGATGTTTGAATAAAAGACCATTATCATTATTATGTCGAAGGCCAATAAAAAATTTTGGAAAAAATTTGATATAAAATTTCTACCAATACATTTCCGTCTGCAAATTATTTTCTTATTCTTTCTCTGCATGTAGTTTTGGGTTCATAAATTAGTTTACTCTTTAATATTTTCTAGGTGTTTCAGATTTTTTGTACTCACTCTGTATATTTTCTATATTATTTCCCTAGATTCTTTCTCTACATTCTTTCTCCTCTCATATGATTCTCTTTATAAAACATTACTCTTTCATATTTTAGTATTCTGTCTCTACATACTTCAGTCTTTTGTTGACAAAATATGTGGTACATTTACCTGAATTTCAAGTCATACTACTCTCTCATATCTCTCTATATATTTTCCCTTTTCTTTCTCTGCGTACTACACTTTCCTTTTTTTTGTTTGTATTTTTTATGTTTTTCTATGCATTCTTGCTCCACATTCTTCTTTTTCTTACATTTCTTTATAAAATTCTTTATACAAAAGTGACATGCGTCATTTACACTGTTACGTCAAACATGCATTTTTCTTCCAAATAAGCATACATTAGGAAAGTTTATTTGTGGGCTTTAATGTGACGCGTGAAGCACCCAGGTGCGTGTATGTCTGTCTGTGCGTATGCACAACTTCTTTTGTTACGCATACTGTAAGCACCCAAGCTATGGCCGCCATAATAAAAAAAAAAACAGCACCCAAATCAGATTGATCGAAAGTTGAACGACTAACATTCATTAATTTATAGAAGGACAAGGATCCATGTCTTATTTTATAAAACAAATAATGAGTGGCTCTCGTTCGTGCATTAGGTATATGCGCATTTTACTTCAAAATTGTCCAAAGCCACTTGTTGCACATCATGGCTTCAAACAATTACTTAAGTTATCACATGCGCTCATTATTTTGACCCAATGCACTCGGAGCAGCACGATATTTGTTTACTATAATTTCTATATTCTTCTCAAGATTCTACTTTGTCATAATATTTATCAGGATTAAACAGCCAATTAAATACAAAGAAGTGGGATGATCAAATGCACCTTGTAAAAAAAAAGGTGTTTGTTATAACCAGGTTCTACTTTACAGTCCACTTTCATTACAGCAAGGTGATGAGCCAATCTAACTACCTCAGAATCAATATGTTCATACATTTAGGCAACTTACCGAAAGATAAAGCCACCGCCTTCTGCGTGGACGCCGCACAACGGCGCTTGAAACCGGATGTACTAATCCCCTCCAATCAAGTCAATGGAAGAATAATAGGGGAACGGTATATCCGGCATATAATCCCGCTTTCCGGCGTTCACGCAGTGGGCCCGCGGCTTTATCTTTTGGTAAGGCGCCTTACATATGTTTGAAATTGTAACAAGAGAATAGCCTCATTACAACAGAATTTTATATCCGTGCTTGTTATATTGGAAATGGGCTGTATTGCTCTGTGTTATTACTACTACTACTTCTGTACTTAAATTCTTTCTTTCAAAGACCTTTCTATACATAACAACTCAGAACATGTGTTATCCAGTATGCAACAATACCTTTTATTTTAATCCAATATCTTTGCACTTGTGAATGACATGTCATGAAGCATGATATCTGGTAACTCTGAGAGACCAACTAAAACTTATTTCATCAATGTGGATTCAAAGTAAGTACTGACTATATCAATAATATATTAGGCCAAAATTGCAACCAAAAAAAAGAGAAGGAAAAAGATCAAAGCAGCACACTATTTAAAAAGTGGTCCATGTTAAGTACTGACCTCCCATTAAAACTACCCTCACAAATGATTGATTAACTGATCTGTGCCAATATAGCAGTATAGTTTACTATGTGTGTTATTATTAATCAAATACATTGTAACAAGGTGTACCTATTTCCTACAATTTCCTACAAAAATATTAAAGCTGGTGTATAGTTTTGGTAATGAAAAAGGAACTGGCATAAAACCAAATATATGTATGAGAGATCTTGTGATATACCTTTCATGATTTCCAATGAATTTCAGTGAAAATGTTTGAAAGAAACAAAATGTGACAGTTGTTTAAGACCTATGCTGCAATGAAGGCTCGCCGGAGCTCACCGCATGAATGGTGTGTAATGATCTGTGTGTATCACCCACACAAGAGAATCCCCATTGGTTTTCTATGTGAATGCTGAGTTGGGGTCAGGTCCCCGACTTTCCACGTATTATACTAAAACGCGATTTCAAGTAATATAATTTTCAATATAATAGTTATAGGATTCAATCTTTCATATTATCTAACTGAATCAAAATCAAATTTTTCCTTCTCCCAAAACTATACACCAGATTTAATGGAAAACATTTATATAGCGCTTGATATAATATATCGACCTTGGTGTTTCTAAGCGCTTAGTGTTAACTTATCATTAATCAGGTTTAAATAGTTAGGCTACCCCAACAAAATGCACACAGCATTCAAGGAATTTCTTCCTACCAGTATCAATTTACATCTAGTGTGGCAAATTTATAGTCTTGCCAAATCACTAACAATGTTCTAATTCAAACATACAATACTAACTAGACAAATGTATTCATGAAAGCAATGATTATCCGGAAGACAAGAGTTACGTATCGTTAGTGGAAAAAAGAGAAGAAAGAGCTAATTTTCCCCAACACTGCTTATTAATCTTATAATCCAATTTCTCAAAGGCATATACATGTAAGACTGTTGCCTGTAAAGTACACTTTAAAATATTATTTAAATAAAAAGCTCTAAGATTATGGTATGTTTGTTCACATACATGTAGAAATAACAAAATGGATTTCATTCATTGTAGATTTACATAAACATTGAAATAAAATTATATTAACATAACATTCCATACTAAAGCTCAATAGAAATTATAATGGAATTCAATTCTCATAAATATACATTAACGTTACAGCCAATATCTTGTAAAGTAATATTTCATTCCTTTTGTAACCTTGATATGTATTTTGAAAAAAGTTACAAATATAGATAATATACCTAGAATTTTGGTGAAAAGGCAATCTCTTTTTTTTTTCCATATTCAAATATGATATCTTTTTTTGACAGGAGAGAAGAAGGCACTAAAATGTCAGATCAATAACAAACAACTAAAAATCATATTATTTCACAAGTCACTTGCAAAAATAGAACATATTACCTTCTGAGCGCACATACATGTATATAATTAATAGATCTCTGCTGAAAATTAGTCTTCTCTCAAAAATAGCAATATAGTATGAATAAAATAGATCAATTTCAAGATAATAGCATTTTTCACTCCAACTATTTGGATAGGTTTGCTAGCATATATGATCAAGGAACCGATTACAACAAAAGAGAATTGTTTTTGACCGATTTCTTATAAAAATGCATGCATGAAAAACAAGCAGTAAAGGTAAAAGCTGGGATCGAACCTGTTGTCTACTCAATTTTCTCTACATCATGGACTCGATACACAATTAATTAAATAAGGCAGATAAGAAAAACAAAAGATTTTTTTTTGTCAGAAAAAAAAACTTTCCCTTTTTGTCATCATATTAACAAATTATTTCATTCGGATTTACTCATTACCATTACGGATATTCATTGTAAATGATTTATTTTAACATTGATCTTATTTTGTCAAAGTTTTTTAATATATACAATCTTTACATTTTACAATATTTTATATTTTCATGAGATTTAAACATTAATGGTACACCATCATAAACAAAAACAACTTGCCTACAAATATTTTCATATAACTTTAACCGACTCCAACATTCTTGGAGATGTTTAATTTTGTGATGCAAAAGAAGGCAATCCAAATTTGTTTATATATAGATAAAGAGATGATAGATCAATAAAACTTGGAAATGTATTAATTCCCTTTCATTGTACATCCTCATAAATATATTTGATACAAATATTTATTTCAAACATGTGCAGAGCAAAATATTTTCAACAAATTTAACACAGTTGTCATTAGATCCATATACACACTTTAATTCACTATATATTTCCTTTATACATGTATATACATATCAATATATTGATTCAAATAATCTACTTCTCCTTACAGAAAAATAGATAAAAAGAGAATATATTTTGTTTACTGTTAATACTTCAAACATTTATAACATCTGTCAAGCCAGATGCAAAATTATTTATTGCACTATATACTTCAAAATGTGTACTAAATATATCGCAACGCAATTCTACAATATATGAAAGGTAATATTGATATCATATTCATTACTTACAGTGAGTGGCAGTTGTCATCATGGGGATATTGTATACTAGCAATATATTTTATATTTACCATTGATTTTTATAACATACACACAGTCCACTCCTGTTATAATGAGGTACTCCAGACAAAGCAAATTACATTATACCTTTTTAAAAGAAAATCTTATTAAAACCATATTACGGCACATGTGCACATGACTGGAACTGAGACCAGTGGGGTGTACTACAAAGACTTACGATTGATTAAAAGTTACGATTGATTTTTTCTTGGTAGCCTCATCATGGACAGGATGCTCCAAAGTTGATGATCTTAATCCTAACTCTAGCCCTAACCCTACTCTTAATCATATCCAAATCCTAATCTATGACTGTACCTGGTTTCCAAATGAGGCTGCCGAGAAAAAATCAATCGTAACTTTTAATCAATCTTAAGCCTTTGTGGTACACCCCACAGGTTACATGCCTCATAACAAGAGTGAACATTGTCGCTAAGAATAGATATGCATCATATATGAGTTTGTAAGGGATAAGAATCTCAAGAGAGCTATGAGCTGATTTCAAGTTGACCATGACTCTCAGTGGCAGAGTTTCTATCACCTTCATCTTCATCCTCCCCATCATAATCCTCATGCCCCAGCTCATCTCCAAAGACATCCTTCCATGTACGTCTCTCAACCTCGGGTGTTTCAATGATATGATTATAGGAGAAGGTATCATCTTCAATGTACCCACTGCAGGACTGACTCCTGCGCTTGAAGTACCACTCAGTGAGGTAATCCTGAGGACTGATAGCTGGACCTAGATTGATACCAATACTAGCGGGTGTGGATACTGAGCACTCATCTTCATGATGGGATGATGATGTAGGGGGTGGTGGTGGCTGCTGCTGCTGGTTATGATGTCGTAGGTTTCTACGGTGATGCCTTCTACCATCAGCATCTTCCTCCTTGGGTGCTTCATCATCCGAGGAGAAGTTGAAATTACCTGCCTTGATGAGGAGACGTTTGCGTTGCCGGCGGCGATGCCAGTTGGGTGGGTTGTGTGGAGACAACAGAAAGTCTGCCGTGATGGAGTAATCAGAATCATAGCCTTCTTCCAGGGAGAACCAGTCTTCATCGTCAACGGGAGGAGGACCAGCTATCCACCCTAGGAAATGAAAAAGAACAAAGAAATCATAAGACATTCATATCATAGAGAAATACATAGAAGGTTAATGTAAATACATGAATCATTTCTCAACCACCAGTTTTATATCATTCTTGCAATCAAAATAAAGTCATGCAAATTCAAATATGTTCCCATACCAAAATATTTTTAACTAAAAAGAAATAAAAGATATTTGAAGTAAACTACTATGAAACTGTGAAAGAGTATATTGTGGGTAGCCATTTTCAAATCATGTAAAATATTCAAATAATCAAGGATTCAATCATTATACACATAGTATTCAGTCTTTATTGAGAATGTCAATCCAATGATGCAAAAATCTGAAAGCTGTAAATGTAGTACCACTTTATTTCAATGGCTTTAATATTTTGGTCTTCATTTTCTCTTAAATATTAATACAATAAAATGATATAAATCATGCACATCATATTCATTATTAGTGTTGGAAATGTTTTTTATTCATGCTGAAATGGAAAAATGAAAGTTGTGAATAGTTATGGATCATTTCAACAAATGTTCTTTAAATTCTTGTGAGCGGAAACTGCCCAAATAATTGAACAATTTCCCCCCACTATTAGCTTTTCTGATTTCATAGTTTTAAGTACATACATTACCTGGATTATAAAATTTCAGATGCAGTTTCAAAAATGTCTAAATACACACTAATTCACACATGTATATGCACAATATCCAAAACACGAATTTGAAATATAAATATAATATTCCAAATATAATAATGACTGGTAACTTCTAAACCAATGTAATATTGATATACTGTATAAAAATATTAACATATCTCCGTTAGATCCCTAAAAATAAAAAAATTTCTAAATTCTAAACAGGTCTTTAGGATTAAATATAAAAACAGACCACCATGCACATTATTGGATTAAATATGCTTTACCATAAAAAAATATATAATCTTAATATTTAGAATATGTTGGGTACATGAAGGGAAAAGGCAATACTAAATTTAAAAAAAAAATCAACTATCCCAAAAATTCAAACCTCTCCATAACATTTATCATAGAAAAGAAAAATCCTATTCAAATATGTTACTTAACTGTGTTACCAAATAAAGGGCGAGATAGAAATAACAAATATATAAAGTAAACTATTTGGATTTGGACAAGCACAGACTCCCAGAAGGAGATGGGGAAAAGAAGAGAGATGAAATATATAAAATACACCAAGACTGAGACTGACCTCAGCTGTACACTATTTAAAAGACTTTATTACAACTATCTGTGATGTCAATCTCTGTCCATACTTTTTTAGTTTCCCTGTTATTGTTTTCATGATAATAATGCTATGTTGAATTTTGATAAAAATCTCAATTAGCAAAATGGTCAAGGTTCTATGCAATACAATATATATTTAAAAAACAAAAAACAAATGTGTTCTCAGTGAGATATAATACAGAGTATTATGGGAGGTCTTATGAAATTCTATATAGCTGACCCATGTTTACACAGAGATATGAGAAGGACAGTAAGGTGAATTCAGAATATCAGGAGTAATCGATTAGCAGTACACAAGCTTTTTAGGCTCTCTAACACTGTAAGGGCAATGCTTGCAATATATAACTGCATTTAATTCTAATTAACACAAACATTTTGATTCATCATGCAATGAATACGGTATTCAGTATACACAATAGGCTGTACATTTAGTAAACAAATGGATAACCATGTGTGATTTACCTGAGAGTTTCTCATAAATTTCATGCTAACATACACATACATGTTTTTTGTATCGGCCATTTCAACTTATTCTAATTTACTTTGCAGTTATAAAAAGCCTAAAAATGTTGTTTTAAGATTTTTTTTTTTTTCAAAAACAAAAATCTCCAACAAGATCTCTTTGTTCAGGGACTCAAAACTTATGTTGATAGCAAACTTTTCAAAGATTTCATGTCAAACTGTCCTTTTGGCATAAGATTTTTTTAAAAGTTGAATTCACTCCACCTCGCTGTGAAATAGCTTCTTTTTTTTTTCTTTTTTTTTTGGGGGGGGGGGGGTAAAATACCCAATCATGCATTTCCCCCCACTATTTATTATACTTTATAATAAGAGATTTTCCAGGCTGCTTAAAGAATGCTGATACATTGTCAAACCACCACATCAATACTCTGTGAGTTTATTATAATATATCTTGATTTAATCTGAAAATCACAACCCGGCTACATTTATGGCAACTAAAAAATATTATTCGAGATATGCTTCAACACACCAAATCAGGGACGAAAACCACATCATTATAATAATATATTCAAATGAAACATGGAAAAAATCTGTTGCTATGGCATATTTCAACTTAAGAATGCATTCTCAGACACCAGAAAAATTGGGATGCAACAAAAGGTATTACGGAAGCAGTATATATTCTAACCTCATATTAGATTTAGAAGTATGTTTTGTTCCTACCACGCCTCAAATGGGATGCATAAATATAATTATTGTTGTATAGCTTCACATTGCACTCTGATATAGGTTTCCAAAACACCAGAAATTGGGATGCATTAGTATTGTAACTACAACTAGCAACAGTTTGTTTTCACACTTAAAATTTAGATTTAGATATTGTTTCCATCACATAGGAACTGGGATGCATAAATATGATAATTGTTGTATAGCTTCACATCGCATTCTGATATAGGTTTCCAAAACACCAGAAATTGGGATGCATTAGTATTGTAACTATAACTAGCAAGAGTTTGTTTTCAAACTTAAAATTTAGATTTAGATATTGTTTCCATCACATAGGAACTGGGATGCATAAAGAGGGAAAAATATTGAATTAATAACCAACACATTACCTGACTGTAACCACAGAGCTATTAGTCTTGCTGTACCACCAAAAAGTCAGAACAGAAACATAATCACATTTTAAACCAGGAAAATATACTCGCAGTCACATAATTGCGAGTTTTAATACAAAATATTCTGCATTCAACACTGCTTTACTTTTACAAAAGGAAGCAAGTGACAAAAAATGACACATCTTGTAAAAGAGTAGGCCTAAAATTAGTCCGCCATTTACACAGACATTAATGCAATGCCTGAAACAACATATCTTTTAGAAATTGGTCATAAGAGTACAATACATTAAAAAAATGAAAACTCAAATTTTGTAACATGTCACTGGCTTCCGATTGTGAAAGTAAAGCAGAATTTCCTCTATTCGGATTGGCCCTTAATCAACTTTCCTTCCTATTACAGTATTCATCAACAAAACTTTAAATATTCCAATCTGATTTAAATGAACTTAGGGTAAAACAAACTCCTCACAGTAGATATACGCTTGATGGAATAGCTATTTTCCATAAAACTCAAAATGAGCAACGATAAAATAAATGTAAGAAATCAAATAATGATGAAGTTTATGTAAGTTAATCAAAATAAAAATGAATATAAATGTATATGTATTTGCACATTGCATCCATTAGAACATGCCTACACAGTGCACTGTTATTGTGTTATATCACCAAAATGTAAAGTATATTTTTACTCTCGGCATAATTTCATAAAACTGCCTGTGAGATCTCAGAATATACACCCTGTATCTGCAGGCAAAATGCTAGCATTCCATTTAAAATACTGAGCTATTACAGTAACGCTCATTTTTTATCATGTGGCATGCAAAATGTGATTGTAAATAAAATATAATGCAAACTATAATTGCAGTATACCCCCCCCCTCAATTAAGAAAAACACTTCACTGTAGTCAACCATGCACATTTCAGCTGATGAGAACTGAAAGTAATATGTCAAGCTTTGGACTATTCTATAGAAATCATACATCTTCAAGCAAAATTTTGCATTGAAAAGAATACTTGATTTCATTTAGAACAAAACAATCCATTCAAAAGAAAAGTAGCAGGGCTAAGAGAAAACTATAAATAAACAGATTATGGCGCAGTATGTCAATTCATTCTAGATAGACTTGTAATTATTAGCACGGTTAAAATACATCTATTCCCACTTTATGATATATGTGATTCATCATATCAAAATCAGACACAAGTCCCCAGGAACGAGTCAAAGCTTCCAACAAAACAATCCATTTTTAAAGGCTTTCCCCTAATCATTTCTAAACATATTTTTTTTACAGGGCATACAAGAAACATTGAAAATTCAGAAAATCCAAAAAAAATATTCCCCCCCCCCCCCAAATAAGACAATTTTTTATTCTTTTGCCGATTTCCTCAACACATTGTGCTGAATTCGCTACGCGACGTGTGTCTGATTTCGATGTGATGCATCACATATGTCGTATGAGTGCATTAAACTGAAAATATTAGTATATTACTTCATGCAGTATAGAATTTTTTTAAGATACTCCCGTGGATAGTTACAATGTCTATATATAAAGTTATGATCCATGCAGGTTCGGCAGCTAGAGCCTTACACAAAATACTAAGAGAAGTTCGTAGCACATAGGCCAAGCTTCGTGAAGGCCACAGAGGCCCATGCAGGGGGGCAAGATGGGGCATACAGGGGTGTAGGGACCAGAGCCTTAGCCAGAGGCTGCTCAAGGGGAAGAAGAAGGAGGGGGCTAGGGGATCAAGGAAGAAGGAGGTAGGAAAAAGGAGGTACTGACCCCATATTGTACCGCCACCCTAGACGTAGACGATGATTGGAAAGAAAGCACATAGAACAATCACTTTAAGAAAGAAAGCACAGCGACACAAAAATACTGCAACAATAGATTACAGAGCAAATGAGAGAAAGAAATATGGTTGCATTTGCTATCATTTTAAAAGATGAAACAGTAAAAGATTTCTATAGACACAAAAAAAAAAAACAATTGCTACAGCCATATTTTTTCCAGCAATAAGTAAAACACCGAACAGCGATTATATCTGTGCACAGGAAAACTAATGAAGGAAATAAATAGCCAAAAAAAATAACTAACACTGGACTACAAATTTATCAATTTGAGACTGAAAGGAAAATCCTACTCTTTTTTACTAAAATTTTGCAAAAACAAAAGCCCAAATGACAATATGAACAATAGTAAGAGAGTTGAGGTGCACTTGGCAAAGAGTACTTCTCCTCAAGTAAAAATTATTTTTTGATATTGAATTTTGAATAGTTTCATTGAATATAATTTAAGCTGACTGCCATTACAGTGACAGAATCACTCATTGTGAACCAAATGAGGATGATATTGATTCGACTTGATAGTGATCCCCTTTTTGCACAAAGTAGAACAAGCATAACATATTTTGAAAAATTGCTCATATTTCATTTTCTCTATTAAAACAGAAAATACACTAAATGACAGCTTTGTAAAAACTAAAAAACAACAACAAAACACTGAAACAAATTAAAACTTACATAATAAACAAATCTAAAGAAAGTACCTAGAATAAAACATTTATTATCACAAATCAACAGCCATTTGAAAACAGATTTTTAATAAAAACAATCAACATTTCTCCTTGGATTTTCACGAAGTTATCTTCCAAGTTATTATGTTTCAATGATGAATCTGCCTCTGCTCTAATGAATTCTAGAGTTTGAAAATACTTTTTAAAAATATTTTATAACTGTTGTAGACACTAATCATCCTAAGCTGATACTGAGAGATGTCCCCAATGTGGTGTATGAAATATGAAAAAGCTGGGTCAAAATGGGAAAGCATTATGAACACTAGCAACACTGCCCTTATAATCCTTCAGAAATTAAGCATTTTATATTCATAGCGTGTACATGTATATGCAATTTTTCGATGTACAAATGAAGGAGACATTGATTTCATGGCTACTGCATGAATTGAGCACTAATATTACACCACTAAAACCCATTTATGACAGAGAGATAGAAAGAGAAAAAGTGACATGCTTTAGGGGTTTTACCTTGTTCTTGTTTTGGTCAAATCTAAAACGGGAGAGCATGAAAAGCAAGCATGGAAAGAGACAAATAGAAGTTGATTAATATCATTTGCTTCAGATGTAATAATTAAAACACAGTACACACATGTACAAAATGCTCCATGATAATTATATTTGAAGTTTAAACTATTGCTTCTGTTTTGATATATTTTTTCCCCAATTGATAAGTCTCTTCATATAGCACCATTTTTTTCTCCATAGCATTCTACTTGTTTTGAACTATACCTTTTTCTTAAGCAAGTTGACAAAATCTGTTTATCTATTTGAAAGAAAAATCTTTCTACAGTTTGATCTCACATCAAATCAGCAATTCATGCTTTCTTCTTTAAAATCACCAAATTTTATAAATTGTCCATCTATAATTACATTTAGATAAGATAATTTTGTTTCAGTGCATGGAACATTTATGACATGAGGTAAATATTAGAAAATATACAAAAAACTTACCAATGTAAAAGTGTTATGGTATTGAAAACTAGTTATTATCATGAAAACACTTTATGTATGATGCATTGAGAGGAGAGTTAAAATGCAAGAATTTCTTATAAAATTTAGATTTGAGAACACAAAGATTAAGGACAAGACTTGTTTATATATAAATCAACATGAATCTGCTTCTTTGGAATGTTAGATCAGAAGAATGACAATGAAAAACTTTTTGAACAATTATTAACTTTAAACATCAACATAAAGGACTTCCTATGCAAGGAGTTTCCCTCATCAAAAATGCCTCCTTTAGGTGAGAAAGTTTGTGCAGTAAACCTACAATGTAACATGTGTCATTAACAGAGTGCTATACTGCAAAATGCTATACCGTGTATGCAAGAGAAGCATACAGCATTTTATCAATATATACAATAGCATGCAAACTTGCTAACCTATAGGAGACATTTGTGATAAGGCAATGGGGTTTGAATGTTGGGATAGGGAACACTTCATACATACAAATATTAAATTGAAAACTGTAACAGAAGTAAGAATAGGTTTAATGTCAAAGGTAGAAAAATAGGGATATGTCCAAGAGGAAGCACTGCATCATTTTAAAAAAATGGAATTTTTGATGGGGTTACAAAAAGTTTGAATTCACAAGAATTCTTACAGAGCACGCTATTGAAAGAAGAAGTCATCTCTGTGCAAAGTAGATAAATAAAAGCAGATATTTATTTTGTGATATCAAATATTGGCAATAGATATGTACAGTCAACCTTGCGTAAGTCAAACTTGTATACATGTACGTCAAATACTGTATGAGCCAATATTTTCGCGTCCAGATA
The DNA here is from genome assembly GCA_940671915.1 of Paracentrotus lividus. NCBI lineage: Eukaryota > Metazoa > Echinodermata > Echinoidea > Camarodonta > Echinidae > Paracentrotus > Paracentrotus lividus. The sequence goes on from CALNVZ010002100.1 coordinate 46,796,974, forward strand.
TTTTCACGATTTTGGATCAGTTGGGGAAACTCGCGGGAGCAAAATTTCACGATTTTGGTGATGACTTCATTACCATAAAGAGCCTTGTACTAAAGTGGAAACTTTCGCGATAACCGATTCGCGAAATCCACAAAAATAACCACGTATACAGTAATAGAAGTCCCTTTCAAGACATCTTTTCTTTATATATTATATTGTTTTATTCCTTCACATATGAAATTATTTCTAGGTAAAAGCAACAAGATTTGAATAGGGCAAGGTTGACTATTTATGTACATGTACAATTAAAGGTTAACAAAATGAGAAAAGGAGAAAAGATTTTTTTTTTTTTTTAATAATCTATAAGCTTCATGTAATATAATTTGTTGAGCTGTTCATGTAAATTTCATGGTTTAAAGTATGGAAGCATTATCATTGCAACTGGTTGAATAGTAGAACCAATTATCATCTCTATTCTAATGATCCTCTTTTTCAATGCCAAGACCATTTCAAGTACTATAACTTGAACTTAATGGACTCCCTGAATCTCATTCCAATGTTTAATCCGTGCCCATGGCATAAGAAGATTTAAACATTGAACTCACACTACCCTATCAGGCTCGCATCCAGGATTCACATAAGTGTGCAGGCCAAATTGTCTGGGTCTCTATTATGTTTGAGCATGGGCCAATACATTCAATTGTGTGACCTAAGGCTGGATCCCTGAATGCCCATGTACTAACCTCTTAACTTCTTCAGGTATGTAGACATACTCCATAGAAACCAAGGTCTTCAGCTCAGCTAGGGACTTGACAAACTTCAGCTTGTTACTAAACTTGTGGCTATACAAACAAGAAAATATGTCACATGGATATGAAACAGATCTTGTATGTATCTCCACTTTCATTAGTAAGTAAAGTCAAATTCATTTACTATTAGTATTTTTTACTATAAATGTGTAAGTGTTATGTAAATCTTGCAGGAACCATTTGGTGCTCAATGTATTTGGGAGATGAGAACTTAATAGTAGTGGCAATGACAGACTTTGGGGTACAATGTACATGTAGAAATTTACACAATAAACACCAATTTTTATTAAACTACCACAAATGTACATACATTAGCTGGCCTAATACATGTACATTTCATGGATGTCACAACTTTATCAAGTTGAAGTGTTTAAAATTAGTATTTCATTGGAAGCACCATGTGATTGGACATGAACAAGCACATTTTCACTGTCATAATGTCATCACTTTCCTTTTTATGACACTATTTATGTTTTCAAAAAATTGGTTCACACAAGTCACTAATGATGTTTGGAGCATACCTGATGAATGGTTTTGTGAGTTGAACAATAGCCTTGAGCCATGTGGTTGGATGTACTAGGTAGAGTCCCTTCAAGCTTTTCCTCAACCTGTATAAAAACAATATTACACATTACATCATCAATCTTCTTCATTCCATTTTTTTTTCAATAAAAGACCCTATGCAGATCTTTAAAGAGAATGAGCAAAGTCTGTTTGTTTTTTGATCAAGCTAGAAGAAATAAAAATTCTTGGGATTTCCTGACTACAAATAGACGTTTTTACTCATTAAATCAATACATGTGTCATAAAAAGAGGAATTATCAATATAGATAATCTAAGAAAATGAAACACATGTTATTTCAAAGGCAAACAAGAGATAAAAACTGTTTGCAATTATAAATGCAGTAGTATCAATTCTAAATTATCATACATAATGTTTTTATGATATATTTTTCTTTGTCTGGTATATGTAATGTAACTCGAGAAGTAACTAGGATTCTTTTAATAAATAATGTTAAATTTATCAACATAATGTACATGCATTTAATCTAAATAAAGCAAAGTTTCTAATCTTTCAATCATGAAGACTCCACCTACTTTCTGTCAATCATCTGGTAGCACTTTCTCATCCATCCCAGAGATGGTACCTTAGCACGGGATGCGGAACCATGGAAATAGATAATGATGTATTCCTGAGCCACTAACAGCTCCAAGGTGCTCACAACATAGAGAAATAGATTGTTCATGATGTAGGTGTAATCCTTCTTGGATTTCTCAGGGAGATAACAGGATGCAAAGACGATGATAGCATTCAGACCTTCGCCGTAATAACCTGATATCAAAGTATACATATCAATAATTTGTTGATTTTATATTGCTCAATTTCTATAGACGAATTCAGGCAGCATTTCATGGAAGTGAGCCCTCTACAAAACCAGACAGTATTTCATGTAAAGCTGGGAGTTACCTAGTGTACTACGCATGCGCCATGTGCACGTATGTCTGCGCGTTTTTCTTTTCTTCTTACATTTTCTTTGTTATGCATACATCTGCACACAAGGAGCAGGCGTAGTACATGGGTAGCCCCCCAGCAATGGCTGCCAACATGACAAAACATTACCCAAAACGAGTTCCTCCATAGAGATCAAAGAATTTTTAAAGTTATACACTGCATCCAACATAAAGTGGAAACCAGACGGTATGTCATTTTTTTCAAGGAAAGGTAAATAATTGAAATAAATGAAATATTGAATGCATCATTTTAAAGTTCAGTTCTTCTACTCCATTTTGATACCTAATACAATATACAAGAGCCATGCAAAAGAAGTGTTTGAAATTGAATTTTTGAAATCAAAGTGGATTCTCGTTGGCATTTCTTTTTACATTCTCAAATTTGGTTCATATCATCAAATCTCTCAATAAATATGAATCACTTGCTGAATCTGATGTCAAAAGTAAGAAGATAAAATGGACTTTAAAATAATACACATCATATTTCATGAATTGTAACAAGGGTAGATTGCCTTCATATCAATGATATACACATGCAGTCCTTGTTATCAGAAGAACAAGACTCTTCCATTATACAGGAGGTAGGATTCATACTAACCTCCATGAGATAAGACCTTCTTGTAGGGGTTGATTGCCTTCATATCAATGGTATAGTCCTTGTTATTAGAAAAACAAGACTCTTCCATTATAGAGGAGGTAGGATTCATACTAACCTCCATGAGATAAGACCTTCTTGTAGGGGTTGATTGCCTTCATATCAATGGTATAGTCCTTGTTATTAGAAGAACGAGACTCTTCCATTATACAGGAGGTAGGATTCATACTAACCTCCATGAGATAAGACCTTCTTGTAGGGGTTGATTGCTTTCATATCAATGGTATAGTCCTTGCCCCCTAGATTGACCTTTCTCCATCTCCACCTATCCTCATGCTCCTCTCTGGCTGTGTATTCCTCGATTGGTTCTGCTTTGTTCATCGGAGTATCATCTACATGAATATAGTAAACAATGGTAGAAAAATATGCGTTGTGATTGGACAGATCAGTACCCCCTGACCTACCTTGAATTTGTTATCCATTTTTGTAGGGTAAAGCTCGTGTTAAATGAATGGAGAGTATCAATTCTATCGTTTATTTTATTGCGCTTGCGCGTAATAACGTTACAATGGTGCGCACTAAAGCTCATTCCAATGGATACACGGAGCAACAATATACATCACAATAGCTTAATTAGCACAAAAAATTTGGCAAAGACAAAACCAGATTAGGCAAATTCAAAGATCTAGAGGTCTATTTTACTGTAATAGATAGTGAACGTTCCATCATACAATATTACTGGACTTTAATGTACGCCACATACTAAATTATCCCTCGTGCAAATCTATTTCACCTCGGCCTGCGGCCTTGGTGAAACAAACATGCACTCGGAATAATTTAGTGTTGTACATATTCCAGTATATATATTCTAGAGTGTCAACAATTTATATAATATATATCACATACCATGACTTCATCTGATATATATCTTATTAAGTGTCACAATATATGGGAGTTTATTATCTCCAGGTAAGGAAAAGAAATCACGGTTTGTGTCTTTGAAGGGGTGAAAGTAAAAGAAAATGATGGAAATATTTTTGTCACAATTACATTATGCTGTTTAAGATTATTTTTTGCACAATCAGAATATATGAAAAGCAACAAGACTTCTACTCGAGAGAATGAACAAAAATTAGATTAAACCACATTATCCTGATCTGTAATCAATTATATTGCTCAATCCTCATCTTATTATCTTTTGTCGCCTGCGTACAGTACTTAATGTGAAGAGTCTAATTTATATTATAATTCCATTAAGAAACATTATTATATGACTACTTAAATTTAAATCAATACATTGTATCATAATTAAATCAAACAGAACAGGGTTCCCAGCATTTCAAGAAAACAAAATTCCCTGATTTTTCCCCAATGAAATCTAAAAATTCTCTGATAATTATTTAAACCCATTTCTAGTTTAACGTGTTTTCTTTGTTGTCGCCTTGAACTATTTGCAGTATAAAACACTAGTCTGACTGACTACCGAACTTTTGATTTTTGGGCCAATCAAAATTCCCTGACTTTTCCCTGATTTTGAAGCAATTCTATCAAATTTCCCTGACTGGAAAGAATTAAAATAATTTTCCCTGATTTCCCTGATGGGCTGGGAACCCTGACAGAATATTGAGAGAAAGTGCTTGAGAAGAAGAAGAAGATATATTACCTTCCCAGGACATTTCTGTACTGGTAGGGGTAAGAATAGCAGGAGTGGTGCCATCATCTGTATGTTGTGCTGCATCATCTAGATTAAGAGATAGTTCTGCTCTGATCTTCCTCCTCTCCTTGGGTCTAGCTCCAGATAAATCCTTGGATCCTGCCAATGAATGTGATTGATATCATAGATACAGTCCACTCCCATTTTAATGAGGTTCTTGGGACCAAGATAATTACATTGCTATAACAAATCTTGTTATACAGAACAAATGGGCACGTAGACACTCATACCTGAAATTGGGACCTGGGGGGCATTTCATCAAAGGACTTGTCAGACGTTTTATTCGGCAATCTGTTATAAGCTACTGAAATGCTTACATCTGATTGGCTGAGAGCAATTTTGTCGCATAAGATCTCATATTTGCGCATGTTATAACAAGATACGACTTTAATGAGCAGGGATAACATTTAGTTCTAAAAAGGCAATTTTCCTGGTTGAAATGTAAAACGTGTTTATATTACGTTTCTATGTTATTAAACAAAATAGCTGGCTTTGTCCAAGGACCTTGTTATAATGGGAATGGACTGTATGAATAAGAAGTATTGTGAATATATGATTTTACAGTTACACAAAGATTTTCTCAAAAATAGAGGAATCTAGGATTCATATTTGTAACTTTACTGAAACGTAGGTTTGATTCCTCCAATATAGTTTAGCAGGTATAAACTGAATCAAGTTTGCAAATATATTACAGATATCTTACATGCCAACTATGGAATTTTAATTCATGAAAAAGCCAGTTACTGAAATAACTAAATGTAGATTGCGTATCCTGAGGTAGCAAATCAGCAAATTGAAAAAAATTTACACTGTTTCATTATTTGAAGAGTTTCATTCCAAAAGGGACTAAATCCACTTTTGATGAAAATTGAGTTATTGATATCAGGGCATTGTTCAGATACGTACCCATCTGTGGGAAAAATAACTTACCTAAATTTTGATTGCAACTTCCAGAAATTGCAACTTTTAATTTCAATTTTCCATAGACGCCTGTACAAAATCCGGCAAAGAAATGCCATTTACTCTGAAGTTACAAAAGTGGATTTAGTCCCTTTTGGAATCACGCTCTTCATTTACTGAAGAAAAATATACTTTCAATCATACATGATTAAGCTGACCTTGCTCTTGTAAGTCATTACTGACTTTGAATCACCAAGAAGTCAAACTAAAAGGGCTCCAAGGACAAAGTAATTTCTAAGTGCAATGGATTCACAATTAAACAGGAAATAATTCAAAGGAACTTGTTGTCTATTTACCTGAATTCTTGGATTGGTTGTGTGCTTTCTCTGCTTCCGCATCATCATCATCACTGATGTTATCTAGATCAATGCTACCTTCACTGAACACCGAGTTGACACTCTGTACGCTCAGTCTGTTTAACAGACTGTTGGGTCTTGTTAACTTCTTCTCACGCAGGATAACACCATCAGATGCAAGCCTGCCATCTATAGTGTGTTCAGCTCCATCACCAGATTCACGCTCATCCTACACACAAAAAAAAAGTTATATTTCAATACTAAAATACTTGATGCAATGATTGAACCTCAAACTATATTTGTTGTAGATATCAATTCTTGAACATATCTGGACAACTATCTTCTAGAAATTTACCCCCTTGACAACTACACCTCATAAACCCTCTCCAAGGACAAATAATCACAAAGACAATCACCTCTCTGAACAACTACATGAAGTAGTTGCCTAGGGGTTTTGTCCTGGAATAATCTCTGTTAAATGTAGTGTCATCCTTTTTCACAAATTGTGAAAACTAATGCAACTTGGCATAACTTTAAAATACTGAGTATGATCGACCTATACTGTCTATTCAATCTTACTGTCATAGGTTGCCTAGATCAGTAATATGAAATGAAAATCTGACTACCAATCTAGATCAGCTCTCCATCAACATCGTTTATATTACAGCACGGACCACACACAGCAATATACACATGGCGTGTCAGCGTGCATTATTCTCTGCGCTAATGCTCAACGGTCGATTTGAATTTCGCACTGTACGGTTTATTTTCCGAGGTACAAAAAATTAGGAATGAATTTTGATAATCGCAATATAATGATGAACATACACATTTGAGCTTAATCATATTGTGGGCAGATAAAGTCATTGATATACTACTATATCCACTCAAAAACTAGAAATGTAAGATTTTTTACTGTAAAAGGATGACACAGTCTTTAAGAGCCTGAAGTGCATAAATTCATATCCTTTTAAAGGGAATCTAGTGTAGTGGGATGGTGTGGGGAAGATGAAGAAAATTATTGTGAGCTTTTCTGTTATTTTCATGATATTTGGGAAGAATATCATAATAAAAAGCTCCGCAAGAAAAGATTGCTCTTCAAATGCCCAAATAGTCATAATATGATCAAAAATATACCACACAGCTACCAAGTTTGGGTCCCGAACATTTTGTGTTGCCCCATGCATGCGTTTCTGTGTAAATGCATTGACTAAAAGCTGAAGTGGGTTAATTTCTTATCATTTTGGCATTTCCAAAACCTCACAGCACAAAATAATGCTTAGGTGAAATATCATCAACCTCTCCAATTCACTTTTAGACAGTGTCTTCCACATTTCAATGCCATGACCAGAACACTAGTTTCACTTTTAACAGTAGGCTATCAACATTATTTGGGCTCTCACTGACAATATGTGATGACTAATAGAAATCAACTGGTCTGGGCCTTAATGCAAGCTGTAAGATTTATATCTAGACACAAGTTTTTTCAGGTTTTTTTTCTTCCACTTTTTACTATATCTTTAGAAATATAAGCCTACAAGATTCAAGATAACCCCATGGAGATGAGCAAGAATAACAAGATGTCACTTGTATATCTTCTTATGAATACAGAAGTCTAACAAATTGCAATGTACCTTGGGAACAGGTCTCTTGTAGAAGGCATCTGACTGCCCTTCTTCTGATTTCTTGACTCCATTCTTGTTTCCTTGGAGTGCCTGTCTAGAGTACTCATCATCCTGCCATTCATCATCCATAGATACACCTCTTCTCATCGTATCCACCGAGTCCAGAGATTCCTGACGCATGGACGGAGGATCCTCCAGCTGTAGGTTCCTTCTTTCTGCTTCCTGGAAGACAATATAACCACACACACAATTTGGAGTAGAAATGAGATAAATATGTTTTCCCAATACAACGTAACATCTCTTTTATTAGCCATATTTTGGGAAAGACTTTCTGGACAAGAATTAACCAAAGAATCCAGAGACATCTGAAGCATTGATAGAGGATTGTACAGGTGCAGATTCCTCCTCACTGCATCTTGGAAGAAGTTATTACCAATCAGTTGTATCAATCAGGTATGATCGTCTAAGCCTTGGATTAACCTATAACATCACCATTAGAAAGACCTGAATTACATGTTATCCCCAAGCCAAGTCATTGCATAACACTTGCTATTACAGTAACTTTGCAGTCAATGGTAACTTTCACGAAATACTTGACTTTGATTGGCTGTTGAGCAATGTTACCATGGAACTTATTGGCAAATTTACTATAATAGCAACTGTTTAAGCAACTGGCATCCAGGTCATTTAGAATTAAACAGAGTCCAGAAAATAAAGAAACACCCTCCTTTTCAGTCCCTTTACTTATATCTCTGAGGTGTTCAACCAAATCATTCATAAATTATGAACAACTTTATGAACAACTGGTGTCAGTTCTTGTGCTAAATGATTGAGAATACTATTAGTATAGCACCAAAATCCAGTCTTTCATACAGTCATTCGTAACTTACAAATGACTTCTAGACTTCTAGAAACACCATCCAGGTATCTTTGGAAAGGGAAGATCAATGCTTTCATTTGCCCCAAATATATTTCGTGTAAACTAACCTCTTGTTTTGCTCTGATAGCATTCAAGATGGCTTCCTTCTCATCCCACTCCTCCTCTAGATTCTTAGTAACACTCTCATCCACCGAGATGCTCTTCTTATCAAATGGTGACATTGGTAGAAGACGCACTCCTGTATCTAATACTTCAGCCTGGTATACAAACAGAGTCAACAATTAAATCTTGAGAAACTGGATGATTGCGAACATTAATATGCCAATATAAACAGCATTAGTCAATATTAAATATTGGTAGAATATTTACTTGAGCCTAGGATTTCTGTAACTTATATCAAGGAAATTTTATTCCGACGTTCAATTTTCTGTTTTTTGTGTAGAACTGTGATCAATGTGCCATTTCTTCCCCCCCCCCCAAAAAAAACACCTTTATAATATACATATTACACGCTGTAAATATACATGTATGTATTCAATGAGTTGCTACAAAGCCAATAATCTTGTCATATTACTTTAAAACATGCAGTTTGAAACACCATACAATTATAGTAACAAGCATGCCTACCATACAGCATTTTTTATACATCACTTTTTGTCCACCCAGAAATTGCTCAAGCGGTTACCTAGTTCAAGATTTAGAATTAAAGATTGCAAATACAAGCTAGCACAATGTCATGTATACACAAGAATAAGGGGAAATATCATGTTTAGAAGAAAGAAAGAGGCAGGACTACAAACTTTTCATTTATAATTTACATGGATAATAATGGTACCTGTTTGATTCAAACATGCAAGTAGACATGGTTGGGTGATTCTACAGTCATTTCTTGTTTGTTGTGACAAAGAAATCCCTGAAATATGTTTGTCTTTATGATATATTCACGAATAGCTAGCATGTCAAGAGTATGACTACAATGTTTGATATTCGTGATTGCTTGATCTTTGATATTGAAATGTAGTTTGCACAATGCAGCTTTATGAAAAGTGGAATGGTATTGTTGCAAGTGCTAATGGTACACAAGGTGTGTCACAATGTGTGTGTGGTCAATGATATGTAAAATGACAGACATTGTACGACTACAATGAAGGTAGGACGCACGTCAATAAGATCTTAAGATCAGAACACAGCAATCACAAAGTCATTCAAAAGAAGACACAGACACAGCATGCAAAGAGATTCATTTCATTTTATTTTTGAAAAAACACCATGAGACACAAAGTTGAAAAGGAATAGATTTGATTCAGTCTAGATGAGTAGTTTGCAGAAAAGGCCATTTTAAAGGATTGATAACTATTTGAAAATGAAGGCAATTCAAAAGGCAGCATGCATACACATATCAATCAAAATATTCAAATAAACATAAAAACCCACAGCAACCAAACAATCGTGCAAGGAAAGTGATCTGAAGGGAAATAACTCTGTCTAAGGAAGTAACTGATTTCATTGTAATGTTATAAACAAACTCCTTTCATCTTGATGAATACTGCAAATTAATGTTATGTGCACATTCTCACTACATTTAATTTTTTTTAAAGCTGAAATGAGCAAACTACACCACAAGCTAAAATACTAAACTGTGCCTAGTGACAGAAAGACGCACACTTTTGTTTTTGCAATGGCACACAGAAAGGAGTGAATATTGTGAGTGTTGATTGGTTACCTCTTGATCGGACAGACTGCCAGGAGTGCTTGTGACACTCTCAAAGTCTGGTGTAAAGAGGCTGACTGGAGTGTCCCCAGAGAGGATAGATCCAGGAGACATTCCAGCGGGTGTAGATGTGGCAAGACGACTCTTCTTGGATGGGGTTGTTAGGAGTCCCTGTCCTGATGCGGTGAGGAGAGGTAGTTCTGTAGGACGGGTGATTTTGTTCCCTTCTCCAGGAGAGAGTCCACCACCATCATCATCGGAGTCAGCTGAAAAGCTTCCTGCAGTGAGAGATTCCTCAAGGCTCACCATCCTTTTGCAGTCCTGAGAAGTCTGAGGTGCACTAGCAGTATCATCTTTTTTCTGATAAGCAATACTAGAATCGTCAAAATTATCATATTCTTCCTCAAAAACATCATCATCTACATCACGTGGCACTATTTCTTCCGCTACCATATTTCTTTCTACTTCTGCGTTGCCAGGCTCTTCCGAAGCACTGTCATGGTCTGACTTGATGTAATCTTCAGTTGCCTTCTTGATAACATCACAGACAATCTCCCTTGCTACATCTTCAATATTCACAGTCTCGTCTTCTGAAGCATGATCTTGAAATCCTTCTTCAAAATCTTGAGAAGGCGATGTTTGTACTTCATTTTGCGTAAGTGGCACAATGACTTCATCTGAGGACGTAAACTCTTGTGCTGCATCTTGAGTATGCTCATTGATGGATGTTTCAATGTGAGGAAGAAATTCTGAGCCCATTTCATCCTCAATGATACCAGCATCATGTGCTGGTGATACTTGTATATCAACCTCCGGAATAACATCAGTTGACAAGAAGGCAATGTCACTTTCAAGTTTAGCAGATTCTTCTAGTAGATCAGAGTATGTGTCATCAAAGTCATCATCATCATTGCTCAACCGGTAGAAGTTGGTTGGATTGTTCTGTGCTTCAGATGTTGTGGCTGGTGCAATCAGCTCATCAATTGCTGCAGTAGCTCCCATCGGCTCATTTTCTTCAATGGCCTCTCCGCTCTCCCCTGAATACATATCAGAGTCAATACTACCTTCTGTATAAAGAGCAGGAGTAACCTGTACTTGTGGAACTGTCTGTGCAATACTTGATGAAAAGTTATCATCAAATCTATCCTCTTCCTCCTTATGTCGGGTCAATTCAGATCCAGGTGCATGTAGATCATCTGTATTGTTTTCTTGGTCATGGCTTTCTTCCTCTCCTTCATCTTCACTTGATGCATACTGTTCAGATTCCATAACAAATGCTAAGGCTGTGTTTGTAACTGGCATGTTCTCAACAATTGGTACAATTTCTTGGACAACATTGTCATCTTCATCAAAAGTCTCTTTGTCTCCATTATTATATTGGAGATTGTTAGCTTCATGTGATTCTTCAAAATCCTCTCCAGATTCCATGATGAAAGGCATGGCAGTTTCTTCTGGCTGTGTGTATCTACAAACAAGGATTTCTGGATTGTTTTCCTCAGTGGCTTCTCCACTTTCAGACTCTTGTTCTTTGATGTATTCCTCCGTAACGTGAGGTTCAGCTTCATCATCTTCAGGAGCCACCACATGGTCAATATATTCTTCTGCAGCTTGTTCAAAGATGGCACTTGCTGTAACGTCTGGGATCTTCTCTTCAGAAGAGTCCACATGTCCTTCTATTTCATGCTGATTTGAAGACATTCTGTAGGAAATAGCCGCATCCATTACAACATGGTCAACATAATCTTTTGCCAATGAACGTACAGCCTCATCATCGGGATCGTTCAATGTATTTTCCTCATTAGTGTCATCTATGGCGTTTTGTTTTTCTTCTCTTACCTCACTGACACCGAGTTCATCGAAAGCCGTATCTCCCTCTTGATCTGTCTTATTGCTATCTGCATCTGATTCATCTTGCCCAAAGGAATTCTCAAAGTACTTGTCCTGCAAGAAAGCTTCTCTTGAGCTTTCCTCATCTTCTACGGCAACATCATCTTGAAACCCTTCTCTTCCACTGGAAGACTCAATTTGTCTGCTTGAGATACCACTAGCTTCTGGAATTTCATTGGAACAGACAGTAGTAGGAAGGACCATCTGTGATTCTTCAATGACTTCTTCAATCTGCAAATCGGCTGAACTATCTGAAATATGCTTGTCAGCATTTGGTCTGCTTTCTACAGGCTCTCCCCATTTTTCATAGGCTTCTTTTTGTCTGTTTTCCTCTTCTGTCAGTACTTCACTATTCTCAGAAGACATACTCCTTGTATTAAACCAGTTTTCAACCACATGATCGGCATCCTTTCCATCTGTTAATTTACGAACTCTTGCGACAGAAGCATCTTCAATGTCTTCATCGGTTTCTTCAATATCTGAGATGATGAATCTTTCATATGGTTCTACTACCAGGTAAGACTGACCACTTGAACCATCTGTTTTAGTTTCCTGCTCACTTATCGAAACATCTGTTACACTGGTATCAGTAACTGTATGATCTTGGGTCCCACCTGTCTCAGATTCCAAGTCATTTGCTTGAGTGCTATCCTCAGCATCACTTCCTGGTTGTAGAATATCATCATTGAGAGACAGAGTAATATCATAAGAGCCACTGTTGTCCATTACTTCATCTCCAAGGTCCTGTGATGTGTCTTGTCTACTAGCATCATCTGTTGTCTGGTTGCTGCCATAGATAGCACCAGCTGATACTGAAGGAGAACTCTCTGTTATATTCACTTCCTGGCTGCTGATGGTTATTTCTTCATGAACATGAGCCTCAGGACCTTTGTTATTATCATCATCATCATCATCCACTTTCCCAGCATCAACTGCCATGTCATTCCCAGCTCTGATATGGAAATCTTCTTTCTGAACATTAGACAAACTTTCAGTTTCATTCAGTTCATCTTCACTCGGTACATATTCATTGGTGGACAAATCCTCAGCTAACATTCTGACAAGTACTTTGTCAACCAGAGCTGCTCTTGGTACTTGTTCTTCCAGGCTGACATCCTCTTCATAAGTAGATTGCTGACTTTCAGGATCTTCATCCACATGAACATTCTGTTCATTGATGGGGATGGAGTCTTCCCTCTGATCATCATCAGTGCCCTGCACCATATCTTTGCCAATGGTTTCAGATACAACATTTGCTACTTCCAAGTGTGTCTCTTCCTGCTCAATATCTTGATCAGATAGATCTCCTTCACTTGATTCTTCATTGATGACATCTTGAACCATCAGATCTGGAAAGATGGAATCCTCGGTATGATGGTCTTCATCAGTCCACTTTTGAGGGTAGGAAAATATCTCGGCATCTCCATCATGAAAAGAATTGTCTTCATCTTCGTTTCCTGACGCAGAATCTTCTTCTTTCTCATGGGGTTCTGTGTTCAACTCGCTATGTACAGGGTCCCTGGGAGCAGCAACCACCAGCTCTTTCTCTACAGTATCACTAGCTATATTCTTTGGACGATCCTCAAACTCTTCCCCCATACTATTTTCCCCATCAATTCCAAGTATGAATTGATGTGAAGGCAATTCTTTGGTATTTGTATTGGCATCTGGGACAGTCCATTCCTCAACATCATTTACAGTTTTATGCATGCTTGAAGCAATAGCTGGAGTGTTATCAGCGTTAGGCGTTTCTTCAGCAAAGCTTTCAGATTCCATGCTGACATGCATTGTTTCATCTATCAAGTTCTTATCTTTTTCAATGAATTCATCATAATCCTGTGAAGGACTATCCCTGTCTATTTCTGAACCATCTTCGTGACAACTCAATGATTCAAGATGCTCATTCTCAACTTCATGCTCTTTCTCATGTTCATGCAACTCTGTTAATCCCTCCCCTTCTGGTGATTCATCTAGAACTACATGAACATCTTCATCTAGATAATATTGCCGAGGATTGTCCTCAATTGCTTCATCTTGATCTGTAGTTCCTAGATTTTTAGTTTGAGAATCTTCCTCTAGAACACCCCTGTTTCCATGCACATTGTCTTGTGACTTCATATCTACTACAATATTGATCTGTTCTTCACCAGACTCATTAGGGAACCCGGACCTTTCTTCCCTATCATCAATACCGGACAACTTAACCCCACCTTCTGTTTCCTGGTTGTTTTGGTCACTAATGATACTCTCTGTTTCATGCACAATGTCTTTTGATATCATATCTACCACAATATTGCCCTGTTCTTCTCCAGACTCATTTGGGAACCCAGGCCCTTCTCCCTTACTATCAATATCAAACAAGTTAACCCCAGATTCTGTTTCGTTCGCATCTTGGAAACTAATGATATTCTCAGTCTCAACCACTGCAGATACCCTTCTTTCATCCAAGAAATCATTATCTTTATATTGCAAATGAGGGACTGCCTCCTGACCAAAAGCAAAGTTTTCCATGTTAGCTTCGACATAATCATGAACCTCTTCATTGCCTTGTGATGTAATAGAATTTTCTTCATTCTGATCTACATTTTGGTAAATTGGATTTGAATTAGCCTCAGCTTCTTCATCTGAAACAGGCTCTATCTCTTCCTCAATGTCTTCCTCAATATCTTCACCAAGGATATCGTATGTTTTATTTGTAACATTCTGAACAATTTCTTCTTCTACCTTTTCAATGGCATCCATTACTTCATTACCTACATCTGACCCATTCTCTATCTCATCGGAAACCACAACAGCAATACCAGAAACATTACTACTAAGAATGTCTCTATTTGTTTCAGCAGCAACAGCATCCATAGAAAGTAAATCAGGAGTTTTTGAAAGAGCTATAGCTACTTCCCGAGTTTCCCCTTCATCAACTTTCCTATCGAGGTCTGGGATTTCTTCTTCTTCTTCCCAGTTATTATCCTCACTGTAAGATTCATGACTAGTGAGAGCCTTTTCATTCTCTTTTTCCAGGTCTGATGAATCTATGCCTTCATTCACACATGCATCATCAGCACTAGTCACCAAAACATCTCTGGACGATTCTTCAGGTAATTCTGTTTCCTCTGGAAGAGGTGACAAAGGTGTTCCTGTTGTTGTACAAGGCCTGCTTACTGCCAGCGTGTCATTGACAGTATACTGTTCTGTGGACAACTCAACCTTGATGTCATCTGGAGACCAATCATTCTCAATATCTATAAACCCATCCTCATCACCTGGGAACTGATCTCTAGATTCATCATCACTCTCAGAGAAAGGCTGGTCCTCACAAACATCATCAGCAACAATTCCAACAATGGAACTTTTCTCATCATCGCTGCCTTGCAGTGATGAATGTTCTGCGCTGCCAATATTCTGAAAGAAATCATCTTTCATATCAGACTTTGCAGAAATCAGCAAGTCAGGAGTACTCATCATACTCTCACCTTCTTCAAAAGTCACATCATCAGCTGGCATTACAGCAACAACATTATCATTATAATCTTCATTGAATTTGTTCTCTCCATCTTCAGTGCGATCATCATCCTTTCTCATTGAAATGGCAACATCTTCAGAGAGATTTGTGAAAGAATTTGCTTGATTTTTCTCCTCACTACAAAACATGTCATCAAATGATACCTTAGGGACAATATTATGTGCATCTGTCTGCATGTAATCATCTTCTCTTCTTTCATTATCTTGGGAGTCAAACTGATCTAGCTCACTGGACACTGGAGCTTGAACGTTGGTACTATGAACAGGAGATATCTCATCTCCAATCAACAAGCTACTGGCAAGAGCGTCAGCACCTGTATCTCCTTCAATGTCAATAACATCATCATCAACTGCTCTCTCCTCACTTGGAACAATATCTGGCATTTCATCATCATAATCCTTGTCGGTCATAAGATTATCTGAGCCAACAAGAGTTTTGTAAGGAGGAGAGTCGCCATTTGTTTCTTCCACCATATCATCGGTTTCATTGTTTGTAGCAAGATCATTCACTTCACTCCCATTCAAGGGATATGAGGAGTGGACATCAGAACTAACTTCATATGTCACAAGGTCTGATATATCATTCTTGTTGGTCATACCATCCATGCAATTCAAAACAGACTCATCTGCATGGACCATTTCACCGGCAAGCATTTCAGCAATATAATTACCTTCATTTACCCTATCACTTACAAACATGTTTTCAGTTTCTTTGGCTTGGAGATAGACAGATGGATCAGGATTTGGTTCCATGATTTCAGGCCTGTAGTCAGATATTGTACGATTGTACACACCCACCTCTTCTCTCTCATCCAGCACATTATCCACAGATTTGTATGTGTGGATGTCAACAGCATTTTCCACCATACTCTTGGCAAGCATTTCAGCAACATAATTCACATCTCCCTTACTGTTTTCAGGGTCAACATTATCTGCTTCATGATGTAGGCTATCTTGGTTTACACCATGGATTGGCGAAGCCTCAAATTCAGCAATCACTACAGGAGAACAACTATCTTCAATGACAGCATCATCCACTACCACATCATCACCTGTAGGAATTTCTACATTCATATCATCCTTGCTATCTTCTCCCATGGTGTTGGTGTTCAAGAAGTCTGGAGTATCTATTATAAAACTAGATACTGGATCTCCATGGTCAGCTCTATAGATCATCTCAGCAACATAATTTGGATCATCTTTTTCCTTTTGAAACATACGTTCTGTTTCTTTGGCTTGAATATAGACAAGTGGATCAGGATTTGGTTCCATAACTTCAGGCCTATAAACAGGACCTGGAGAGCTAAATACTGAAGAGTGCCGGATGGCATCCTCGTCATCAGAAGCTCTATCACCAGAATTGATAGTGTGAATGTCAACTGCGTTATCAACCATATTGCTGTCAAGAAGATCAGCAATGTAGTTCTGATCTTTTTGGTTAAACAGATGAATATCTCTCTGCTCATCATTCTGCACTTCATCGCTGCTGACTGATCTGACACCAACTGTATCATGAGAAGGAAAGTGTGACTCTTCAGGCTCCTCTATGATCTCAATAGGCCCTTTGTCATCATCAGTCACTATTCCTTCCTCAACGTTACTATCACTGACTTTCAAAGGAGTAGCAAATGTATTTGATACTTCTTGACTTTTGATCAGATCTACCATATCATTTTCTTCACCAGGAAATTTAGTTTCAACATATTTCTCATCTAGGTTAGCTCCTTCATTGTCACCTCTATCATCAACTTTTTCCGCTTTTTGATTTTCATCAGAGAACACATCATCATCATCTTCAAAATCATCCTCATAGTCTCCTTCGCCATCAGCATCTGCTAATTTCTCCTCGAGATGGGAGAATCTTGCTGACAGCTCTCTCTGATTGAGTTCTTGACTGAAGCGCCTATCTTCATCATCATTCACACTGGATTCACTGAGAGAGTTTCTTGGGGTCTTTGGTTGAGATACAGAATCAATTTCCTGCTCCTGCTCCTGCTCAACCTCAGATACACCATACAATTCTGAAGGGCCACCTTTAGAACTAGCATGTTCATCAAACTGAATTCCCTCTGTCTCTGATACCAGCAAGGGATCATCTTGAGGTGAAGCATCAACAAATGGAGGAGGGCTCTGAACTTCATCAAATGAACTCATCCCAAAGGTATCAACATGATCTTGATTCAGTATCCCATTCACAGCAGGGGGCTCAGAATAGTCCACTGCTCTGAAGGGATCAGAATGAAATTGTTCTTCATTCACCACATCAGGCTGCTCAGTGAACTCTGGCATCCCGAAAGGATCTAGGCCGCTATGATCATCTGACAAGTTTGCAGGATTATCATTTGAGCTGACACCATATGGATCTATGTTGACTGGATTCTCCATACTTCCATTATTTCCATTGTTCAGGTCTTGCATTAACGTGGATTCCCCATCAGGTAATAATGAATCCTGAATATCATCAGCATCAGTCTTACCTTCAAGAACAAGGTCTTCAAGAGAGACCTGATGTGATGGTTTAGATTCAGTTTCAACATCTTCATCATCTTCAGAGGTAGGCTCATTATCAGGCAAGATATTATCATCACCTTCATCAAACTCATTTAATGAAGGTTGCCTCTGAGCACTTGACTCCCCAACATCATGGTCTTCTACAGGTGTACTGTTATAAGTACCAATATGTTCAACAACCACACCAAAGTCATCTTCAAAACCTCCAGAATTATCAGGATTATCACTAGGACTGACACCAAAAGGATCAATGTTGATTGGGTTCTCCATGTTTACCTCGTTTCCATTGTCCAGCTCTTGTACCATGGATTCTCCGTCATCATTAGTCTTATCTTCAACAACAAGATTCTCAACAGAGACCTGATCTGAAGGCTTAGCTTCAATTTCAACATCCACAGCCTCTGCAGAGACTGGCTCCTTATCAGGCAAGATATTATCATCAAATTCTTGCATCTGAGCATTTTCTTCACAAACATGATTGCTTTCTACAGGAGTAATGTCAGTGGTACCAACGGGATCGACAACTGGTGATTCACTCATACTAATCATGCCAAAGTCATCTTCAAATCCGCCAGAATTATAAAGACTATCACTAGAACTGACACCAAAAGGATCTATGTGAATTGGGTTCTCCGTATTTACATTATTTTCATTGCTCACCTCTTGTACCTTGGATTCTCCATCTGGTAGTAATGTATTCTGAGTATTGTCAGCATCAGTCTTATCTTCAACAACAAGATTCTCAACAGAGACCTGATCTGAAGGCTTAGATTCTATTTCAACATCCACAGCCTCTTCAGAGACTGGCTCATTATCAGGCAAGATATTATCATCAAATTCTAATTCACTTGATGAAGCTTGCATCTGAGCATTTTCTTCACAAACATGATTGCCTTCTACAGGAGTAATGTCAATGGCACCAACAGGATCGACAACTGGTGATTCACTCATACTAACCATGCCAAAGTCATCTTCAAATCCGCCAGAATTATGAAGATTATCACTAGAACTGACACCAAAAGGATCTATGTGAATTGGGTTCTCTGTATTTACATTATTTTCATTGCTCAGCTCTTGTACCTTGGATTCTCCATCTGGTAGTAATGTACTCTGAGTATTGTCAGCATCAGTCTTATCTTCAACAACAAGATCCTCAACAGAGACCTGATCTGAAGGCTCAGATTCAATTTCAACATCTACAGCCTCTTCAAAGATCGGTTCATTATCAGGCAAGACATTATCATCAACTCCTAATTCATCTGATGAAAGTTTCCGCTGAGCAATTGACTCACCCATATCATGGCCTTCCACAAGAGTACTGTCAACGGTCCCAGCTGGATTAACAACTGATGATTCACTCATACCAACCATGCCAAAGTCATCATCAAAACCTCCGGATTTCTCTACTGCTCCCTCATTAACATCAGTTTGCTCAACATCAAATGGTGCAGGAGCATCAAAAGGGTCCAAACCAAAAGGGTCATCTGCATGAACTTGATTACTTGCATCTTTTGCATTTGTTTGAGACATAGAGAATGGGTCAGAATCTTTGATTTGTAATTTAGTTCCTACAATCTCTGGTTCTTCCTCAATGTGGTCTCTAGATTCAGTAGTGGTCAGACATGGATCTGAAATTGATATTGAATTGTCATCATCTGCACTTAAAGTTGTGTCAGGTACTAGTGCTAAAGAATCACTAAAGCTTAGAGATGGGTCAGATTTTGTCATGGACAGATCATATTGATCATTGAGGGTATCAGACAGGCTGAATGGATCATCTATGCTTACCCCAGGCTCAAATTGTGAGGAGGATGAATCCCCAATGGTTGGACTGTCTACAAAAGAAGGAAGGTCACTTGAAATTGGAATGGGATCAAGGAATGACCCTAGCAGGTCTCCTGTGGATTGGGCAGATGAGCCAACAGTCGTTTCTGATGGCTCAGTGTTGTCTTGGGTGGGTGGATCTAGATCTAGAAGGCTCGTGGAAGGTGCTGGACCATCTACAAAGGGGTTGCTTGGGGATGGGTTTGGGTCTGATGTTGGAATCAAGAGATTATCATTACTTGAAAAAGTATCAGACATCAACTGAAAGGGATTGGAAGAATTTAAGTTTGAGTCTGCCTCGGGTGACAGTGGAGTGCTTCCAGCTGAAAATGGGTCCAAAGATAAGCCAAATGGATCATCATCATCAATGCTCTGTGTAGGGTTCAAACTCCCTGACTGGGACAATGGATCAATAGGGTTATCGCCATTATCATCTTTGCTTTCTATCACTAAACTAAATGGATTCCCTCCCAGTAAATCAGTGCTATCTGATCCCCCAAAAGGATTAGCTGACCTGGATCCAGCTCCAAGATATGAATCAACCAAAACCTGATCATTGGACTCTATCTTATCATCCCTATCATGCAGACTATCCTGGGTAGGTTCTCCCCAGTCATCAGGCATTACCTTGCCATTCTGCTGTCCATCTTCAGCCATAACATTTGCATTGTTCACATTGCTTGATAGTTCCTCAACATTCCCTGGCACTCCATTTTCCCCAGGCTCCTCCTCTCCTTCATGATCACTGTCACTATCAAGCGTCCTCAGAAATTCTTCTACAAGTGGCAAAACAACTTTCCTTGATGCTTTCCCGTTGTGTTGATCAAAGGCACTTAAGTTTGTAACAGTGGAGTCTATTCTCTCAAGTTCTAGCACAGATCCTTGTAGTCTTTCTTCCATCGTTTCCCTCAGGTTGGGGTCCTCAGAGTAGATTGCTAATTGTCTGCTGCCCTCTAAGTCTATTGTCATGATAATGTTCACATCCAGAAACCTATGTTCACAAAAGTTCTTCAGACTGGTCTCCAAGTCCACCCTGTTCAACACATCCTGCAAACAGACATAGAGAAGACAGGTTATTTGTTGGTTAAATGCTCCCATGTCACTCAATTATCCATCACCCCAAAAACTAATCGTTCAATGAACTTAAAAGGGTGCAGTAACATTGAATGATATTCAAATCATATTTTATTCGATTTAGCTTATTTTGCCAACATAATTATAAACACTTAGGTCATTCTGGTATCTCTTCAAAATTGCAAGCTAATTGCTTGCTTTACCTTCGAGATATCAATGATTTTAATACTCAAATTTTATAAACCTTCCCGAATGGTTTATAAAACCATGTGCTTTTTTCACATAGCACAACATACACCCATTTCCTGTTGTATAGTCCCCCCCCCCCCTTAGCGGCCTGCTGAGCTAGCAACAGAGGGTACTGGTGTTTGGCTGTATGCTTGGCATTGTTTGTTACACTGTTTTAAGGTAGTACATGACTTCCATTTGATCTGAAACTTTCAGTAGTTTGTTTTGACTGTTGGAACAATATAATTTTATTAATCTTGATCTAATTGCTCTTGTTTTTCGAAAGTTACCCAATCCCTTTAAAAGGAAATCGTTAAAATCTATTTATCTTTTCTTGATGCAATACAATGTATGTATGAAGTTAATGCAGTTCTTAATAGTTTCACATAACTGTGTCTTGACACTTCAAATGATTTATGTTCAAAGCTGCTTTATACTCAAGCTATCAAAGGATGATGAAATGAGATATTCTTCTAGATTAAAGCTGAAAGAGATACATCCTTCCAGATTACAAATCTGCAGGCATTAACACCAAGACTGCAAGTCATTTCACATTTCTAAACAATTTCATAATTAGTAATCCTGAATTTTAAAAAAAGTCTTTAAAATGAATAATAATCTGTAACTGTAAAATTATATTTCAAACGTAAAAGTAAACTTTACTGAAGGACAGCCTAGCCAAGAAAAAAGGGAAGGTATGTACATGTACTATGAACTTTCCCACAGCCTCAGATGTGTGTCAATATAAGAGAATGGAAATCAATAAACGCAGTAAACCCAGGCATACTTCAGTCTCCTTGCCCTGTATGTTTATACAACACCTGTTATTCTGCAATTAAACTCTCATCAGTCCTATTGCATCACTGTGACAAATACATCTATGTGTGTTCATGACTACACAGACAGAGTTATTATTTATTAAGTCTCCTATAAAATATTCAAACACACCTGCACATTCCGTAGATCAATACATGTATGCTCATTTGTATTTTTATTTATTTGTATGTACGCCATAATAGAAAATTATGTATGATTATGATATGGATATTTTACCATGATGGGGGCCAACAGCATACAATGCACTATACCCAATCACTTTTAATATTTCATAAATTATCATAAGAAACCAAAATGCTTTCGTAATTATGTATCAGCTAAGATTGAGGTGTATGTAATTAAGAACACTTAACTTTGAGTTTCTATATATATTTCAAGAATTAATAAGGGTTTCATAATTTTTAATCCATAATTAATAATACAAGTACTTTACATGTTGCCAGTAGTGATCCTTTAAAATATCAGTTTTATTTATCTGAAATGTTAATTCCATACAAGACAATGAATCTTATTATCAAAACATGGTCATTTTCACAAGATACTTTTCATCTTGAACAAGTTCATCTTATACCTTCCTATACATATCCATATTTTGTTCATGTATTCTAGGTCTATGGATATTGCATGTAGACTTGCATGCTGATCTACAGTGATAAGGTTACCCCCACGCTAATATGACTCACTTGAAGTGGTAACGTGACTGAGCTGAATCCAACTTTACATGTTGCACTCGATGTAGACTTAAAATCCTTCCTCAGTATCTGGGCAGTGGTTAGACCTAGACATAAAGACACAAATGAAAAAGAAGAAATGACGAGTGTTACCGCGTTTACATTGAGACTCGGCTCTCGTGTCGAATCCACAGGAAGGGTTCGACACTGCAAAGAGTGAACCTGTGATCGTGTTTATACACAACAAAAAAGGCGAGTTCAACACGGCTCCCAGATCATGACCGGAAGTAATTAAGGGACGTCATTAATGTGTGTTGCAATGTATAGCCAAATTCCATATCTGACCTCAAGGTCATCGACTTCGACACGGCTTTCTGTTTACACACATAAAAATCGCCGTGTCGAACCCGCCTCCCGGATCGAAACCTACGATTTTGGCGGAGCAAAAAAGGCGTGTCGAACCCGGGTCGCGGATCACACTGATCCCGTTTACATGGCATAAAATTGCCGTGTCGAGCGCGATTGCCGTGTCGAATCCGCGACCCGAGTCACAGTGTAAACGAGGTATGTATTCAGGAACCAAATGGTTCTTCGCAGGTTATATGGAAATACAATGGAGTATGGAATTCGTGGAACAGCTGTAAAATCAGGGAAAATATTAAATCTATTGCACAACAATGTACCCCAAATATTTTTTTTTTTCGGTCAGATGCTTCAAATAATGAATCTCAAAAACAAAAAACCTTCTGAGCTCCTTTTCACCTTTATTTTTTATTCATTAAATTATGTCTATAACACTCCAAAATTCTATGATTTCAAAAGTACAGTCATATATGTACATTGTGTGATTATAGTTTGACACATGTAGTCATTTGTTGTTTAGTTGCAGTTCTCACTAATGCATACTTGGATGGTTTCCACATATTTCTGAAAATGTGGATAAAAATATGAGGTTAAGCATTAGTCTTCAAATCTCTAAAGTTCATGTTTACCACAGCTACAAAATATATGGAGGCCATTTACTTGGCAAATGTTTCAGGATTCTCCAATTGCAGGGGTTGTGATATCTTTCTACAGTTCTATTTGAAATGTGTGTACTGTACATAAAGGTGTTTTTTTTTAAGAGGATTGTAGATTGTTTATTATTTCTTTTTTTTAATTATTATTATTATTTAGTACAGCCAATAAAACCCATTTGCTAAATAATACATAGAAAAGGAGGGTATCTTATGAAGGAATTATTGAAATAAAATTATATTATAATAAAAATACCTCTTTGGTAGCAGCTAAAATGTATCAGAAAACACCATTTTCACATATATTGGTTGTACATGAATTATAAACTCATAGCTTCTACTTAGTACAACATAAAAACTTAATAAACAAATTAAGCCATTGCTTCCTTATCAGTTGAGCAAAGTTTGAATGTAAGAGGGGTATCATTAATGTGTAGTGTCAGGGCCATCATGAGTTTAGATAGCACATGATAAGCCTTGTTTAGCCTGCAGTCAGCTATGAAATGACTCATAGATCACACTTTGATATGGTGAAGCCCCCCCCCCCCTTCATGCATGCCTTTTTATGTCTGATAAGCAATTTGAAATATTTCCACAGTAGTTCAAGAGTAGGCCCCTAATTGTTTGTTTGTTTGTTTGTTTTTTTTCTTTCTCTTAAATAGAGTTCATGTAAATTTCAAAGTTAATAACTACAATGTAACAAATTTTAAAGATATTTTGCAAAGAGGAGCACTTGCTTTGGTGTCGAAGTCAAATATTTTGTCTGATGTTCACAAAGTTCTTTGTTGATAAACTTTATATTTTTTTTATTTATGAATAAATCTCATCATCATTTTAAAAAATCCAGTATTATTTGCATTTAATGCAGACCTATGATTTCACATAAATGAATTTCCTCTTATTTCTAGCTTGCACATAAGGCTACAATTTAGGAATCTTCTTAAGCTGTGTAAAACTATTGATTAAGTGTATTTTTTATCTCTTGGTCTTGGTTTGAATTGTTAGTTTTCATAATAAACAATGATGTCCTGACACCAAGTCTTGTAATTTGCACATACATGTAATGCAAAATTCAATTTAAATCCATGACAAATGTCGTAGTCTTTCTTTAAAAATACACTACCCCCCCCCCCCCCCCCCGAAATGTTCAACAATCTGAAAATATACCTCTTTTTTTTTTTAAGCTGGTAAGCCAATTTGTTTGTTATTGTACCCGAAATATGTGAACTGTCACTAAAAACGGATATAAAAGAAAAAATATCCTAGATAATTGATTACTTTCTCATGAGCTGAAGAGAGTAAATCACAATCATATCACAACCGGTCTCTTTTGATATTGGTTCATTTCCTTCCCGTTAGGTTAGTGACAGGCTAGTTCATCCCTGAATTCCAGGCCACAACCGGTTCACAGAGAGTATTATGACTTTATTATTTGGCACTTGAAAATAGCAATGTAGCAAATTTTGTCAAATAGTATTAAGATACATAAATGACTGACAAAGATAAATATAGAATCTACTTTCAGAACATTACATCCCACTCTGGAACTGATTTGAATAAGTTCACAACTTCAATAACTAATCTGTACGCCCCTATATATTCTTCATATTTCAGCCCTAATAAATTAGACAATGATGGTAACTTTTAGTTAGCAACACCAAATGAAATGAATACACCATTTGAGAGGCACAATGCAAAGAAAGTTCAACTGTTAGCATGTTTTATATCACATTTATGAATATTTCAAACGTGAAAAAAAAAAACTTTTCTCTTTTTTATCTAAAATTTGGAATACATTATTTTTTATCACTCATAATTTTCTAGATATTAACAAACAGCCATATTGGTCCCAATGACAACTGCCTGTGGAATGCAGACAGATACATGTAAATGTTCACAGTTTGACTGTATTACCTCATCAAATATTTGCCTGTGACGTGAATAGAGCTTCCAAACTTTTAATGCAAACATTTTTGGACATCAAATTTTCATGGATAACTCTTTATTTTCAGTGCTGTGCTGATTTTAGTCCTGTAATTTGAAAATTGAGTTTGCCTTTTCTTTATTTTTCACACAACATCAAGTACATGTAAAAAGTACCACACGCTACATGTAGGCCTAGTCCTTTTACAATGTGGACAGGGCATTTAGATGTTTTCTTTGTAATGTGGGCTGTTGCAATTTTAATTGATTGATGCTGAGCGATGTAGGTTGCTATTTCCATAACACAGTCCCACACTTTTATAAGGTCATATGAAAACAGGTAGCCTACTATGTACAATGCATATTGCACAGCAATTAAGAAACTTTATTTTCCAAGTAGTACATTATTGAAGATCATGTAAGTCCATTAAACTCTGTTCAAAAGAAATTCAAATGTCGTTTTAACACTAAATACAGCTCAATCTATGAAAGAAAACAAAATACATTTATTATCATTAAAAAAATAGTAATTTATGAATCACAATTCAAACTAGAGCTCTGAACAGCATCCTTGAGAAACTATGATCCTTGCAATACAGTCTGTGTCAAAAAGAATGGTTCAGTCGGGGAAAAAATAAATTAGGTATGAAATCTTTTCAAATGTCATGTATGTATGGTATCAGATTAAAGGTAATATATTTTTCTTGCTGATACAATTTATTTCAAATAATTTGCTTTTGTAGAACAAAAGTTATGCTAATTTTGTGTGAAGACAAGAGATTTAACTTTGCACAAACCTATATTTGTTCTTTTATGCCAATTTCGGTGGCCTGTGTTCGAAACCTACACAAAGGCATGGCAAGGCGTGCGCAAAATGGATTTTTAATGATTGTAGAAAACTAATCATATCTCAAGATCTACAACACCAAATGAGATGAAAAATTGCAGAAGAAAGCTCATTTTCCCTGCTTTATGAAAATACCAAGCATTACAAAGTAGTGACTAATCTTCATACAATAAAAAAATGTTTTCCAACTGTACCATTTTATTTGACACAGACTGTATAATTTTTGATACTGTATGTACATGTACTTATTAAACAGTTTGGTTAACCACCAACAAGGCTTGATAAACACTCTACCTGTAAACATAGTTTAGAAATGAAGCAGAATTTATGTAACCACAAAGTCTGTGGTTTATGTATATCAAATTATTTAGCAAATTTATTTCTGTACAGAATCATCTACAAATATTATATTCTGTCCTGGCGCTCATAGTTTAAATAGTTAGGAAAGTATAATAGTTCCTGACTATACCATGGGGACTTTCATTCAATAAAATACATGGATCTGATCTGTTCAGGGCCCATTAGCCTAATTCCACTCCCATAGGGGTATGTGTTAAAAATGAAAATGCAAAAAATCTTCAAAAATAAGTGTTCATAATGAGAATATACAAACTTATTCTACAATTAGGTAGTAATGTTCTCTTTGTCTCATCAAAATATCAAGTGACATTCTTCGGCCTCATTTTAATAAAATCAGCCTGGAATGAGACTATACCAGAGATTTGGTGCCACACCAAGACTTCGGTTGAGGGTTCTTACACCATGAAATAAGTTCTCCATAAAATTCAACTGACACCCATTCTAGGCTCTCAAAAAGGGCTCATCTGAAGCACTAATGATTACTCTTTATGAAAAGTAAAAAAGAATTTCTTCCAATACCTTTCATTGATTTTATATGAATTTTTTTTCCAAACCATTACCTCATCATTGATACGCGGTCGGGGTATTTCCCGGACTCGATTATGCTAATTAGTGTAATGCGCCCATCAAGTCCTTGGTTGTCATCAAACCAAGCTGAAATGAATTATATATATTGTGCTGAAATATCAAGATAAAATATTTTAAACTTTGAACATTGATCATCAAGCTATATAGAGCTGTGGCTCTTACAATGTATATGTAGGCCTATATGTATACTTTACAATACATTGCTCATCAAAATGTACAGTTTAACCTGAATGTATACCAAAAACAAACAAAAACATGTAGAAAAGCATATAAAACACATGTAGAATCATATGTTTGATTCAGGTTTACTAATTATTAAAAAGTAACAGAGAATCATTGTCCAATTACAATTATGTATTAAAAAAAAAAAAAAACTAAGAATCTTAACCCCTCCCCCCCAAAAAAACAAAACAAAACAAAACACAAAACAAACAAAACAAAAACAACTCAGCCTGCGGCAAACTTGACCTTATTTTAATTGTTACAATAGCAATCAAAATCATTTATGTTGTGGGCTTTTTCCACCTAGTTTGATCTCCAACATTGGCACAAAAATGTAAACATATCTAGGGCCTTCATGTAGGTGCTGATTTCTGACTGGACTGAAGTAGAATTGTGCTGAAAGTCTAACATTATACATAACATATCCCTGTATTGTCGTGTTCATAAGCATGAATATTAATTGCAACTCACACTGTTTCAGTTGAAATGCTCACTGCTTGATGTTCAGGAGAAATGATTTTAAGTTTGGCATGTTTTGGACACATTCTAGTCAGTGAAACGAGGATTAATATAAGGCTTTTTAATATTTTTTAAGGCTATTGATCGAGGAAGACTTGCTCTAGAAAGACAGGCTCATTACTGCAGGCAAATTACCTTTAAAGAGCGAGCTATCCCTTGAAGTATGCATGCTTGATTACTTTCAAATCTGTTATGAGAGATTGTCTGGTTGAGTGAAGAGTGTTACGATGTCATGCTGCACCTGACTTGAGTATCACTTTCACTAATGTGCAAACTTTCAGCTTAAATAAGAACACTCAAGTTCAACATCAAAGTAGAGGATAAGCAGCGAAAGGGGTAATTAAGAAGGAAATGAAGTCAAACTGAATTAGCCTGGGAATGCATCGTCTTATGACCTTTAACTTCCAACCTATCCAAGTCAGCTCTACAGACCAGCTAACGCTCTTGAAACAAATTTTCAGCCACTTATTTATAAATTTATTTAAATTTTCTATATATTTATTTGTAGTTTTATTTACACAGGGGTAGCAGTGTCAATTACAAAACTGCTTTCGACAACTGCCCTGCATGCATGCACTTAGGGCAAAATATAAATTTTGTTTAGTTTATTGTTCATCTGGTAAGGATCTCCGCCTGTGTCCAACATTTACAATAAACATTTCATTGTTATAATATTCAGTATATAGGATGATTGATTTATGTCTTTGAGAATGAAATCAAAGTGTGTACATAAACTTGGCAGAAAAATGATTACTGAAACACATCCAATGGAAGGGCATTGTATTCAAGAGACACGGGTATCAATAACTATAATTAGTTTCAGATATTATTTGAGACCATATCTTTCAGTTAAATCTTTTAATTAATTAATTGATTAAGCTATGGATTTATATGCTAGTCCAAACCAAGTGAATAAATTTCTGATATTTCTGTATCCCACACTTCTTTTTAAAGTAAAACTGATATAAAATTGATATCCTGTTAAAGATTTTGATTTATATACAGTATTTACACAATGACATGTACATGTAACTCCATGTACTTTAATATTGCTATAATAGAGCGGGGGTCCAATTAAATAACTTGCATAATAATAATTAAACATTACAAGCTTGTCTATGGTGCAAATATTATCAACTTCCAAAGTCTACATTGAAAACACCTCAATACTGGAAATAAACAAGTACATTTTTTTTTAATCAAGTCAAAATATTATTAATATTGATGTGTAAATTACCGAACAGTGACATATGTCCCGATTTCAAAGCTTAACTGGATTTGATTTTGACATGATGCCATAATGGTTTCAGTACTAAAGTTGGACTATGATTCATGTAGGTCTACATGGAAAAGACAACAACTCATTGGAATATTGGTCTAGATAAGTGACATCAAAAACCACTTCCTTCTGTCTAGAGGAAAAAGAATATACAGGTATAGATCCATTGAGTGAATACAATAATCCAAAGAGAAAGTTGTTTTAGTCAGTCACTATCACTATACATACATTGATAGAAAACAATAAAGTTGAAATGATCATACCGCAAGAATCCTTTTTGATTTGATTTTATCCATATGAATGAGAACACCATAAAAAACTAAAAACGACATCTATCATCTATCAATGATCAAAATTCAAATTCCACTCTCTTTCTTCCTCACTCTCTACCAGAATGTGGAATTTTTTTTTTTTAAAGAGACAAAACAAATCTTACCACTGTCACTATCTCCTTGTATAATCATATCCATTTTGGATACTCTGGAAATGCCACAATATTATATAAAATGCAATCATGTGAAAACCATCCACTTCTAAAATCTTATTCTTGGGTTTTAATAGTTCTCCATCAACTTCAAGATCCAAATATATTAGTCCAATATGAAAGCAATTCCACATAAATCCAAAAGATATATTTAGTATGAGTTTGAGGAAGCCATTTACTGCAACTACAAGTTTCCTACAGCAATAAGAAAGGATGTCGGCTATTCAGACTGCTCACAGAAAAAGACAGAGTGAGGAATGTGCTGGCACAGAACGGAGCTCCCTCTGAGAAATGTCTCTTTTAAAACATAAACTCTGTCACGGTGGAACTTTGGATTTGACACACTGCTCACAAACGCACACACATCCTGTACGCAACAGACTTGTAGTAGCTACTGTACCCACACACAGACAGATTTAATTTATATGATATGTGTATTGTTATTGTTTTGTTTGCATGTGAGTCATATGAAGAAGAGAGTGAGAGAGAGACCCGCCCACCTGCAATCAGCATGACAAGTCCATAGGGCAATGACGATTGGTCTTCATATGTTTAGACGACAATACTAGTTAATAATTTTTAACACAACTGATTTTACTACAATGTACATTCATTATTCTATCTAAAAATATTAAATACTTTAAAATGTATGCATTTTGTAGGCCTAATAGGTGAGTCGCTATACAACCAAATGGTCTCTTCTGCCAATTTGTTGGGTTTTTTTTTCTATTTGGTCTAGTACACCTAGCCATTGTACTATGATTCTATAATCATATTGCTTTTTTTTTATCATTATTATTCTTTTATCAATTTGCTATAACTGCCTATAACTGTTATAATTGAAAGAAAAAAAATCCATTGGGTTTTAAGTTATTTTTTTACATTAATTTTTTTTCTTCAGATAAATCTTTTACTACATTTATGTACAAGGAGAATCTTACAGATATATCACATAATTATTGATTCATAATTACGTGTAACGCTTCCCACAAACTTTTTGACTGACATTATAACTTGGTTGCTGAAATATTATGAATATTCTCTGTTTGCTGTATACACACGGTAAATGTACATTTATCTATGATTTATAGGTTTCATTTTCTCTACCAGAGCTGTTCATTGTCCATGCACGGTGTCAATTAAAACAGGTGTCTCAATGGGCGTGACACTTGAATAGCTGCTCTTTGCAAAATGACGCCACTTGCCTTATTTAGACCGTTTGTGTCAACTCTGGTTGCAAAAGATGAAATCCTGAGTATGAAGATGTGTAGAATTTTTCCTATGAAACTTCATGCAAACAGCCCTCATATGTTATCAGCTGTTGCATATTACGTCATGTGTCATATACCTGGAAATTAAATTCTCTTATCTTGGTCTTGAAAGCACCAATTCCTGCAACACCAGTCAAAAGACAGTTTAGATATTCATCAAATGAATCATTTCTAATGAAACTGGACAGAGAAGCTGTCTATTTCCCCTCACTATCAGAAGCTTGCATAACAACAACTTTAATTTTTAGGTATTGTTCGTAAGAATCAGCAGTTCTTAGTGATCGATTACTTTCATTTCAAGTTGAGTTTCAAAATGTGAATATATTAGCCTCTAAATTTATTTTCTTGTCCAAAAATACACACAAAATATAATGCACATATTATAGGGGGAAGCATAAAAGAAGTTTAACATAAGCATCCTATATACATGTGTACCATGGACATATACGTCCTTAAACTGATGACTGAAGACTGGAAACTGATATGCACCCTTTTTTATTCATTGTGTCTGAATATGTTGCTTTTTTTTCTGCTATTATTAGAAAAGAGTGATTCATAAAATTGGTGAGTTGACATGTTTTCAGTGACAACAAGGCTGTCTGGCATGTCCTTTGTTTACAAGGGGTTCATCCCATTAGACCGACACCCACGAGACCGACGGCCCATTAGTCCGACACTAGACAAAAAATGTTTATTTGACCGACGCTAGCAAAAATACCTACCCACTAGACCGACACTAGATCAAACAGGTGCACGATACCGACACTACCATGATATGACCAACGAGACCGAATCACAATAATATGACACACGACACCGACAGTAGAGCAATACAGCCAACGAGACCGACATTACATGAAGTAGACCCACGAGTCCGAAATTGCGTCATGGCAACAAGGGGAAGTAATTAAAGACCCAAAAAGGGTTGAAGGGCAACAGAGAGATGAATGAAATGTAAACGACATACTTTTTTTTTTTTTTTTCATTTTTTTTTTTTGTGGACATCCTGTACTAATACTTGTCTATATATGGTCACAAGGTGGCGCTGTTAAATATAACGCGCCATGACGCAATTTCGGACTCGTGGGTCTACTTCATGTAATGTCGGTCTCGTTGGCTGTATTGCTCTACTGTCGGTGTCGTGTGTCATATTATTGTGATGTCGGTCTCGTTGGTCATATCATGGTAGTGTCGGTATCGTGCACCTGTTTGATCTAGTGTCGGTCTAGTGGGCTGTCGGTCTCGTGGCCTAAATTGTTTACAGTCGTTCTCGTTTGCCTATTTTACTTACTGTCGGACTCGTGGGTCGTCGGTCTCGTGGACCGTCGGTCTCGTGGGTGTCGGTCTTGTGGGCTGTACCCGTTTACAATGTGCAGGGTTGGAAGTGTCAATAGAGTCAAAACAAACAATGATCTGTACATTATTATAATGAGAAGATTTTAAAAAAAAAAAGTATTTCCTTTTGGATGCTCATTTCAAATGTGGTGGTGCCTAGTTAAAATACAATGTAGTATTCTTTCACCAACAATGTTTGAATTGAGGAAGACAATAGCAAAACCACACTGATATCATCCTCACTAACTACGATTTTTTTTTTTCCTTTGAAAGGGAAGGAGACCAAGTGCATTAAAGTGGGACTTCAAGAACCCTCAAGAATCTTTGCATCGTCAAAAAGAACTTCGTGCTCATGTCCTTGAGTTTCCTCAATTCAATTTCCATTTTCTCAATTTCAAAAAACAATATGAAAGTGAATTGGCATATAAGGATGAATTTCAAGAATGCACAATAAAAATGATCAAAACAAGGAGGAACAATTTGTGAAAAGATGATCAAATTAATAAGAAGAGGTGCCCAAAAGGAGCAAAATAGAGAGATAAAAGGGAATGAGCAAAGAAGGAAGAATGTGGCATGTATATGTACACACATTAAAGGAAAAGTTCACCCTGGGTTTGAACTGGTTTTTAAAAATGCAGAAAAATAAAAGAAAAATATGAGTGAAGGTTTGGAGAAGGTCGACCATAAATAGCAAAGTTATGAATATTTAAAGTTTTGATTCTGTGACGTCACGTGCGAGCAGTTGTCCTATGACATGTGTTATGTAGAGTAAATTCCATAAAGTGTTATTTTTTCAGGAGAAAATTAATAATTTCAACTGTGCGGTCGATATATCATCAAACAAATGTTCATATACATGTACATGCCTCTATCGAATTGATGCATTCCTTTATCAAGAGCCATGAAAAAAGGACAAATTTATGGACTTTACATACACAACACATGGGAGAGCTGCTCGCACGTTACGTCGCATAATCAAAACTTTAAATATTCATAACTTCGCTATTTTTTGGAAGATTTTCTTCGAACTTTCACTCATATTTTTCTTTTTAATTTTCTGCATTTTTTAAAACCAATAAAATTCCAGGGTGAACTTCCCCTTTAAATAATACAGGTCAAAATTTAGTCTTTTTGTTATACATTTTAGATTATCATTATAATCAGGTGCTAGGTTTAATATGACCCACAATATATTTTCTTGTACAAAAGAATATTTTAACATTGATGTTATCAATTTGACCATCTGCAATTTGGAAAAGACAAGATCTAGTGCAGCTTCACAATGTAGACTTTCTGCATTTCTAACTCTTAAACACAAACTACATAATGTATTGTAACATGATTCCTTTCAGAATGATTCAAGATTATTTTGTTTTTGTACATTTGGCCAGATTTCAATGTCTGATTCATCAACAGCAGTGGCAGAGCTCAACAACAGTCCCTAATATTATTGATCGACCCTCAAATTCTATTATAAAATCTGACACATTTCATGGAAACAATCAATATTGTGCAAATCTGCAGCAGCAGTAGGGGGAAAAGACAGTCCTATTTATTCCTAATTGAGTTTTAGAAGATAGCAATCTCACCATACAGAGTGTATAAAAACACCATGTTATACAGAATTTTAAAACAATATAAATACACTGCACAGATAGAGTACAGTAAACCATAAGATTTTTACAAATAAAAAATCTAAATATACAATGCATTGTCATTTAATTTCAATTATGAAACAAACAATTATATTCCGTCTTGTGAGGATGTGAAATTATACATACTAAAATACATGTAAGTCACTACAATGTACATGTAGGTATAAAGTTACGATACTTTTCTGAAAAATTCTTCCTATTAAAGTCTAGTCTGCCATGTACATGTAAAAGGGTGCAAGAGATACTTTACAGCTAATGAATATTGGATTTACAAGGTTAGATTATTTGTGGGGTTGTATGAGAAGGAATCAAGTTGGAGGTTTGTTTTTTTCCTGAAGCCTCAGCCGATCTTCTAATTACATATGATTGCCCTTGGCATCTTCCCACTGTATCCTTCTATCTAGTCTACTCTCAATGATTAGCCCACTTATACTTGTATATATTTTAGACAGGGGAATCATGATTTTTCTTTAACCATCAACCAACAAATGATTACGCATAATCAGATAATGCTTTGGATTTTTTTAAATCAAGCCATTTTAAATAGTCTTATTTAAGTGTTGTAATTTCCATGCAAGGTTGGCTCACAAAGATTTTATCCTAGTATATTGTTGCTACCAAGTATATCATTCTTTTCTCCTTTCTTAAAAAAAGTGATACAAATGTTAAGATCAATAGTCACTTAATGTAGTAACAAGTTCAAGTATAATTCCATCTGAAAAAGTATAAGAATTTAAAAGTAATTTAATGATGCATGAAGTCGAGACTACAACACATACATGTGCCAAGTACGCAGATTAATTCTAGCATTATATTCCATCAATTATCCATGTCTACTGGCACTGACAGCTAGGATGCATGCAAACATTCAGGTAGAAATAAAACATGCAAATATTGCCCACACGTACATGGAGTAGCATGTACTCAGGCTTTTAGACCATCTATTAATCAAGCATAAATTAAATTCATAATGGCAGCTAGGCCTAATTGCTCTACTTCTTTGATTTTTTTTTTGATTTTTTTTTTTTTTTAGATGTTTGAAAACCTGCAATGGTATTCCTAGATGTACATAACAACAGGCTCTCTCTTAGAGATGAAGGGCATTTCAGCAAATCATTGGCATTACTCTGGGTCCATACAGTGCATCCCAGAAAAAGCGGAACCACAATGGTTAGCTATCTTTCTTGGTGAGAGCAAGCAATAAATGACATATTAAGTGCATCATCTCAAAGTTCAACCTTCCTTCTTTAATTGGCTTGAAATACAAAAGAGCCACGCATACATAGATGAGAAAGATATGTTTAAAAATTAATGGGGAAAAAATCCATTTGGGCAGAATGAATGAGTAGGATTTGAAAGGATGTTAAAAAAAAAAAATAAAAAAAATAAAAAAACCTTGTCTAACAAGGAGAGGGTTCATTTGCATTTATTTATGTTCTTTGTTATGTATAAGAACATCAGATCTATCGATGATGGTGAGTACAAATTTTCAAACAAGAGTTGTTCCCTTACAGTCGGCATCCAGTGCAGTTGTAATGGCTTTGATCTGCACAATGTAATTGAAACACTGTAATTCAACTTTTAAATTTCAAAATCGTATTGCTCATCTATTTGGGGCTCTTTTGTATTATAGATGTCAAAAGGAAGAAAAAAGATAAACTTTAAAATTATGCATATGATATTTCATTAATTGTTTGAATTTACTATGAAAAATGACTGACCATACCTGTTCCACTTTTTCTGGGACACAGTGTACTGTAGATTACTTCAATTAAAATGCAACACACATGCATAGACATGTACATTACACACAGGTCAGACGTAGAGAGTTACAAAAAGAATGTAGGTTGCTTCTAAAATGAGAAAAAATTACATATATCCCGACAGACTCGAGCATCTTGAACCTATTTTATTGATCTATTTACAACAAGATGTGGCCAATTAGTCATTAGAGCAGGATTTCTACAGTCAGACACTCAAACTATGGAAAGGTCGACTTTGATTCTGTACTTGAATCCTTAAAAATGTATATTTTTTTTTCTTCAGTTTATTGCTATTCTACATGTAGTACAATGTACAACATACATATTTAACGATAATCTCCTAAGTCCCCCTATATGTACATGTACCTGCACATGATAAAAGGATCAGGGCAAAATCAATTATGCATGTATGAAGACAATCAAAAGTAAAGCCATTAGGTCATGTGTCAAAACTAAAACCTTAATTTGAATTGCCTCATTACTGTCAGAGATTTATTTATGAATAGAAACAGATCCTAATCATCTCAGCCGAGATCGTAGATCATCATGAGAGTAAAGAGGGTCTGTTTGCCTACAGAAGTGGTACATGTAGGGATGGGTGGGCTACATGTAGAGTAGGAAAAAGCCTTTCCCATAATATAGCACCAGTAAAGTCACATCATTAAAATGATATTTTGTTTGTTTTAGAAAACAGTACCTTTCTTGAAAATTGGAAATAAATATGTGGCTGCTCCAGTTTACACATAGGATAATTTGTTTATTAAGGCGCCTTCTCCAAACAAAGTGCGTCAGCTTCCCGCGTCTTTTGTACAAAAAGACGATTTATCGGCTTTTGAATAGAATACCGAAATCTTAATACCGCTGAAACACCTTAAAAGCAGAAAGCCGATTGTTTCTCGCGTTGCATCAGGAAGCTGCGGGAAACTGACGCACTTTGTTTGGAGAAGGCGTCTAAGTCATTTTTCCTTTACCTTATGAAAGTGAATGTATTCTTCAAAAAAAAAAATTAATTTAGAAAGTGGTATACCATGAGTGACATCTTCATCAGAAAACTCACCGTTAATATGAAAGTTAAAGTATACTTCAAAAAATTATTGCACTGAAACTGATATACAATCAGTGATATAGTCAAAAATTATTATCATCAAATGTATTTATCTGCTTAATGACTATATGAACTAACCGTTGATGACAGACAGGACAATCAATTATATTCAAAGTGCGACAGTGGTGAATCATTAAGAGGGAACTGTTCTGAAGTTTATTGAGATCTACAAGCATGGTGAATCGAGAAGGAAAAAAAAAAAAGGATCTGGAGACAGATGAATGCCAAAGTCCATGTAATCATGTCATACGTGTATATCTTTTTAGAGAGAAGCCTAGATATTACCCTGACAAAACATCTGGAGGGCATTTCATGAAAGGACTTGTCGGACGTTTTATTCGACAAACTGTTATAAGCTACTGAAATGCTTGCATCTGATTGGCTGAGAGCAAATTTGTCGGATAAAAAGTCCGACAAGTCCTTTGATGAAATACCCCCCTGCTGTCTACTGTAAAGAGGAGAACGCTAAGTTGTATCAAGAGGAGAAGAGGAAGAAAAAGAAAAAGATGGACTGACAATATCACAGCGTGGACTAATTTGACTTCTGTTCAAAGCCAGGTCCTTGCCCACAACCAGGATAAATGGAGGAATATTACATTGTACTTTGATACACAATATATTTAAATACTGAAGCAAATTTTACCTGATATATCAAACTTGGCTGCCTGGGCATCATTGAAGAGCTCTTGTAGATTGATCCTTGGACTAAGCTTGTGTAGTCTCTGGACAATATCCTCATCTGTAGGTGTAGTCTTTCCTGCTGCTTCAGACATGTTCAATGTATCCACAAGTATGGTGCCTTGTGGACAGATGAAATAAATAAATAAATAAGAATTGACTTGTTGATAGAGCTCAATATATTCATATCTAAGTAAAAATAAAAATGAAAATGTAACTACATGTACATGAAATCTTCCTTTGATGGTTATAATGAAAATATAGTGAAACACTAAAATCTGGTTGTACAGTAGCAGTGAGTGTATTTATGTTCTTTGTATGCATACTAACAAGATCACTTCTACAATCAATATCTTTCCTGTTTATTAAAATCACATAATACAACACTTTTCAATCCCATAGGTACAAATTTTTGTTCTGCAGCAAGAAAGGTAATTTGTTAAACTTATTCAAATAAAGATGAAAGCTTACCTAGTAGCAATTTCACGAGTTGGTTATCCAAAATTTCTAAATGTCGTTCTAAGATGTGTCTGGCAACCAACGTGGTACATGACCCAACCATCTCCCTCGTGATGCTGATCTTCCTATCCTCATCGTCATGCCGACTGTTGACACGATGATCAATGACTTCCACCACATAGCGGTCTAATCCTGCATCACTCTCCGGAGGTACGTTGTGATCCACAAGGGTTAATGTCAGATTTGGGATTGAACTAAGAACAATATCATCCCTGTATACCAGGTCTGTAAGTTGGATATTGCATCGAGGTAGAAGATGGGTGGTTTCAGTCCTCAGGGCCACTTCATCTTTAGGGATGTTGAGCACTGGTATTATGGCTTCTTCATCAGATTGACAGTCCTAAGCAAGAGAGGGGCAATGAAGCAACAGAAAGTTTTTACTACTTTTTTTTAATCATTCATTGCAGCTACATGTATAAATATTGAAAGGAAAACAACAAACCATTTAAAGGTTTCTGTTTAAGTACATTGTAGGTTTCACCTACAAGTAACCAACTCTAACAGTAAACAGTTTGAAATAAATTTGCTTCTTTTGGAAAGGACAATAACAGGTTAGACCTACAAACGTAAATAATCACATTTCAAATTAAAAGTTAGAACATGTCTGTAAAAATCCACTTTCAAACGAGACATTAAAACACATGAGGCCATCTGAAAACATTTCATCCATATATCTGGAAATCTGTTTGGAACTTCATGTACATTACACGTTAATGTATTTTGAAGTCATCACGATACTTACATGTACATGTAATATTTTTAATTTGAACAAGGAAATATGATTTTTTTTTTTTTCATTTTACTTTAACTTTGAGACAAATGATATGTTGATTTATATAATTGAAATATTTACATGTTACATGTACAGTGTACATGTTTTCTCATTGACATACAATAATCTGTAGTTGAATGTACATGTACATTCTGTAAATTTTAGGCGTAAAGTACATTGACTTAACATGAACTGTATTTGTCCGTCGACATTAAAAAAAAAAACTACTACATCAATGCAATGAATTTTTAGTATGTGTAATAGAGGGAAGCATCTAATTTAGGTCATTTTGATATCCCCCTCCTTGACATTACATGTAAAGACAGTGTATGGGGTTCTTAACACCCAGACAGGAAATGAGTTGTATTGAGGACCTGCGTTTCCTTGGTAATTTGGCATTGTCTCAACTATTTCTACAGTGGTTATTCATAGAATACTCCATATTTCTATGAACTGCACTTGTTCGGAAGGAAATATGTATACATGTAGTATGCCGGGCACTTATGTCCTATTCAAGTACACATATCTTTTATGATTTGGAAGTACAAAATTGATTTGAAGAGAAAAAATTCATAAATGTAATATCAACATTAAGTGAAAATTGTGAATCACAGCAACAAATTGATTGATTCTGAATTTTCTTTGACAGTAATACACTTGTACTACATGATGAAATACTTATAGAGTAATAAGTTCCAAGGAACATGATTCTTGTATCAAAGAGTAAACTGTCTCTTGAATTATATTGATTTCAACTTCCATTTGGCAAAATACACTGTATAAGACTAAAATAACCAAACAGTTATTTATCAGGAATTATATTTATAACAAAAGTTAATTGACAGGTTGTTTGTTCTTGTTGCTGATAGTAGTGGTTTCGCGTCATTGACCAAAATGAGTTCAATAGTACCTTGAGATTTGTACTCTACTAAGGGTGTGTTCAACGCTGATTTTTAAATTTAAACGCCAACATGAATCATGATACAATACGCAATCACAAAATGCTGATATAAAGAGAAACAAAGTGGTGTTCATTGTCCCCATTCCCAGTCGTAAAAGTAAAAGTCGAGTTTCAGATCTCAATTCGGAAGAAAATTTAAGCACCAAAAAAGATGCGTTTTGAATCACGATCAGCTTCGATTTTACGTCCTTGAGCATCGCGAATGCAACAAAATGGGACACTGAACACAATTGAGTTTTCAAACATTCTTAAATGTAGTCTTGCAGTGGAAGCTTCCGGTGCAAGTGAAAAAAGTGCAGATGTTTGTTTCTGCGTTTTGTAATTGCGTTCAAATTTGAAAATGGACATTGAACACACCCCTAGTGAGAGAGCCTGACCTGTTCAAGAGTGAGAGTAATATGACTCATTTCAGTAGGAACAATGGCTGTCAATCAAAAACCTTATTTACTTTTCATTCTCCTTCATTCTGTCTCCATGGCAACTATAC
This sequence comes from Paracentrotus lividus, assembly GCA_940671915.1. Lineage (NCBI taxonomy): Eukaryota > Metazoa > Echinodermata > Echinoidea > Camarodonta > Echinidae > Paracentrotus > Paracentrotus lividus. The sequence continues at coordinate 46,837,390 of CALNVZ010002100.1, forward strand.
CATGATGCAAACAAATAGTTTGCTAGTTTTAAAAAGTTGGCAAGTTCCCTTGTGGAGCATCATTAGATTAGATAGCTAGCTCATGTTTCAGAGTCTTTCCCAAAATGTAATGCCTGTCAAATGTATCCTTTATATGACCCATCAAGAATTTTTTCCCTTTTTTTCCCCCTCTTTTTTCTTCTTTTTTTTTGCACATAATTATGTACAGCAGGGCAATTCCATGAGATGGGTGTCATGAGGTGAAAAAATTTATTTTCATTTTGCAACTTGTCACCTATCCTATTTCGTTCAAGATACTTCTACGCGTATGAAACGGCAATTTTTTTCAAAAAAATGCTTCCAGAATCGCAGATATTACATTCAGAAGTCAACTTCCATTTTAATTGAGAAATACAGTGAAAATATACTTGAATGTTTCATTTGAATCCATGGATAATAAAAGACTGATAAGAAATTGATTTGTGGATTTATATAATGTATTGGGCATCAGTTTCAAGTTGCCAGTAAGAAAAAATTGATCTACATTCCCATGAATTGGTAGAAAGCGTATGGCCCGACTGCGTAAACTAATGTAACGTGAGTAACGAAAATACTGAAAAAGTTTAATTTCTTAATTTTTCATTGCATTTAAAATCTGCCAGTGGAAATTTTCTTCATACTCCTCCTACCTAGTATGAAAAATAGTGAAATACTTGTGTACATGCGATTGTATTATAATGACTAAGGTGCAAAAATTGTAACGTGAGTAACAAAAAATGTAACGTGAGTAACGACACAAAAATTAGGAATACGAATATGTTTTTAGACCAAGGAGAGCAAATTATTTTTTGTTGGATTTAAGTAAATTGAGGGGGTCATAAAAGTAGTGTGTTCCAATAAAATGACCTTTCCTGACCTTGCTTGATGAGTCAATTAATGAACTACAAAATAATATACTCAAAGTAAAAATTCGCTTCTACCGGATGAGGCCAGAATTAGTTAATGGTTGCTGAGAGGTGGGGATCTATCTCCATCTGATCCATTTCTGATTCACTGACATTCTTCAATTCTGATGCAGCAGCCACAAAAAACATTTGTGATGATTGCTTTTCGTCTTCAACCTGCATCCAGACATCCCGCTAACATAACCCCCCAATCCCATTCACCGGTCCCTTTCCATGGGAGGTTGCAAAGAAATTCCACTTGAATGTAAGCTGGGTTTGGCTTTAAACACTGGGATTGCTGCTGCAATTAACCTGTTTTTAAATTGTGATGCTGGTCTATCAGACCAAATGCATACAGTTTTTGATGTAGGGACTGTATCCAAGACTGCATCACCATAAGCTACCACAGTGTCCTTGGTGTGAGTCAAGTTGTCAGACACGGTGACTCTGGAATTAAGGTTTCCTCCACACCACTTTGTGATTATTATCAACCCACCCAAAACATTGACAATTAATAAACTACAATACAAGTGTTTTACGAAAAGTTAATATTCACTAGCTACTGAATGATACAAGAATTAGTTAATGTACGTAATTGTGTAAGTCCACACAACTGGTAGTCTTTTAGGTTTTAAGGTAGTACATGTACCTGTTTGTACTTGGTACATGAAGGTCTGTTGTACATGTAATAGTAGTTTACAACCTAACAAAATAAGATGTTTCAAAATTGAAAGTAACTGTAAGTTCCTGTGAAAGATAATGGAAGGCGAATATTTCATTACACTGCATGAACTACATTATTAGCATATTTTTATGTATTTAATAGTTTACTTGGATATTGAAAATTCAATAAAATATGTGCCATGTAAGTTGTAACAATGGAAAAAGGTATGAAACAATGCCAATTTTGTTATGTTTTAGGGACAAAATATCTATAAAGGTTAAATACATAAAGAATATAAAGTTTCCAGCTAATTCTCATGGTCAAAATATATGGTATTGATTATCAGCTAATATGTAACGTGAGTAACATGTAACGTGAGTAACGATGATTTTGGTATAGAGGACAGATATTTCCAATGCTCTTAAAATTTATACCCCCTACATATGTGTGCCACAATATGAGTTACATAAATCATACAACAGTTGTCTAAAATACTACCTAGTATGAGGACACTTTTTGTATAAAGGCATGTTGGCTTTTAAAGGCGTCCTAAAAAATGTAACGTGAGTAACGAAAGTTTTTCATCATTATTTTCTGAACAGATGTATGTAGGAAAATTCTATTAATGTTGCAAGATAGACTAAGGACTTGGGCATCTAGTGTAGAACATAAAAATTAAATTCTAATTTTATTATTTACGATATGGAAATATACATTTGCCTACCATTGCTATTTGACCTCAAATCGCCATGAATAAGAGAGAGATTCTATATCCGGCCGCCACTTTGGTGGCGGGGGTCCGTCTCGCTCCGTTTTCATCTCGGAGTGCGTCCCTTCTGGTTCGGATACTACGTCCGTGAGGCGTGTCCGTGTTTCGGATCCCTTGCCGGTTTCTTTTCGAAACCAGGGTCCGTTACAGGCAGACGCTTCTTGTTGGAGACAAGTCGGATTCCCACTTCGTCTTCCAAGTCGGTTTCTTCTCGATCGGTACCGCATTTGTGGCGGGCCCTTCCGTAGCGAAGCGTCGTAGACTTACATTTCGGATCCCGATCCGGTTCCTGCGCGGAACAGTGCCCCTTTACAGGCGGGCACTTTTGGTTCGGAGAGACGTCGTTCTTTGCCGAACCCGGATCCGGTTCTCGTTGGGAACCCTGTTCCCCAGAGTTTGGCCACTCCCTTAACGGGTCGGCATCAACTACCGGATACCAATCCGGATAGTTTGTGTGTACCTCCGGAGGTTCGAGAGTGGGTTGAGCGTTACGAGGCAGCGGTACGTCACCACTCCCGACTCACCTCCATGGGTAGGTCACACCCTCCGGTTGAGGAACTGGATGCTTCCTCATCAGAGGATGAGATTGTTTCGGTGGCTGATTCTCACGTCTCTTTGTTTGAATCTCATCCGACTCCCTTGTCCCGCAATTCGGATAGGAATGACATACGGGATCCTCCCAGGTTGATGCTTCGGCGGATTTTTCATCCGACGGGAGATGAACCTGAAGTCGTTGTAGAGCTTCCTTAGCGAAGCGAGTGACGGGTTTGTTTCATAAATACGTTCCAGATGTCGGAGTGACCCTGAAACTTCGGAGGACGTAAAGGTTTCTTGTCGGAAGGTCGTCGAAAGCTGTTTCATCTTTTCAGCTCCGAGTACAGGACATTCATAAAGAGGAATTTGTCTGTACTTCATCTAAACCGAGAAAAGCCTCACTAGATATTCGAAAACAAGTATCGGGTATCTTTGTGGAGGGAGACGATGGTCTTTTAACACCTAAGTCCATCTCCCGGAGGTTCTGAAGTTGGCTGATATGTTCGAGACCGGGAAGAATTCTTTGTTGAAACCGACAAAGGTGATGCTGACGTTTCGTATGCTTAACAGGCGGTCTTCGTTATCTGTCTTAAATGACATGCTCTTGGAACTCTTGGCTGGCTCCCAGGAGTTGGACATTTCTCCCGCGGACCAGGCCGAGATTCTTTTGGCTCTTAGAGAGGTTTCTTCTCTCTGTTCTCTCAGATTGCGGCTGCATCCACCTTGGTGGATAATGCCCGTAGAGTTCATGTTCTTGAGACTCTTCATATCAAACAATCCCTCATTCGGATATGGTCAAGGAGATTGACGTGTCTTCCCTTCTTCTGTGGGAAACAACTTGGCAGACATCTTACAGAAAGAAGTGGATTCACGTAAGAAGGCCAAGGAACTGTCTACATCTATTAGAGATGTTCGTTCAGACTCCATCATCTTCTAGTTCCGCTAAATCTGGCTTCTTCAAAGCTCCTCTTTTCAGGAAGGGCAAGAAGAAGAAGGACAAGAAAGACTTCCGTTCCTGCCAGGTCGACCCCGGCAGCTCCTCCTCAGGATCGTAGAGTAGCCGACTCTTCTCATGATTTTTATGATCGACAGGTGTCGTTTCAAGACCAGACTCCCCGTCGAGGACGTGGAAGTGGTAGGGGCTCTTCCCGAGGCGTCGCGAAGAGTCAGCCCTTTCGGCAGGGCGGGAAGCATTATTCCAGATGACTTCCGAGTTCGCTTGGAATCCGGTAGGTGGTCGACTTCGGAAGTTTCTTCCAGCTTGGAAGTCAATCACGGACGACGTTTTCGTCCTCTCCGTGATCAAGAACGGTCTTCGGATAGATCTAGAAGAACCTCTTCCAAGAGGGTTATCCGAAGTCGATCACCACCACAGTCGATCCTTTTTCAGGAGCATATGTTTCGGAAGTTACCCTCACTCCTGAAAAAGGACGCTGTCGAACGGGTGAGAGATCACGACCGCCTGTGTCTCTCCCCCGTTTTGTAATCCCCAAGCGTTCAGGATCGCTCAGGATGATCCTAAACATGAAGAGGATCAACAGGCACATCGCAAAGTCGCCCTTCAGGATGGACCATCTAGCCTCTATTCTTCCGGCTCTCGGTCAGGACGATTTTGCGGTGTCCCTCGACCTGAGCGATGCCTATTTCCACATCCCAATAGACCCCTCGTCGAGGGATCTTTTGGGATTTGCCGTAGGAAAGGAGACTTTTCGCTTCAAAGCCCTTCCTTTCGGACTGCGCCCAGCTCCCAGAGTTTTCACAGGGTGTCTCGGCGTTGATGTCGTTCCTCAGGGCAAGGGCCTTCGGATCTTTGCCTACTTAGACGATTGGCTTCTCGTCGCCAATTCGGAGGTTCTGCTTTCTCGCCATCTTTCGCTGTTAGTGGAAACAACCGAGAGTTTGGGATTCATGATCAACTGGTCCAAATCGGAATTCATTCCTCCCGAACTCCGATTTACTTGGGCGCCCAGTTGGATCTCAAGAATCAACTGGCTCGGCCGAGTCTCGAGAGGGTAGAGACTCTGGTCAATCTTGCCGGGTCCCTCCTGAGCATGCGGAGGGTTCGAGCCGAGGTTTGGTTGAGATGGCTGGGTCTTTTAGCCAGTCTGGTGACATCTTGCCGAATTGTCGTCTCTTTATGAGACCTTTCCAGCTGCATCTCCTGAAGTTTTTCAGGCCGAACCTCAGCTCCCTTCTGGTCTGGATTCCTTTGCCGATGGAGATCAAGAAGCTTCTCTCACCTGGACGAACCGTACCTTCCTTCTTCAGGGAAAGAGATTCAAGGACCCTCTTCCCTCAATTACAGTGACCACGGACGGTCACTTCAAGGTTGGGGGGGCCATTGTCAAGGTCGGATGGTTTCCGGATCTTCTGGGCCCTTCCGAGGCCGCTGCCTCACATCAACGTTCTGGAACTTTTGTCAGTTCTGTTTGTCCTCCAACGTTTCCGCGACCTGTTGGTGGGCCGTTCAGTGTTGATTCTCACGGACAACACCTCTGTGAAGGCTTACATCAACAAACAAGGAGGGACACACTCTTTGGAGTTGAACAGAGTAGCGTTCCTCCTTTGGGAATGGTGCAATCGGGAGGAGATCATCCCGTGGCTTCCCACATTCTGGGGAGGACAATCTGATAGCGGATTTTCTATCCGGTCGGTCGCTGCCATCGGAATGGATGTTGTCCCCTCATGTCTTCGAGTTAGTAATTCAGAGATTCGGGAGCCTGGAAATGATCTGTTTGCAACCTCTCTGAACAACAGACTTCCTCGGTTTTGCTCCGAGTCAGGGAGACTTCGGCTTTCGTGCTGGACGCGTTCTCTCTCTTTGGAAGGGGTAAGGCGTACGCCTTCCACATTCAAGCTGATACCTATGGTTCTCAGAAAGATCAGGGAGGATCGGGCAACAGTGGTCTTGATCGCTCCCCACTGGCCCGGTCGGGCCTGGTTCCAGGATCTGTTGCCCCTGTTAGTAGGGAAACCGCTGCCCTTCCGGCCGTACCGGACTTGGTCTCTCAACCTTTTGTCGGGAGCTCTTCATGCGGATCCATCGCTCCTTCATCTCACTGTTGGCCTCTATCGGCCAGCGGGCTAGGGATGAAGGCTTTTCGGACAGAGCAGCTGAGCTGCTAGTTGAAAGTAGACGGAAGTCGACTAGATTGTTTACAATTCGGCGCCTTGAGGCTTTCTTTGCCTGGTGCGACCGCTGGGGGTGTCCCCCAGAGAGGCTCCTTTGCCTCTCATTGCCGGACTTCCTTATTTCTCTGTTCGATAAGGGTAGGTCTATTTCGACAATCGTGGATACCGTTCGGCTATTACGGCCATTCATACTGGCTCGGCGTTGCTTAGGGCTTTTTCTTAAAACGCCCTATTTCTAAGCCCTTGACTCCAGCCTGGAGTCTTCCCAAGGTTTTGGAGGCTTTGTCAAAGCCTCCGTTCGAGCCTTTGAACTCGATTTCTCTGCTGAATCTGTCCATCAAGACAAGCTTTCTTTTAGCGATCGCTTCCGGACAAAGGAGGAGTTCGCTACATGCTCTCTAATATCACCAGGTCATATTCGTTGGGAGAGATATGGGGTTCGCCTGATTCCTGTTACATCATTCATCGCTAAGAACCAAACAGCCTCGTCGGGTTCTATCGAGATCTTCATTCGGCTCTGACGGAGTTCTCGTCTATCAGAGAGGACAAGGTTTGGTGCCCCGTTAGGGCCCTCAAATGGTACATCAAGAGAACGGAGAATCTTGCAAATCTTCACAGTTATTTGTTACTACCGTGAACCCCATAAAGGGGTTTCTAGAGATACGTTATCCCGTTGGATAGTATCCCGCTATCAAGGCTGCGGGAATGAAGGCCCTTGAAGAAGGAACTACCCAAGGCCCATCAGACCAGGAGCATTAGCTCCTCTTGGGCCTTATTTACAGGGGTCGGAGTGGAAGACATCTGCAAAGCGGCCTTTTGGCGTTCTGCAAATTTTTTTACCTCCTTTTACCTGAGAGATGTCGCCGCTAGTGAGGGTGTTTTCTCCACCGCACCTCTCAAAGCGGCGGCATCCTCCATAGTTTCATAACCGTCATGGTTGCCCTCCCGACTTTTGTCGGTGCTGGTCGTAGCAATGGTAGGCAAATGTATATTTCTATTGAAGTAAATCATAAAATTAAATTCTAATTTTATTATTTACGATATGGAAATATATTTGCCTACATTCCCTCCTCCGTCCCCTATCCTTTGCAACATACGGAAGTTTCTGGGGCGAGAGAGTTAGAGGATGAGTATAAGATCGCGCGCGCAGCATCCTCGCCAAATGGAGGGCGCCATTCATGGGGGGTGGGGGGTAAATAGGCAATATGATAGGGCAAAAATTTCGGTGCAATTTTCGG
>CALNVZ010002100.1:46847332-46869575 GCA_940671915.1 Paracentrotus lividus
AAAAATTTCGGTGCAATTTTCGATTTATGGCGATTTGAGGTCAAATAGCAATGGTAGGCAAATGTATATTTCTATTGAAGTAAATCAGAAAGGCTGCCAAACCTTTCAAAACAAAAACTATGACACTTACAACATGCAAAGGCACCTAAAAAGTGTAACGTGAGTAACGTGGAATTGCCCAGCAGCTAAATTAGTTTCTGATTTGTAATAATCTCTTTGCTTCATGGAAAATTTTACTTGACAGTGCAAGAAATATATCTTTATCCAGAAGCAAATTATAATTGTAAAATTGGACCTTGTGGCGTATTAGCCATGAACTAAAACAAGTTATCCAATAAAGTATCCAACTATATGTACACAGCACCATGGCTATACTGCACTATATTTAAGTAAAAAGTTGATTCCAGCAGGTTAATGCCTTTCCAAGTATTTATACAAAAATTGTGCAGAACTATTCTTTTCTTTGAGTGGGACTTGAAATTCTATGGGTATTTTGGTTAATTCTGACAATAGTTGAATAATCACACTCATCTGAAGAAGAATGATTGAAAGGTATTGTGAACTTTATTACCTGTGATAGATGATATGCATGAGCTATTGCTGAGACAGTGGAATCCAAGTCACAAGCTTCATTCCCAATCACGACATGAACCTTACTGAATGAGGAGAGTGCTTGCTGCAGGGATACAAACAAACAAACAAAGAAACAAAAATGAAAATAGTGATTTTGACATCTATTTTCAACAAATAACAAAAAATAAAAAATCGAAATACTCAGCTAATGTATGAACATAATTATACTGTGCATTTTATTTCAAAGTACAGGACCCGTATTCACAAGATACGTGTAGTTTTCAACTAATTACAAAGGGATCAGTACACAGTTGGGTGATAACTAGGCCTGGGAAGGTTTTATGTTCATGGGCCCAGGTGTTTTAGCTTGATATTATCAGCACTGATGGAACAACAATATTTGGAAAAAGGAATATTAATTGAGAAAATTCTGCAATAGTTCATGAATACATTATATAAACAATTAATTACTTTTAGTATTCATTATTATTTCTTTAATGAAGTAACATAATATACTTAATATTCATTGCACATGTAATTTCAGCAAAGTTTGATAACAATTAATAAACAAAAAGTTCAGGCAGACATTTTGTTAGCAATAATTAGTCCACGTAAATGACCTTGTCTATCACATTTTCAACTGCCTAACAATATAACATTATCCTGTCTTTATCAATCTCAATGTTCAAGAGCCAGCTCATGTTTATTACACTCACGACTATTAAATACAACTGCTTTATCAAGTAATCTTTGAGCAGGAATCGACACCATTCCTGAATAGGCGGAAATTACAAGGCCTCTGCACTATTTATTACATAATACTTTTACATGCACCAAGCATCCTTAAAGGGAAGCTCTGGACCCAAAATAAGTTGCTTTTATAAGAAGCAGAAAAATTAGAAAAACAGATTAAAACAAGTTTGAAGAAAATCGGACTAATAACAAGAAAGTTATGAATATCTTTACGATGCACAAAAAATTGATCACTATACCAAATTGGCAACAACTGTGAAGTCATAGGGGCACAACTTGCCATGCATTTTCACTTTATTTGTTAAAAAACTGTTTTCCTCGTAACTTTGGCCAATATATAATGTAGGCAATATGTTATTGCATCTATGTATTTTGATAAAATGAGAATCATAATGACATTTCAAAAGAAAAGAACTATTTTTCATGATATTCAACATTCATGAATATCTTTTTTCTATACTGAAAACCACTTAAAATCTTTATTTTTCATATTTCTAGATGGGGTGCTGATTTTACAATATATGTATAGATGCAATAGCATATTGCCATCAATATGTCTTGGCCAAAGTTATGAGGAAAACAGTTTCTTAACAAATAAAGTGAAATTTTATCATAAAACCATATAGGAAATGCATGGAAAGTTGTGCCCCTGTGACATCACCGCTTCGTGACAGTGTTGTCAATTTGGTATAGCGATCAATTTTTCGTGCATCGTAAAGATATTCATAATTATCTTATCATTATTAGTCTGATTTTCTTCAAACTTTTTTTATTCTTTTTTTTTTCCTGCTTTTTAATAAAAAGCAACTTATTTTGGGTCCAGAGCTTTCCTTTAAACAGCCCAATATAACAAGCACAACACTGTAAATTTAATCAAAATTGGATGAAAATAACAAAGTTATGATTTTTGTAAGTTTTATTTTTGCATTTTTTCTGTAAAACAGTTCTGAGCAAGCTGATGATGTTATACACTTTTTTCTTTTGTATTTTACTATATGAAACACATTTTCTGCCCCTAGAAAATGAAAACATTGATAAGTCCTTATGGAATGTTTGAGATAATCCTTCCTGAAACTTATGTAAATATAAGGGATCTTATATACACATACATGAAAACATTAAACAAATAAGATTTCATATAATAAAATACAAAAGAAAAAGTTGAGTGTATTATATCATTAGCTTGCAAATTGCATATGCATGAGATATACATGTATACATTGTACATATCACTGTTTTATGAAATAAAATACAAAATTGAACAAAAAAACAATTTTTTTTTTTTTACATCTAATTTTGAAGACAATTTTCAGTGTTGTGCTTTGTCTTCATTGAAACTTTTCAAATCATCTAAATTTAAACTGGAGTCCACCTTTAATGAGATGAGGTGATCATACATCTAAATGACATATCAGTTGATCTCCTTTTCAATTCTAAAAAAAAAAAAAAAAAAAAAAAAAAAAAAAAAAAAAAAAAAAAAATTATGTATTTCCTCTGATTTCATCACACACAAAAATAATGTTGCATTCTCCCTACATGTACATTCTTGACATGAAACTAACAAAAAACAAATTCATACTTTTGCATAAAATATATATTTAAAATTTAAAAGACATTAAATCAAGATCTGTTCACAGAGAATCAGGGCTTGCTCTCTAACGAGTATGATTTTGAAAACAACTTGCTGATAGAATAGTGAAAAAGTTATGAAAAGAGACTAGATGCCCCTTGCTAAAAAAAAAAAAAAAAAAAAAAAAAAAAAAAAAAAACTAATAAAGGCATCAGTATCTAATAAGGAAATGCAATTTATACGCAAATTGTAAAGGATCCTAATTCAAATTAACTGAGCTGTCAGACTATACTGCCTAAAGGCATTATTCCAATGGAATATGACGAGTCAATTATATCCTCTCTTCCTCCTTCATATTAAAGCACAGGATTCATTATTATCTATCATCCATAGATACCCTTCCATATCCAACAGATTACAGATTCTAAATTACTTAAATCAGGAATAGAAACTATTTAGGCTCTAAACTTTGGGTACATTATAAATCTAAACTCTATGATATTAAAGAAAAAAGCAAAGCCTCTTCATGAGTTTTATTAAAAGCAAACAATGTAGCTATCCACTCGACCCTCTCCACTTGGTAGCCAACTTACGATTATGAATACAATTCAAAATGTATACTTTTGCAATTTTCTTTATCAGCATTATAATTTCTCATTCTTCAACTTCAATGGAATAAGCTAAAATGTTCAACATTTAGAATTTTAGCTGGGAAACTGGCGAGGTCAAAATTTCAAACCTTATGTTTGAGTGGAAATTTTTGCAACAACATACTCAATAAATTATAGCGAATATAAAACCATCGCAATATCTTATATCCAGTATAAAATAACAAAATAGGAAGAAAGATGAATATAAGATTTTGACTAGATGTCACTAAGGTTGCTATCTCACTTCGCGGAGACGTCTCCGCGACAGAATAGAAATTTCGTCTCCGCGACAGATAAATAGTATTTAAAATAGGGACGTCTCTGAGACGTCTCTGAGACGTCTCCTGAAATTCGGAGACAGAATTTTTATCATAAATTGTCTCGGAGACGTCTCTAATACTATTTATCCATCGCGGAGACGAAATTTCTATTCTGTCGCGGAGACGTCTCCGCGAAGTGAGATAGCACCCTACAGAAACTAGGACATGTGAAGAAGATTGTTTGTGTATTCTGGTTCAGCTATCTGTCACTGAGTGCATCCAACTATCAGCTTAATTTCCTTTCCCTTGGATTAACATTCCTGTCTTCCCATACAACTGTGTGCTGATTTAGTTAAGCTTGAATCTCTTTCACAGCTTTTCTTGTTTGCATTAAAGAATGTGTGAAAATGGAATTCTTAGTCATTTAAACTGTCAAGCCAAGATGACTGATTCTGTTCAAACGACCTCCCGACCCTAAGCCCTAGCTTCCTATATCAATTCCTAAAACCTTTAAATGCTCTGGAGAGAACTCCCTTGACATTGATTTCTAATTTTCTACTTCCAAGAATAAACGGCCAACATCAAATTGTTTTCTTCGTCTTGGTGTCACAATAGTGAAGAATAACTTTGAGGTCACAAAATTAATATACTGTTCAATTTTGTTTTTTGCAACTTGTTTCCCTCTAGGAATTTCTCAAGCATTTCACAAATGCATTAATATGAATTACCTTCAAAATATAGAAATAAATATTATTCCATCAACACAATAGCCAAAAGTCTTCCATGAAAAGTAAACAATAATTATTTTCTGATTTATAACTTTCAATTTATCTGTCTTTTCAAATGCAGCAGAAATACTGGTATATTAAAAACAATAAGTAAAAAATATAATCCATGGTTTATAACCGTTGGTACCCAGTCTGACCACACCGCTAGTGATAATGAGGCAAAAGTGCGAAATTTATACAGCTCTCTCAGTCCTCGATCTACACTGTGCGGAGAAAACGGGCTAAAACAGAGATTTTGCAACTGTTGTAGGTTTCGATTTTGTGAACGGAATTTCCTGATTCTTACATATTTAGAAAGAAGATATTCTAAACGTACCCATCATGCACATTTTATGGTATTTATCATATCTGATTATTATAAAAGTATTGGTCAAATATTTGAAACAAAAACGTATGTTCAGTTCGGTATAACTGACAAGAAAAGTAGTCATTTTTGCATGATTCCCCCCAAAAATTACCTATTTGGAAAGAATGACATCTTAGCTTCAAAACGTAGTAACTTTCAATATCATTTACTTTTTATACCAATCAGGAGCTAGCAAAATATAAAGCAAGTCCAAAACACAGAGAATGCGACTTTCTGATTGGCTGCTTGAATCAAGAATTGATGCGAGCGGGGATTTTGAAGCAGGTGGGCGCCATTACCTGACCGCGCAATGACCTTTGGTGTGTGGTGAGATTCGCATCAACCAATCAAATCACACTCAAAATCAAACCAGCCAATCAGATCGCAGTAATTGAAACAATTTTGTATTTACTGCACATTTAGCTAGCTCCCGACTGGTATAAAACTTGAAATATTATGTTTGCTGTATTTTTGGAAAGCTAAAGAGTTGCTGAAGATTGTGAACCTATTTTCTCGTCGAATCATTTAAAATAAAACGTATTTGTGGCTAGATATTAAAAAAATTCCGAAACGGATTTCAACACAAAATATATCCCACAATTTCTACTATTTTGAAAGACATATTGTCTTTCTTATTAAGGAATGTATATTTTGATAGTATAATTTATTCATGCCAAAAATATTCATGTCGAATGATCATTTCTATGCAGAAATATAATCGCGCAAAGGCAGAGGTGCAACTCATGAATACAACTTGTATAAATACGAGCGATTTCGGGAGCAGTGCGGCTGAACTGTACCATGTATATGTATGTCAACCTTCAATCCATTGATTGCGCGAAGACTGTATACTTCCAACCCATTGAGAACCTTGCTTGAACTTGGGCTCTTATCTGCATTTAGGAGTATGTCACGATGAAGAAGACTTGTAGACAGACATATTACCCCTTCAGAAATATTGAGAGTGACGTCTTTAGTGATGAGTCACTTCTGCCTTCTTCTTCACTTTGTGTGTGACTCTGAGTAACCATGACACTCATATGGGGTGGCAAAAACAAATATATTTCTGTTGTTTAAAGGTACGTTATAGCATTTACTATTTTCCAATGGAAAAATAATTACATTGTACAGAACCATTTCCAGTACCAATTGTAAAATTCAAATCCAACTGGTAAAGACACATGCCACTCCTACATGTACATTATACATATGGTAGTCATGATCCATTCATACCCTACAAGTGCAAAGATATGCACCCTTCTATCAGCCCAAATGTTGTGTCACTCACGTTTGAATATGACCATATGTAAATAAAAATTTTCAAAACATGTTGAATTCCGAGAAAATCAAATTTTAGCAGAAAGGTGTTTCTTTTGTGATTACGGGCTATTTAGAAGTAGTAATAGTAAAAATCCCATCATGATATTATCAACAACCAAAATTGTGACTTTTTTTTTTTTAATTCTTGCTGTCCATGAGACGGCAGCTTGATTTTATTTCGTAACTTAAATATATTCGAAAAGAAGGGTATAATGTTCATTGGTGTGGGGTCTTTTTTTTTTTTTTTAGCAAACATACATGTCCTGACCACATACACTTCCTATTTCAGTCTTCTTTTTTTCTTTTGGTATTAAAAAAACTACATTAATACGGATTCTTATTGTAGTAGATGCAGCTTATTTAAAGTCCTCTTTGTTATTCTAAATATTCTTAAAAATCGTGTAGATGTGAACACTAATTCAATTCATTGCAATTTAATTTATATTTTAATTGAATTCAAATCTGATTGATTAAGGAATTTAAAAAAAAATTACATAACATGATATAAACAATAACCTTAGAATGCATATCCCGGGATATTGATTTTTCGCATAGCTTAGCTCAACAAAATGGATAGAAAAATAAATAGTGGCATAGGGCTGAATGTTACCATATTGCAGTCTTTAAAGGCGGTCCTGCACGAGCATCGTAAACTAAACGAGGACTCAAGATGCAATCTGTGTGCTCGCCGCCATTGTTACATGAAGAGCATACGGTTGTCAATCAAAATTAGTGCAAACACACGCCAGCCAATTACGATCGCACTGTGAGTGCGAGACGTACAAGCGTGTGTGTATAAAGCACTGTATCAGTGCACTATCAGTGAATGCATACAGTGTTCTGATCTCGATAAGTATTATCACGTGCATACTTCTCACTTGTACAGGCGGGGACAACCCGCTCTCTCATGCACACGAGCAGGCGAATAATTGCCGATAAGAAATTGATTCATGACTTCGGCAATCGTTTGGGCATTCTAGCTTTCGGTTTTTGGACCACTACGTAAGAGTCGCAAATCGTTGGTATGAATGGGCAGCTTGCAAAGTTTGTTACCGCGTACATATTTTGAACTCCCTCTACACTATGGGGAACGTACCCCTTTAAATAACTAAAAGGACTGAAGTGAGACAACTACTACAAATGTAGCAACCCTGCACAAGCCAGGTACTCAGCTGTGAAGGTGTGGCACACTATAGTCTAGATTGATCAATAAAAGAGTCCAGAAGGATATGTGCAGACACAACAAAGTTAAACACTTCTCATTTCACGACTCTGTCGGAGATGTAATTTGCATGTAACTGACAGATATCACAGGGCATTCACACATGGTTCATCTACTCATCTATCCGGCTGGACTTCATTCTTATAAGACCTAAAACACACCCAGGATTTCACAATTATAGCCCTTAATTAATGATCACCGTAAAGAGCAATGGCCTTCTGTCAAATGTATGTCCTAAACTTAGATTTGGGCCCCTTCTAATCCTCCTATATCGACAGGGGTGGTGCTATAATCGGAGCGTCTGTCTTAAATGTTAAAGTGGGGGTGGCTACACTTTTATGGACTGAATACTTGATTAGAGATATAGACACACCCTATATTGGTCATCATTACAATCATTCTTCCACTAATATTTGTGTGTGTGTGTGTGTGTTTTATGTCATTCCCCATCTTGCAAGTAAAACATCAATACTTATATTAAATGAATTTATAAGCTTTATGGCCACGTGTTTTGAATTGGGCCAGTTTCGTGTGACATGTTTTCACGACATGAAAATTGTGTCTTTTTTTCATTTGAATCTTTGTAACTTTACATACTACACCCATTATACATAAAAGTATACATTTTCTGTTAGGAAATTAAACGAGGAATAACAAGAAAAAGCACTAAAAATGACATTGGGTTTAAGCATTAGAAGTTATGGAAGCAAATATATATACCTGAAAACCATGGCAACAAATACTAAACTTTGAAACAGGGAAAGAGTAGTATTGGTGTACCCCACACCTTTAAAAGTGCCATTTTTAATTCCTCTCATTCAGAGCTTTTCAGACATGTATAACATTCCAGTTTAAAGGTTATTAAAATAATTTTGCGCAAGCCTATTTATTCATAATATTCACAATGGAGTATTTCTAGATATCTCACAGTTGTATTATTTGCAACAATGAATTATTAAAACACTCAAAATTATCCAGGAAATAGAAAGAAAAACTAACTGTTAAAAAATTTATTCTTAAAAGATAAATTTAAAACATCAAAAATGCATCCTCTGGCACCAGACTAGTATGTGTCATGAATCTAGTCATGATCAAAATGATCATATGTTATATGTAATAAAACAAAACAATAACAAAGGTAATTTCTTGACAATTATACAATCAAATTGAATAATAAATTGTATATTTTCACATTTATAAATCACTACCAAGGCCTGTATCTGCCAGGTTGTACTTTACTCTCTTCAAATTTGCCATAATTCTCACCCATTGCCTGCATGGTAAAATTACAATAATTAATTTTCTATTTGTTAATTGGTTATATTGTTTCACTGAAGAATTACAATGTACGATAAATGAATATTTTCTTTTCTCAATATTTTCAAACAATCTCTTAAGCCTTGATAGTAACATAAACTGAAGTAGTTATTGCACATCGCTAAAAAAGTGTTTGATCGATCGCGCAATCATGCAGCCAGGTATGTTGCTCTTGGGCTTGTAAAAAAAAACTAATTAATAATTAACCTTAATTACACTAATTTTAGTTGAAGTTAATCTAAACTAAGTATGATCATGATGAATTATTTATAAAAATCCACATTAACATGATCTATTAAGGCTGTACTCCTTCAGTGTGGTATCAGGAGAGTTTGCACCTCATGATCATCCTCCACTCTGCACATGTTGCTAATTAACCACTAATTTTAGAGGTAAACAACATTATTTTTTGCAATCTCTTTGGTATGACTGTATTGCTCTCATCATAAGCTTTATTTTGACACCAAATACAACATCATAGCTTGTATTTCAGCAGGGAAAATTAAAGGAATGCACCAAAAATGTTGCGGAGAAGTCACAACTCCACCTATTTACTGGCCCAATTAAAAATGCATGGCCTTATTTGTGATTACAATAATTTATCATTAAAAAAAAATTATAAAATTAATAAAGACAAGAGCATTTAACCACAAATATGCAAGGATGAAATCTATAACACCTGTATCAAAGTAGAGAAAATGCTCCTAAAGTTGGATGACCATAAGAGTCATGATTAATAATGACATAAATCAGCTAAGTAAAAAATAACAATAAAAATAACCAAAAATCCTAAATAAACATCAACATTTTTTTGGTATAACCTAACTGGGAATTAGACAAACTGGTAAATGGGCTTTAAAAAAAAAAATGAGACCAAATGGTTAGTGGACAAACTTGGATGAAAAGGTATTAGAACATATGGGATAAGACCAGACGAGCATTGGACAAATTGGTTGCAGACCAAGTGACAAACTCAAAAGTGACATCAAAGGTCAGAGGTTACTTGGAGAATTTTATCAAAATATGGGATACGATTGAAGCAGTTGCAACTGCATACATTGTATAAATGCTCCAGAGTCTCACAATTATCACACATTTTTTCTGATTTTCCTGAAATTATGTGCATGTGGCATGAACAGAACAAGTAACTTCTTCCATCCAAGCGCATATGTTCAAAAGGGTAAACTATAAATTCTAAATCATTCTTTTATCAAGTTTCCAAATACTTGTTTTACATGGTTGCAGATACAAATTCTGAAAGTGGCATTTCATCAATCTCCCTGCTTTCACTCATACTTGTCATAGATACTATGTCAATACGAAGTAGTAAAAGTGAGACTATGGGTGGCAGGTTTTGTCTTTTGGTTTTTCCCCAAGATTTGCCTACTCTTTACAATAGGTATCACTCTAAATTAAAGCCCTCCTATATTTCTATGTACATGTAGTTATATTTAATGCAGGTCTTTAGTGCACTGATCTCCTAGGTGTTCTTATCCAGGGCTTTTTTTCTCTTTTCTTCACCCTATTTCAGTCCATTTGCCCCTCTTTTAATCCCTTCTTTGTTTCCTCGTGATCATACCCCCTCTCCCAGCTAATCATATTTTTTTGTTTCCGGTTGCTGTTTGATGTCACGCCTCTCCTTGCTTTTTAATTGGCTTCCCTCCCCCACGCTTCTTTAATACATCACCCCTTTTGTTCACCTTGTTCTCTTTCTCTAGGCTTCCTCTATACATGTAGATTTTGCTTTCCTGCTCTGTATCAATGTTTGTTCACTACATATCTGTGTCCCTTTGCCTCTGACGAAGATTCTGCTAGCATCGAAAGCTCAGGCTCCTTTTGACCTAATTTTACTCCACTAGCTCTCCTTTTTGGATAAGCAGTTACTTACAGCAGTTCTCTTCTTTTTTTTTTTTTTTTTTTTTTTTTTTTTTTTTTTTTTTTTTTTTTGCATTTAGATCTTTAATTCGATTTCACTATCATGAAAAATAACCACTCCCGTTTTTTTCTGATGAAGAGATAAAACGCATGGGAACACGCTTAGTCCAGACATGGCTTGGCTGCTAGTGCACAATGATTTTTTAACTCCATAATTATATGCAGCACGCTCGAGCAACCTCGTTTGCATACCAAAGACACTATTGTTCATATGAATGAGCTATATTTGCATACGGCAAAGTAATACTCACAACAAAATTGAGACTAGTCACCGTACTCTTTGGAAAGTCCTCATTTTCGCTTCTTCTTATTCTCGAATGAATTGCACCATTCGATTAGTTGAAATTTTATATCAATATCAGTATCCCGTAGTACTAAAAGTATTTTATCAGCGGCCTAGGCCTAGCGGCATGTATTTTGTGAAAGCGAGTCTTGCTGTTTTGCTTGCCCTAAAATGGTCTCCAATTTTTGGCAAAGATTGAAAGTTTATTTCGTACGCGAGCAAAAGAAAGAGCTACGTGAGAGAGAGGGGAAGATCAAAAGACCCAATCGTTCGTGCTAAGCCCCTGGCCCAGCTATACTACTAGTTTCTACTAAGTTCAATGCACAAGCGTGTTGCATAAACATGAACGTTGAACTGAGTGATGAGCTTCCAATCAGAGCAGTTACCGCCTTAATCAGAGACTAGAATTTCAGGCCGTAAAAGATCACAAGATATCATTGTTAGGTACTCCCAGATAAAAAGCAAAAATGCTCTGACAGTCACAAATCATACATTAAAAAAGAGTTCAATGTTTCATTTAGCATGTACATGACTTAAAACTCACTTTAAAATCTCAGAAAGCGCAAAAAAACAGCTAAAACAGCCCACTGACTGTGTTGAAAATTTCAATGAGAAAGCTGTCCCTGCATGAGCTATCGATAGTCAAACGATCATCATGTGTACGTGTGCACGCAGCAACAAAGTGGAGCCCTGTAATTACGATAGGGCTTCTGTACAGCAGGAATGGGAAATGCCCGCACTCGCGGAAAACGAGAGAAATTCACAGAAAAATCAAAGGAGGATCGTTTGACTGTTACTTTGACATGCCATTTCTATGCGACTAAAATCTAATTGTTTATTGTGGGACGATATATCAAGGACGTATGGATAGACACATAACTAAACAGCCATAAAATGCTAAAGACTCTGATTTAACGACGCATCTTACCACTCAAAATATAGCGGAAAAAACGAGGTAAGTTTCGCTAACAATGCCTCAAAATGAGTACTAGAACTTCGTAACATTTTCAGGGGAAAATTTCTGGGTTTAGGAGGTTGATAATGACTTTTTTCCGTTCGTTACACTCGTAAACATGACTATACATAATCAATCATTCTGGGGCAATTACAAAATCGAAAAAAACTCACAAAAACCTTGGCGCTGCATTCGCTTTTCCCAGGCGATATCGGAAGTATCTTTGGTTCTCGAGATACCGATTTTTGTGTACCAATTTGCATGTGTGCGCCAGAGCGCCATCTTGCATTTGTGGGGGTACCTATCATTGACTGTGTAACTGTTAGCGTGCCTGAAGAATTTAGGCAAGCAATTGATCAAGGTATGATCAATCAATAATAAATATTGACTAAGTTAGAAATCTAAACTATTGTATTCTTGAAGAAAAAAATTAAATTAAGAACGCCAGAGGGGCAGTCATTTTCTGTTTACCAACCATCATGATCATTCACATCTCAAGTATTTCATGCCATAAGAAGATCACAAAAGTGAAAGTGAAACTGAAAGTGATTTTTCGGGAGTGCAGTCCAACACACTATCCTAACTCTACACCATTTTCAGCAGCTGGGACTACAAAACCGGTAAAATTGCCGAACGTCACACACCCAATCAGAGAACTTAGTTTAGTACAAACTGATAAATTCCGGAAGACATTTGTTTATAAAGACCTAATTATTTGTAATTTTGTTTACACTTACCGATGCCTCTTTTGATTTCCTTAAAAACTCATTCATGATGCTTTCCTTTCCTTCAAAACAAAAACAACTCTCTCTTCGTCGACGTCAGCTCGCAAAAAAATGTTAAATCCTATATCAATAGAGGGCAGCAAACGCTAGTTTTAAAAAAGTGATATGACCACCTCGTATTCATTATTAGATATAACCATTATGCATATTACAGAGAATATGTCACTACATAGTGGAAATGGAGGGGCTATTCAAGTGCTTATTTTTGACAATTTCATCAGAATAAACCTTGAGAAGTGTGAAATCTTGGTCATTGTGAATATTTATCAAAATGGAAACGTGGCTTTAAAAAATATGAATACTATATGATTATTATTTCACAGGCGCGTATCCAGGATTTTGCCCCCCGGGGGGCCCAAAGTGATTTTGATTTTGGCGCCCCCCAGTCGTGGATTGAAAAAGGTACACCCATTTTTTTTCGCGGTAACATCGTTCAGCCCAAAGGTACGTTCAAATTTTTTCACGTCACGCTGGCGAGCGATAAGCGGGGGGGGGGGGGGGGGTAGAGGCGTTGAAAATTTTTTCGGCCTTCGGTCAATCGCAAGGTCAATTTTCCACCGTAGGGGTACCTTCAGGGGTGTCACTCGGCTCATATAATGTACATTCGTCCGATATTTTTATTTATTTTTTTTTTTTCAAACTTTGTGTCGATTTTGGCGCCCCCCCACGATCGATTTGACGCCCCTTATGGTCATTTTGGCGCCCCCTACGGTTGATTTGGCGCCCCCTTATGGTCATTTTGGCGCCCCCCGGGGGCCCGGGCCCCGAAAGCCCCCCCAGAATACGCGCATGATTTATGGGACTATTATATCTTGGATTATCTTGACCTTTTTATCAGCTGGCAAGAGGGGCCAAGGCAACAAAAAAAGAGCGCAATTTACGTATTGTTCTCAAATTTTTTTTTCAAGGGCAACAAGGCTCTCACCCCATGTAACCGCGCCAGGAAATAAAATTATTTATTGTGAAGGGTGATAATGGCTGTGCAAACATTTATTAGCATTAGGGGACGTATAGCTGAGACTATTACCAGCTCCCCCCCCCCTCAACAAAAAACAAACGAACCGAAAGAGAGAGAGAGAGAGGGAGAGAGGGGGGGGGGAGTGATAGAGAGAAACATAACAAACAAAGTTGGAAGAAAATGGACAAGACAAGCAACTTATTCTACGAAATAATGAAATGACTTTACCATGTCACGTCACACCCCCATGCACATTTTATCAAAATTTTCACTCCCCAAGAATATCTTTCTCTTGACAAGTCGAGAAATGAACTTCTTCTCGAGTCCTTTCTCTCAATTTTTGTTTATTTGTGAATTAGAATTTGATTCAAACTCTGCCCATTAGATACTGAACGCAGGCGATCCCATTAGGCGAAAGGGTAGTAAGATCAGCTGGAACAGGGGGTAGGCAGAAGAGGGCATTGTAGGAGGTGACTCATGGTCTCCTCCTCTCCGCATTCGCAAATTGGCTGTCCTTCAGTGTTGATGCCCCATTTGGCCATTAGAGCCTTGCAACGGCCAACTCCATCTCGCAAGCAGTTTAAACACAGCCAGAAAGGCCAAGGTTCACGGAATCCTGGTGGGAGGGACTCTTTTGGACTGGTGTTGACACTGTGTGGTGCAGACGCAAGGCGGGTTGACTAAAGGTCTAGCCTACGGTTGTGGGGGCTTTGGTTCAAGGGAACGATAGAATGAAGGAAACTGTGCCTAGATCTTAAGCGCTTAATTGCAGGCATGGCGTTGAAGAGAGGGTGGAGTGGGTCATTTTCTTGCTTAAGTTTCTCTTATTGGGAGAGAACATGCCTCCTGATGTGAGGAGGGGTAATGGGTAATGCCACTCAGGATGTAGATATCGTCTACCTTGGTTGTTTCAGGCAACCTGTTATGGCCCTGCATATTTATGCACCGTTGAGTGATGGGTCTATCTTTGAAGCATGGGCTGATCTACCCCCCATGAACTGTGAACAATGTATTTTTCCAAGATTTGCAATGTATTTGTCCAAGATATATATGCCCTAGCCTATATGTTAAAATTATAATGTAAAGTATTCACCTTTATGGAATTTAGTTTGTATCTATGTTGTATTCAAATTTTAACTGGAAATCATATTTATCTTCTTCTTTTTTTCCCCCAATATTTTATTATTCTGTTTAAGAGCACATACATGTCAACAGGTTGAAAAAGGGCATACAAAACAACATCACTTTCAATTATTTTGTCTTAATAAGGCAATCACCGTAAGTTTCTATCAGATTCCACATTCAATTGTTTAATTTTTTTTTAGTTGTACTTCTGTTTTCCTTGGACCAATTAAATTGGGAGCAGTTTTATTTTAAATTAGAAGATTTAATTAAATTTGGAATTCGATTATTATTTGTAAATGGTTGTTCTACTGATAATCATTTTATTTTTAAAAAAATGGTAATTAAGATATAAAATCAGTATGCCTCTTTTCAGTCTCATTTTTATTTTCTAATTGATTTCTACACTTCATGTTTTCAAGCGTTGCAACATCAGTACGAGCATTCTTCATTTTACAAGTCTTTTTCTAGTCTTATTTTGCTATTGTTCATTTATAACGATATTGTTGTCGACCATTTTTGCATATTCTGAAAGGGAGAACTCGTCTCTCAAGTTTCATTCATGAAGGCTCGAAACCAAACTAAAGACAATTATTCTTTATGACCAAACCCGGTCATTTCTGAAACAAAAGGCTTCAAAAATGAAATCTTGGGGGTTCATAAACAATGCATCATATTCCTTGCAAGTGTTTACATAATTTGTTTTATACATCTTGCAAATATAATGATATTCATAAGTTACCAATACAAGGCAAGGGAGAAGAAAGGTTTCTTCGTACCGTTGCTGTATCGTCGTCGTCGTCGGCGGCATCCGTAAGTCTCGAGAGACTAGGGTTGCATGAGGAGGACAAATCAGATGTCATGATTATCCAGGCCAGCAAAATATAGCCTAGGCCTACTCTATGTTGGCAAAATTCATTTACCGCGGTAAATTTGGATAATATTATTATTCAACCTAATGAAATTGACTTTTATTAAATATCTCGGTAGAATAAAATTACAGGTACGGGAACAATCTGGTTGTTGCCGTTCTTATCTGCTATCACACTGCAGTGCTACCTTTTTGCCCATTCTTTATATACCAGATGCAATACCGAAACCTGTAAACAGTTTTGAAATAAGAAACGTAGGCCTAATTCATGGTTTTATTCCCTGATATTATAATCCCTACCTTCCGAAAATTTAAATTTTAGAGCCTTTGTTTTTTTTTGTCTTCCCCTTGGTTTCAAAAGTGATTGGGTCTGGTCATCTAATGTTCTCAGCTCAGGAATGAAGAAATACAAGATTTCCCTGTATAGAAATATGGTCAACAATAATTTGGTTATGAATGAAATGTATCATTTTAATATGTTACTATCATCTCGCCACATGGATTGGAATAAATGTGTTGTTGCATCTGTGCCAACAGGAACACGACAAGCAAAACATTGAAAAAAAATATGATAATGTTTGCGTGGTTGTGAAATACTTTTGCCAAGAGAGAACAGCTGTTCGGGGATGACCACGCCCATCTCTAGCTCTGCTTTTGCAGTTTACGCGCGCCCTCTCGTGTTTCATGCAGGTTAATGTATTAATGTTAATATGTTGTTGACTTCAATAAAAGTCTTTTTAACTAACGTTAGGGCTACCAACTTAGTACTAGATCTACTAGTTTTCACGCATTTAAGATTGCTAAGCATCGAAGTGTCGTCAAATAGAAACCAACTTGTGAATTGGATCACTTCTTTCTGAATTTCTAATGGCTCCAAGCCCTACTTCTCCTGATGACATGTCTGATTCTGTTGCATTTTGTATGAGTGATCTGCCTGCAGACGGCTACACGGCAATGGAGAGCATACGGCGCCAGGGCAAACTGTGTGATGTTACATTGAAGGTATGGGCAAATTTTAATTATCTTCTACCAGGCGCCAGAGACTGAGAGCCAAGTCACTGAAGTGCATCATTTTGCAGATACACATTGTAAATTAGATGTTTTCAATGCATCCATGTAATTTATGTTATGTGCTAGGCCTAAGAGTCTAGTGTTTTTTTTAAAAGGATTTTCTAAATCTAACACTCCAGAGTCCCGCCCCAGGCTCTGAGAGGCAGTATTATTACACAAGTCACAGGTCGTCACTTAAACCGACCAGCCCCCGTCGCGAAGCGACGGGAACTGACGAGTCACTACGCGTTTCTAGCGAAGTTTTTTTTTTCTAGAGAAAAAAAAAAAATGATCACAAATTTCGGGGTCAAGATAATTCATACTCACATTGAATCCAGACTGTGAAGGTCCTTCCTCGAATTGGTGACATCTGCAAATATTTCACTTGAAGTAATAAACTAAATAAGATGAAAAATACTGGAAAACAGAGACATCCACCACGTAATTTCTAATTTCAGTTGCAAGGTTAGGTCATCCGGAAGTGGAACGTCGTCTGCTCCAACTTCACGTCTCCAGCTCCGTGCGTGTGCCTGTTCAATTAATTCTTCGCACAGAATTATGGGACGGAGGTCATGAATCGAATGACGTCATTGAAAGATGGCAGCGATGGCACCGAAAATTTTAGAAGAAACAAGACCAACGGAAAATTCATTTTGGTAAGTCAAAAAGCTCTTGTATACTTTCATTTTTAGTCGTTGTTACGCGTGAAACATCATAGATTTAAAAAATAGATATTTTAAAATTAGATTAATTAAATTGACCAGTATAATTCATTTTGCGCTCATCATCACTGAAAGTTACGCTGTAAATAGGGGTGGTTGAAGTACAGCCCCGTCGCCTTCGGCGACGGGGCTGTGTATAGTTAGTCGTCACTCAACTCAGGTGGACACAATGGTGGATGTGATAATTGAGACACAAAAAATTGTGAAAATAAATCTAATTTGTTGGGTCTGAATTGAAATGTATAGATCTACGATGGGGTGACCATATTTCGTGCAAATGCCAAAAATAATAACAAATGTGATAATCAATCAATTAGTTTGTCATATTTTACACAAAATCAAAGAAAACTAATGTTGGGCTCGATCAAAAAAAAATTGGCAAAATTTAAACTCTGAATCGCTAAACGAAGAAGGGAACTAAGTTGGGTCAAAGGGTCAAAGTATATCGGGATTTCAAAATCCTATGCCGATCAATCAATCACACGCTCTGCTGAAAAAGTCAGAAAACCTATGATATGTTATTTCACGCACGAGTGTTTGACAAAGAATTATCAAGGAATTCCATCAGTTTATTAATATTATTGGAAATACATCGAAATTTAAGTCAAAATGTTAGAGAGTGGGATGATAGGATGAAACAGAGGTGCCAGAAGTGTCACAGGCACAATACTGTCAGATCTGAAGAAAGAAATGAAATGGCAATCTTTGCAAAAATAAACGGTTTTTGGCTGGAATACTCTATTACAAATCCATCCAATAGATACAGCCATCCCCAGTCCACATTACATTTCCCAGTCTAAGAGGGTGAGGTCACCACAGCCCTTCCTTCACCCACATGAGATGCCACTTCACCTAATTCCCTAACCATTAGAGCATGGAACATAGTTTCACAGTTTCACGATTGGTCCTGTTGACAAGCTCCTCCTGGAACATCACTCAACTTGTGTGTGGCAGAGTTCTTCTGACGTTGGCAAGGCCAAATCAAATGACACCTTCAAAACTAAAATTTGGGATATAATTGAAAAGGGAAATATTGATATTGTGCACCCTACAACTCTTGGTAATGGGTCTTCACTCAAAAGTTTACTAGATCCAATATCAAAGTCATTCTCTCAATCGATCAAATGCTAACATTCTTATTTTCAACACAAGGATCAGGACCAGGAACCTAACAGATTCAGATTCAGAGATTAATTTAGTGAGAACATGGTAAACCTCAGGCTCTTGCTAGAGAGAATGAGTGATGAAAGTGTCTTCAGTGGCATACCTAGCCTGATTGGACACAATAAAAACGGGGGACGCACTATTGTTTGTGCATAATAGTGCGCCCGCCCCCCGCCCCCTCCCCCCCCCCCCCCCCCCCCCCCCCGTTTTCATGTCAGGCCTTCAAGCGCTCCTACTTTTTCTACTTTTTCACTACTTTTTTGTCAACCTCCTACTATCCTACTTTTTCTTTGAAATCTCCTACTTTTCCTACTTTTTAACTACTTTTTTAAAAAGTGAAAAAATAAATAAAATTTAGGCTTAGCCATAGGTTTGATATGAGACCGAAAATCCTGCCATTTGTTTTATCATTAGAATTAATGTATTTAGCATATGTTTGGGTATGCTCATTTAGAGACATCCCTATTCTAACCTATCCACTTTTCCCCTGCACATTATGGCACAACCAGTCGCAGCATCATGACTCTGCGCATATATATAAGTATTATATGGGGGAAAGTGCATTAAATGTGTTATAGGTTATTTTTGTCTTTCGTTCAGAGAGATACATGTACATACAACTGTAGATCGACTCAAATAAAGGCAAAAACGAAACTGGAGACAGAGTTTTCAGTCTAGTTTAATGCTTGTTTGGTGTATGAGTCTCTATAGGTTTTTTTTAGGTAACGAGTACTGTAACTACCATTTGTCTATGAATGGAATCACCTAATGTTGATGCTGTTTCTGATGTTGAGATCTGAGCTCAGAATGTAGATTGAAATTTTTCAATTATGACAACTGAGATAAATTTATGCACCTTACATTGTTTAGAGTGCCAACTCAGCTTTGGCATTGTACACTTTGACTATGTTAACCGATATGTTGGCTCAGTGGATAGAGCGTCCGCCTCATAATCGGGAGGTCATGGTTCGATCCCCGCCGCGTCAAACCAAAAGACGTTAAAAAAATGGTAGTGGCTGCTTCCCTGTGTGGCGTTCAACAAAAGGGGGATAGAGCAACGTCCTTCTGGCCCTCTCAGCGGCTGCCGGACTCACGAGAAAAGGGACAGACAAATATCCGGTCATCTTTGTTTTCGGACAATAAAATTTGGAGCATACTACAGTGTGTCCAACAGAAAATGCTAATGGCACTTTAATTGAGTATGATTTGAAAATAAGCAGTTCATTGTATATAATTTTATAATTGAAACTAGCATTTGTTGATAGAACTGGCTTAAATTTTATACCATATGATCCATTGAACACATTGATATGAGCCTTCTTTCAGCACTCGTCAGAAAACCTCTCAATCCAAGTTTCTTTTATATTGAATAAAGTACGTAGCCGAATTACATCTTCATTCACTCTTATTTTATTTCTTTTTCTTTTTTTTTTAGAGTTTGGGCCCACAACTTATATTTATAATAATAATAATATCGTTTTATTTACCCAGGGTAGCCACTTCTGTTCTGACAACTGTTCTCCCAGCGGGACCTGCATGAGTTATTATTACCCCAAGCTCCTTGTTAAAAGGCAACTTTAGGTTACCATTTTTGTAAGTCTTTGGTATGACTCGGCCGGGTTTCGAACTCACGACCTCCCGTTCATGAAAGCAAGAGGGCTACCTTTTTAGGGCGCTCTATCCGATTGCGCTATCATGTCCGGTTGCGGGCACGTACTTTAATTTTTTTTTTAAAGATGAAGGTTTAAGTAAATTGGCATGATATCTTTAATCAAACATAAAAATTATACTAAAACATGTTGTTAGCTGAACTTGAGTGCACAAAGCTTGGATGGTGAGGTTTCCTGATGTGTCATGAACAATGCTCTTATCTTTGTGATTATTGGACCATATCACATAAAATTGCATCCAGTTGATATTTAAATAAAATGTAATTTTAATATTATTACACATCTAGAGTGCCATTAACATTTTTGTGGACACGCTGTACTTACATGTATTGATGGATTTCCAATGCAAAAAGCATAGTGATCCAGTGAATTAGGACTTTATCAATTGACGTTTCTCTTTTTTACACCATAAATAAACATGCAATGCCTCTTTCCAAAAACTATTTCCAAGAAAATGATGTTAGGTTACAAGCTTGAACTCGAGTGGCAGAGACTGCATACAATGCACACGGTATCCAGAGTTGATAATTCAGGTTCTTCAGTCATAGGCATGCGAACTGAAAGAAGCATGGTGATTTTGCAAATGCAAGATTTATTGGAAATTTAAAAATAAACACTTTGTACTACCTAGTGTACAGAAAACATCCTCAGTCATGTACATACATGTAATTATAGAACCTGTGGCTTGATGCCAAGCATCCCTGAGAAAATATCTAAACACAAAATTCTCTGTTCATTGAAGGTTTAATACTCAAAGTAATCTCAGCTTTGCATTATACAATGCGCTCCAAAATATTTTATGCAATGTCTTTCTCCATGAGTTAAACCATGGATTCTACGAGGTCCTTTTAGAATCAATGGTGTTTCTGATGGCCTTAGTCCCAATTACTGGAAGCAGATGAAATTGGGAATGCAAAGAACTAGAATCAGTGTGATATGTTTATCCAATAATGTTTAACAAAATTCTCTGTTCATTGAAGGTTTAATACTCAAAGTAATCTCGCTTTGCATTATACAATGGCGCTCCAAAATATTTTTATGCAATGTCTTTCTCCATGAGTTAAACCATGGATTCTACGAGGTCCTCTTAGAATCAATGGTGTTTCTGATGGCCTTAGTCCAATTACTGGAAGCAGATGAAATTGGGAATGCAAAGAACCAGAATCAGTGTGATATGTTTATCCAATAATTTTACCAGAGATGATTCAAATATATGTTAAAATACCTCAAAGCTTTGATGTTTGGGCATGAACAAGAACAGAAAGTTGGGACAGGCAATACCTGATGCATTGTAGAAAAGGTTACCAGTTACCACTAAAGCAGCTTGTCAATCTTGGCTCAGATGTAAACAAAACATTTTAAATTATGTAAACTGAAATCTCACTGAAATGGAATTGACTGCTATTCATTCTTTGTAATCTACATGTGGCGTATAATGCCTTGCAAAAAAAAAAAGAAGAAAAAAAAAAACAACCTGTGTTAGCTTGGAGATGTTGATGGGCAGACAGTGGTTCTGGATCTCTTCTATATTTGCAGGAAGGAAGACTGCTGAAACCCAGTAGCATCTTGGTCTCCATGAAATAAATTTCCTTCAACACATACAAAGTTGCTGGCTATGAAAAGAGTGAAAAGCATGCTTTAAGCAGAAAATCAGTAATTTGTTCAAGAACTCTACATGGCTACTACCGAAAGCAGGAATTGCAACTCCTCATGAAAGAAATGTGAGATACAGAAAAATCACAAGGATATTGAAAGATCCCCTGATGAAAGTGCAGCTCTGGTTTTAGCATTAACAATGTATTCAATGTCTTCTTGATATTAAACAGTTTTGGATAGAGGCAAGCCCTGTCTGTTTTTGCTGTAAAAAAGAGAAATGTTGATTAGAGTACAAAGTCTTACATTGGATCATTTTATTTACATCTCTCTCTT
>CALNVZ010002100.1:46879383-46915813 GCA_940671915.1 Paracentrotus lividus
GAGGTATACATAGGATACAGTGCCAAAATGTTAACTCTAATGCAATGTACATATACATGTAGGGTATAATTCATTTCCCTCAGGTTTGTTATCATTGGAGAATGTAATTAGTGAGCATTTTTTAATCTACATCTGTACATGTACCTTATTGAACTTATCCTACCATCAGAAACAGCTTCAATGTGATTCCCAGCAATGTTATTAGCATATTAGGGGATAGGGGATTTCCATTCATAAACAGGTGATGATCTTAATGATGGTAACATGTAGTTCTAATACTCTTAGCAGCAACCTTTAAAGACTACTCTTACTTCCAAACAAATGTCATACTTGACTGAAAATTCTATCACAAGTTTGTTTTTCGCATCTTATTTATGTACATTCGGCCCTTGTCATACAGATGAAATCCTACTTTTCTCCTTCTTTCAAAGATTAAATCCTACTTTTATCTTACTTTTTTAAAGATTAAATCCTACTTTTATCCTACTTTTTGGAGAATTTTGCTCCTACTTTCCTCCTACTTTTTCATTCAAGCCGACTTGAAGGCCTGATTGTGTCTAATCAGGCTAGATATGCCACTGAAGACACTGGTCTTTAATGAAGAAAATTCCTTACAATTGACAACATTAATTAATAAAGGCTAACATTAGATCCAGTATCAAATCACTTTTATATTAGTTTATTTTTGTGATCATCAATTCAAATTGTTCATACTTTGATACATGTAGGCTACATGGTGAATTATTATAATTGAAAAACATAATTAAACCAGCATGTCATAATCAGCACAGTTAAAATTCAGTATTTATTTTCTCTTCTTATTGTATGTCCTTTTCATCAGGTTGATGATCACAAATTTTCCGCCCATCGTATTGTGTTGGCAGCCTCTATACCATATTTCCATGCTATGTTCACCACTGACATGGTAGAAAGCAAACAAGAAGAAATTACAATGTCTGGTATTGATCCAAGGTAAGTAGCTTTTTTTACTAGCCTCTAGGATTTCATCCATAGGAAGAAATGCAAAATTTTTAATGATAATGGAAATGTTGACACATCACATTGAACTTCAAAGCACATTGGAATGTTTTGTCAATGATTGGCATGCTTGAGTTTCCTATCTTTCCTAATACATCCTGGGTTATACTAACTTACATGTAAAAGAATTAACCACTTGGCTGCGGACCATGTAATATTACATGCTCATGCTATTGTCTGAGCTTTGTCTGTTTTGAAACGCCAGCACCATGCTTGTCATACCTGTACTGTGCAATTAGCACCATGCAGCAGTCAAGTGGTTAAGAAAAAATATTGTCTGCAAAATCTCCACTTTTGGGTAACTTCACATCAATTTAAGTAGTTTTATTTTTCAACTCATCTTTAAATTGAAGAAAAACTTGAAGGAGAGTGTACGTGTGATATTTTAATCTTTGGGATTAATAAATTGCGTGATTGAATTACTTGAATTATCAGTC
This sequence comes from Paracentrotus lividus, assembly GCA_940671915.1. NCBI lineage: Eukaryota > Metazoa > Echinodermata > Echinoidea > Camarodonta > Echinidae > Paracentrotus > Paracentrotus lividus. The sequence continues at coordinate 46,880,859 of CALNVZ010002100.1, forward strand.
TAGTGTGGAGGGTGTTGGCAAGTTACATGTAGTGACATACATGTACTTGTTTCCCAATGCATTTTGACTGGCCTCTCCTAATTTACCCAAAATTTCACCTACAAGTAGTATTGTGCTTGGAACATACAAGTGTAGGTTAATGGAACAACATTTACAACCATGTAGAACCAATTCACTCCAGAACTCCAGTTGCACTTTATTATTTAAATATTGAACACTCAAGGGGTGCATTGAATACACATAATGCACATACCTGCAACCACCTGTTATTGTGGCTTTTATGCGATAGGGGCGCCTACCTCAATTTCTCTTAATCTTTTTGTTTATTTGAACCTAAGTATTTTCCATGTACTGTTTGAAATTGAATTGGTGGGTATGATAACCTTTTGTTTGGGCTGATTCCTTTGAATCATTTTTTCAGTCATTACAAAACTTACGTGCACAGTTAAAGTGTAGGGGAGACCTGGGGCAATTGTAACAGTTTTTTCCAAATTTGACCTATCAGCTTTATTGAAGCTAAATACTTGCTTAAAACTAAATAAAATGGAAATATGCGCATATCTTAGCTTGACATATGAATTAGGTTGGGCTAAAGTAAAAACAAGTCATTTTGAAGCCATTACCATTTCAAAACAAGAGGTCGAGTGTTACAATTGCCCCGTGACGAGGGGCAATTGTAACAGACGTGCGGGGCAATTGTAACACATGAACTTGTAACATTTTTGTTTTTCTTTATTCAAAGCTATGCACATGACAAATTAAACATCATTAACCACATAACTTAATTATAATGAAACATGAACAATGCTTGACCCATTATATTACATTTTCACTTGTTATAGCATGAAATGGGACAAAGTTATGATAGTTTTTTAAATATTTTTTTAGGTTGTTGTGGCTTCACCCTTTAACTGTAGAATTATGAACCTTCATTAATTATTATTTTGGTTCATTATCTACTTTGTACCTACACAATATATCTTTAACTGACAACTGTTGTATAAACACTTTATGTTAGGCTTACGCCTTTTGACTTAACGCATTCTTCAAAATAAAGTGATACATTTCTGAGAAGAAGTAAAAATGACAGCTTTTTTTTTTTTTCTTTTTTTTTTTTGTAAAATCAATCTTCAAAATTTACGCCATTTTTTTTTCTCTGCAAATCAATATGTCTTTGCCCTTTTAACAAAACGTATGGACATATATTTTCAGGTATCATATTGAAAATATATATATATTTTTTTTTATGGGGGCTGCCATCCCTCCTCTCTCTCCTCTGTCTTTCTTTCTTTCTTTCTTTCTTTTTCTTCATTCACTCCCTCTTTACTTTTTACTTTCCTATCTGCCCTCCCCCCTCTCTCTCTCTCTCTCTCTCCGCCTCTCCCTTTCTCCCCTTCCTCTTTCCTCTTTCTCTCTTTTAATATGTGCTTTTTTTAATAAGAAAAAAAAACAAGTCAGGGCGGTCCTATCTCTCCCCATTTTATTTGACCCCATTGTAATAGGTCTTTTCGGTTTTCATGGCTATCCTGTCAGTGTTTCTTTTATGTGTTATACCATGAACACTCGACGAATAAAATGAAATAAAATCATACGTTCAGTTATTTATCCTCATGTTTGAGCTCATAGATAAGTTACCTTTGGTCCTTGTACAAAAAAAGAAACTAATTGATTATACATTCAAAGTTATGAAGTTCTGAAGTTCTCTAGTAAGTGATATAAATTATTAAAAAAAAACAAGAATAACAAACTTGAGACTCTGATTACAGTGAAACAAATGATAAACAAACTAAAGGCACTTTTTTCGGAAAATATCAATATTTCATTGCATTTCTAACAAAACGTATTAGACAGATATGTTCAAAGTTATTGAATTTCATGTCTGAGATTATAGTATGGTTACCTTTTGTTTTTGTAAAGCATAATAATCGACAATACATTCAAAGTTATAAAGTTCTGATACTTGAGCTTATCAACGAGGCTTTTCTTTGCTATTTTCTCTATATCCAAGTCTACTCCTATTTACAATCTTGACACTGAAAGACGTAATGTGTCACTCTCTTCATATTTTTACTTTTTTTCTTTTCCAGAAAAGTGATATAAATATTTAAAAAAACAAACAACAACAACAACAAGAATAAAAACTTGAGGCTCTGGTATCTCACTTTGCGGAGACGTCTTCGCGATAGAATAAAAAAATTTTGTTTTCGCGATGGACAGAATGTATTAAAAACATCTCCATATCGCGGAGACGTCTCCGAGACGTCTCCGCCACAATTTATGAAAAAAATCCGTCTCCGAGATTTAGGAGACGTCTCCGAGACGTCTCGGATACGTTTCTAATTTATTTATCCATCGCGGAGACAAAATTCTATTCTGTCGTGGAGACGTCTCCGCGAAGTGAGATACCACCCTAATTTTATGTCGGACGTTATAGATGTTGTTACCTTTGTTTTTTAAAGCATTATATTGAAAATACATTCAAAGTTCTGAAGTTATGATGCTTGAGCTAAGGGTGCTATCTCACTTCGCGGAGACGTCTCCGCGACAGAATAGGAATCTTGTCCCGACGGTATATAGTATTAGGAACGTCTCCGAGACGTCTCCTGAATTGCGGAGACGGATTTTTTTTAAAATAATTGTCGCGGAGACATCTTGGAACGTCTCGGAGACGTCTCTATACTATCTCCATGGTTCAGAGTTTCTGATTATGTTTTAATTATGTTTACAGGAAGCAACAAATTCTGGGACAATTGTAATGTTTTTTATGTAATTTGCAGGGCACGGAGCCTGGGAGGGCTTCGTCAGCGAACGTGTACAAAAACGGAAAAAATGACCAACATTTGTGATTTTAGTCTGTTCAGCCCCCCCCCCTCCCCCCCCCACTCCCCTCCCACTTGCCGCTCAGCCCCTCCACTTTCAAAAACGCTCCGCGGCCCCTGATTGGTTATTGAATAGCTTGGTGTTGATCAGCGGAAATCTGCTTTACCGAGTTCCTACGGGAGTTACTTTAACAGAAACAGGGGCAATTGTAACAGCTTGTTACAATTGCCCCTGGCAGAGGTGACCATATTTGGAGAGATTTTTTCTATCTTAGCTTCGCGTATCCGTCGTTGAAACTTTAGCAGAATATGGCCTAAGAATAATTTCTAAATATACAAAAATGACAGCCGTAGCTCATCCACATATTTGTCCAGAAGAAAACAATGGGTATGTGAATATTACTTTTATGCTCAAAAAACGGTTTTTCCGCTGTAGAAAGTTCCACGAACCGTTAAATCTGCTAACACTCATACAGCATGTGGAGCGATAAATGCGCATGTTCTCTACAAATTTTAAGTTTATAGCGTGTTTCTGCTAGGAATGGGAGCCTCTGTTACAATTGCCCCGTGTTACATTTGTCCCCGGTCTCCCCTACATGTACATGTAGATAAGAATGCGTACATATGTAGTCAATTTTTTATTAAAGGGAAAGTTCACCCTGGGTTTAAATAGGTTTTTTAAAATGCAGAAAAATAGAAGAAAAATATGAGTGAAGGTTTGGAGAAAATCGACCGACAAATAACGAAGGTATGAATATTTAAAGTTTCGATTCTGTGACGTCACATGCGAGCTGCTTTCCTACATCATACTTGCCAACTGTCTCTATTTAGTAGGGACAGTCCCTATTTTAGGGGAAAAGAATGAGCATTTATCATCATTTACAACCCTTTGTCCCTATTTTTTGAAAATTCTGTGCACAGTAATCTATAGGAAATACAGAAATGTCCCTATTTTTAAAATTTGTATTCCCACTTTGCCCCTATATTTGGACTCACAATGTTGACAGGTAAGCTACATGTATGTGTTGTGTATTGTAAATTCCATAAAGTGTCATTTTTTCAGAAGAATATTAATCATTTCACCTGTGCGGTCGATATATCATCAAACGTATGTTCATATACATGCCTCTCTCAAATTGACATAAGGCCGTGTGTTATAAGTTCGCCGCCTTTTGCGTTACATGCCAATTTGACTACAAATGGCACTTTTTTCACTTTAAAAACCTGTATCTCGAAAAAAAAGTATTCACCCTAATATATCAAAACTATACATTTTCTGAAAGGAAATTCCTCAAGGAATCTAAATCTGCATTGAAAAATTAAACCAGTTGCAAGATAAAAAAGTTACTAGGAAAAAATTCAGAAAATTTAGAATTTTTAAATTCTTCATTTTTTTTATCGTCAAGTCATCTATAATCACCCAAATATTAATAATATTATTATATTGTGGAAGAGAATAATAAGACCTTTCAAACAAGGTATAATGCATTATGGTTTACAATTTTAGAAAAATATAACGATCTGAAATTTAGCCCTGAAAATATAGCTTTTTTCAAAGTCATGAGGGGATTGGGTCCTGCCAAGTACTGTTGCACCATTAAACATATTGTTAAAGTGATATGATAGTATGAAGCAGTTTAAAAGCTTCAATTTGATGCTAAATTCACAATCATAGGCTTAAATTTGGCAGAGATATTGCTGTTTTCCCAACGGTACTACAATATCTCTAATTCCTTATGACTTTGTACAGGAGGCATTGCCTTTTTAGGTCAAATAACGATTGTTGAGTCTTCCTGGATACTATTGTGACATCAAACCTAATGTTCTGTGATTTCATGGTATAAAGCAGTTTATAAGCTTCAGTTTGGTACTACATTCACCGTCATAGGCCAAAATTTGGCAGAGAAATTCAAGTTTTCCCCAAATCAACCACAAAATGTAAAATTTCCCATTGACTTTGTACAGGCGGCGCCGCTTGCAGCACCACCCCTACTGTCCCAAACTTTAATGAAAAATTGTAACTCCACCAGAATGTTACCTTGAACAATGAAACTTCTCAGGGAGCTAGTACAGTAACATAGCTTCAAAATGAGATCAATTTTGTTACATAAACTTTCTTACTTTGGAAAATATTGACAAATAACGCTGAAAAATAGCAAAAAGCGTAACAGCACCACCCTATTTGGGTGGCGAGTTCATAACACATGATCATATTCCTTTATCAATAACCATGAAAAAAGACAAATGTATGGAATTTACATACACAGCACATGGGAGAGCTGCTCGCATGTGACGTCACAGAATCAAAACTTTAAATACACATTGTAAATATCTTCTCTATTTTTTATTTAATTTTATTAAAACTTTAACTCATATTTTTCTTTTATTTTACTGCATTTTTTAAGAGCAATAAAATTCCAGGGTGAACTTCCCCTTTAAGTTTTAAATGTTTGACTCAAAACGATGTACATGTATGTATTACCTTGCATGTACAGTGGGTTCTTGATAGCACATTTAATAATGCTCCTTGGCTAGAAGCCATTATTGTGGGCTGATATGTGGAGGATGTGCATGAACAGCTAAAGTGTGAAATTTAATGATTTTCATTCCTTTTCAGGGAAAAAAAGAAAATTAACATTGTCAGGATTTGTAATTGAATTATCTTGCGGCAACCTCAATGAACTTTAAAACGGATTGTATAACCTGAATGCTTTATTAGGAACGGGATCTTGTGTAGCATATGTTGAATTTAATTGAATGTGTCATTGCATATATGGTACAGATATCTTTCACATTGCTGTTCAATAAAAAAGGGTATTCATGGAGTTCCTGAAAGTAATTTAATATTAATTAGTTTTGCTTTAAAAGAGAATCTAGTGTAGATGGAAAGGTGAAAATCATTGTTTTCAAATTATTTTCAAATTAATTCTATGGCATTTAGATTATGTAGAAGGGTGCTCTGCAAAGGATTGCTCTTAAAATGCCACCATTGTCATAATTTGACCAATGACCAATTGTTATCGTGATATATATACATGTAACCTACTCAATCGATACAGCTGTTGATCAATGTACACCTGCAGGTTTATTTAGTGACAGGTTTTATTCTAAATGCAATCAACCATTTGGTCAAATAGTCTTCTGCAAATAAGCAACTACATGTACCAGTATTTAAAAGAGAATGCAACCAAGACATCAAGTGTGCTTCCAGTAAATGAAGAAGAATAAGAATAGTACACAGCGAAAATTTGAGAAAAACTGGACATTTCGTTCAAGAGTTATGACCTTTGAAAGTTTAAGTAAATCCTTATTATGGGGATCCTTCAACTGGCAACTTTGCAAGCATCTGTGATGTCATCCTGGACAACTCTCCATTCATTTTGTACACAGAATTTTACATATTCTTTATTTTCAAGAAAAATGCAAATTCTTTTGATTTATTGTTTAAGTGTGACATGACCATATCAATTCTGTAAGTTATAGGAAGAATAATGTTGATTTCTGATTCAAAATTTCATATGAATAATGAAAAAAAAAAAAAAATTATGTACAAAATGAATTGAGAGTTGTCCATGATGGCATGGCAGATGCTGGCAAAGTTGCCATTTCAAGGATCCTAAAATAGGGATTAAAGTTTTGAAAAATTCAAAATTCATAACTCTTGGACAGATTGTCTGATTTTGCTCAAACTTTCACTGTTTACTCTTCTTGGTCATCTTCATTCACTAAGAGCACATTGATGCCTGGGTTGCATTCTTTAAGGGTAATTCAACAGCATTGCTTTTTATGGATCCTCCTAAAATGTTGTGAAAAACTCATGTAGGATTATAATTGGATTGTTCTCTTCATTTGCAATGCCGCAAAGAAATATTTCTATTATAAATGATGAAATCCCTATATCCTTAAAAATGAATTTTCTTTATTGAATTGATACAATATAGTTTCTGTTCAGCACCAAATACCTCATCAACTTCCTTTCTGCCTTTAAACAAATGTATTTGAAAATCCTCATTACATGTACATGTATATACATGTACATGTACATTCATATGAGGAATTTTATACAAAAAAAAGTAAATTCATCTTCCCTTTTCTTGGCCTTCATACTCTATTTACAGATTCATCAATGTGCTTTGATTTATTTAGAATTGTAATAATTATATTTTGTTTCTTATATTTGAATGTGCAGTGCCTTGGAAGTCCTAGTCAACTTTTCATACAGTGGTCGAGTGATCATAAACACTCGGAATGTCCTCTCGATTCTTGCCTGTGCCAACTTCCTTCAACTACAAGTTATTAAAGAGGCCTGCTGTAGCTTCCTCAAAGATCGGTATGTCACAAAATTATGTCCTTGTGGAATTCCAAACACACATGTAGTCTAAAAACCTTTTTAGAAATCTGGACACAAAAATGAAAGACTTATTAATATTGTATAATTTGCATGTGACCCATGAACTTTCTCCTTGTAAAAATTCAAATAAAACTTTATAGTTTATTCTCTCGATTTGTTTCATTTGCATTTCAAGAACTTGAAAAGATAGTACAGGCAATTAAATATGGATTCATAAATATGTGCCAATTTTCTTGTTTATTAGTTTACTTCTCTTGAATCAAAGTTAAAAGATGCATTTATTTTTTTTTCTTTTTATATCACTAAATGATTGAATGCTTAGCATTTGAGTAATGTATTCAACAATTGAGTAATGGTATTAAGAATATTGTTGATGTTCAAATGATATTAAGTGCTTTAAAAAGCTCTCAATTTCATATTTGAAGAAGAAATGTCATTAACCTCTTTCCAACACAGTTATCATTATTCAGGGAGCTAATATAAATTATCAAATTAACAATGATTCGATTGTTTACTTTAGTTTTTAAAAAATGAAGAAAATATCTGCGTAAAGTTCAAAGTTTTTGTTAGAGGCCAGAGTGTTTAAAGTTCATTTCATTAAAAATTAACAAAACTGACTCCCCTTTTGCAGTTTGACTGCAAGATTCACAGGCCTCTCTAAACCAGCCTGTTCCCCCTTAAAAAAAATGAAATAAAATGAAATAATAACTTCAACAGTCAAACAGCAAAGCAAATAATTACGAATGTGACCCTTTCCTGTAAAACTGTGAAGTTCATGCACAGTGTTAAGAATATTGATAGCAAACTCATTTATCGTTTAAAAAATTCATGTTTACCATAACTTGTTCATCGGGAGTAGGAATGTAGGAAGTTTGTAAGTTCTACATGTACATGTATTTAAATATTCACATAGTTTTAATTGAGAGCAAGGTACTGTGCATTATACTGTTTGTAATGTCTGATTATTCTTCCTTATTGGTGTAGCTAGTCATCAGAACAACCAATATAAAGTTGGCTTTGGTATGGTTTATTACTGTATTTTTAAAAATATTCACAATATTTTGTTGATGTGTCCCTTACTTCATGTGCATTTAAATAGACATTTTCGCAAGGACCAACTCTGAAAATCCACAAAAATTAACGCTAAATACAAGAGTCTACTAACTTGATTACTAACCTGTCTTTTTGTGACAACATTTATTGAACCATTAATATCAATCACCCATTTGAATACATCTATATATCCAAGTCTATAATGAATAAGGTTAATTTCTTGGATTAAGATATGTTGCAGTGTGTTAGGGCATTAAGTGGGTCTAGGGTTAAAGTTACATTGTAGTAGTTAAGCCAGTGTTAGAATTCGATCGCAGATAAATTCCTGCATGTGTTGTTCATCACAGTCACCCAATTCTTCTTTGATCCAGGTTGGATGCTTCAAACTGCCTCGGTATACGTCGGTTTGCTGATACCATGGTGTGTGGAGACCTCTTCCAAGCATCTACCAGCTTCCTACATAAGCAGTTTGTAGACGTTTCCTTCTCAGACGAGTTCATGATGCTTACCAAGCTAGAGTTCATAGAGATACTAGAGATGGATGAACTCAATGTGACAGGAGAGGAGCAGGTAAGATGAGTTTATAGAGATACTAGAGATGGATGAACTCAATGTGACAGGAGAGGAGCAGGTAAGATGAGTTTATAGAGATACTAGAGATGGATGAACTCAATATGACAGGAGAGGAGCAGGTAAGATGAGTTTATAGAGATACTAGAGATGGATGAACTCAATATGACAGGAGAGGAGCAGGTAAGATGAGTTCATAGAGATACTAGAGATGGATGAACTCAATGTGACAGGAGAGAAACAGGTAAGATGAGTTTATAAGTACTAATGATAGATGAACTACAGTACTAGTGATAGATGAACTCAATGGCCCGTATTCTACTCCTGCACGAGCATCGCTAAGCTAAAACGAGGACTCGAGATGCGATCTGTGTGCTCGCCTCCATTGTTCCACAAAGAGCATACGGTTGTCAATCAAACTTAGTGCCAACACATGCCAGCCAATCGCGATCGCACTGTGAGTGTGAGACGTACAAGCGTGTGTGTGTGTGTGTGTGTGTGTGTGTATAAAGCACTGTATCAGTGCTCTCAGTGAATGTATGCAGTGTTCGGATCTCGAGATGTATTTTCACATGCATACTTCTCGCTTGCACTAGGCGGGGACAACCCATTCTCTCATGCATCCGAGCAGTCGAATAATTGGCTCATGACTTCGGCAATTGTTCGGGCGTTCTAGCTTTTGGTTTTTGGACCTCTACGTAAGTGTCGCACATCGTTGGTATGAATGGGCAGCTTGCAAAGTTCGTTACCGCGTATGTATTTTGAACTCCCTCTACACTATGGGGAACGTACACCTTTAATAAAGATTGCACCACCATAACATGTAGAAAGGTCACTTGAGGTCAAGTATACATATAAAAAAAGGGGGAAAAAGCAACAACAGGGCATAAAAACTTTCACTTTAAACAACAGATTTACACCTCCACTTCACTGTTGAAGTTTTCTGGTGTATTCTAAGGAGCGGAACGAGCGGAACCCCTTGATTGGTGTGCTTAATTTGTTTTCTTCTTTTTTATTTGTGTAGGTGTTTGATGCTCTTATAGGTTGGGTACATCATGATGAACAAACAAGACAAGAACATATGCCAGAACTACTTGGTCTAGTCAGACTCCCTCTAATTAGACCTCAGGTTCTCACAGATCATATATCAACAGAGGAATTGGTTAAAGCTTGTCATAAATGCAGGTGGGTACATGTAGAACTCGTAAACAAACCGTAAATAAAGACATAAAACCACTGACATTCTATTAATGTTAATGAGGGTCTAGTGCATGATGATGTACATGTATATTGATGTGTTTTGATAGTAAAAGTATAATGTTTTGACTTGGAATAGCAATGAAAAATTGCCCTTTTGTTTGTTTGTTTGTTTGTTTATAGTACTGCTTCTGCAGTATGTTTTAATTATTTTGTACCACGATTTACCTTTTGAATATCCATACTTGTATCTGTTTTTGTCAATGAATATACAAGTTTTTATTCTTTTGATATACTGTATTAGCTGTAACTTTCGCGGGGGTTTTACTTCAGTGAGTGACAAAGCAAACATGAATTTAGCACCAGGCAGATACATGCTCAATCGTGAAAGTATGTGAATATATAATTAGCTTATAGAGTAGTTATTTATCTTTTGTTATTGAAAAGTTTAGAGTGAATTTGGAGCCATTCTTTTTTTTTATAGAAATCTAAGACTACACTTAATTGCAATTGCAAGGAATATACAGGATCCCAAAATATATGTGTTGTTTAAATCTTTATGATTGACTGATTTACACATGCTGTATTATATACTTTCCATGTACATGTATTTTCCATATACTTTCCAGATATACTTGAGAAATGCTTACTACATATACATGTACAGGTCTACTAAACACATTTTTTAAAAACAAGGATATAGTTTACAGGAAAAACACTATTAAGGTCAAGAGGGATTTTCCCTTATTACATGAGGATGTAGTCAGTTCTTGATTCCCTTATTTCTAAAGGTACATGTATGCTGACAACTTATTTACAATAATGCTTTGAAATCAGAATTGGTCTAAAATGGATTTACCTTGTAATGGAGAAAAGCTTAATACAAGTCGATAAAACTTTTTTTTTTTTAACAGGACCTTGTTTAGATAGATAAATAGATAAATGGTATTTATTGGTTTCATGTGTCGCAGTTACAAACTGAATTGTACATGAATACATAGTATAAAATACAAATATACATTTCAGGATATTTCACAGTACAATATATATAAAATATTAAAATGTATGTACGTGTACACTGCATACCATTAATCGCATATAATACAATTTCAAAATTGAAGTAACATAGTCATAATGCCAAGATACAAGGAGAGAGAGAGAGAGAGAACAAGATAGATGAAGGAAGAAAAATTCAGAGAAAAAAAAAAGGGAAAGTGAGAGACAGAAAGAGAGAGAGAGAGAGAGAGAGAGGGACAGAAAGAGAGAGAGAGAGAGAGAAAGAGAGAGAGAGAGAGAGAGAGAGAGAGAGAGAGAGAGAGAAAGAGAGAGGATTGGTGGAAAGAGCACATAGAAAGAAAAAAAAAATGACAAATGTTATTACATTACTATAAAGATGCAACAATACATTTAGAATAACTGATCAAACAGGTTGGATTAAAATATAATAAAAAGTACTATCAATAAAATAACATGTGTCGAAAGCGTATTGCATATATTTGCAGCATTCAAAGTGACAGAAACATTTGATATTGTGTTACATAGAATTTGAAAAACATGCTCAATTTTTGTTATAAAGACAGATCAAATTGGGTATTGGACTGTTCTGCATACGTTTAGTTTTACATCTAGGCTCTGGAATCTTCGTAGTCCTACGTAATGATCTATTGTGTACTCTTTGTGGAATGAATTGCTTGAATTGGTTAGTACATAACAAGGTTTTCTTAAAGAAGTTTACACATAATTCTTGCCAACGACTTTCCAATGTCATTAATTTTGAACGAGTGAGAGCAGTTGCATAACTCTGGTATTCTTTTCCAAAAAATAATTCTTAAAGCTCGTTTTTTTGTTTAGTTTAACCCTTTGGGCGCGGGCCTGTGCAGCGAGATTGTTATCCCTGTGGCGGAGCAATTTCTTATACACTGACAGTATTATACATTTTAGAAATTTGTCATGTTTTGTGCTTTCATTACTCTTTGCTCCTCACTCGGTCATTTTCATGATTTGTAGTAAATGTGAACATGAAAAGCCAGACATTTTTATGCCTCCGCCACCGAAAGTGGTGCCAGAGGCATCATGTTTTTGGGTTGTCCGTCCGTCCGTCCATCCGTCTCGTTTGCTCGTTATCGCGATATCTCAAGAACCACTTAAGGTATTAACTTCAAAGGGTTGATATTAGAAAAGGCACTTTAAAAGCGAAGATGGACTTTCCGTTATTTTTGTCTTGCCTGAACGAAGTTCAGCAGAGACCTAGTACTAGTAATCACTTTTCCTGTTAGTCTGTTACGAAAATGTTTTTAGTTTTTGTGTAACTTGTTCTCATTTCTTTATTTCTGCATCATTTGTGTTCACAGTTAGTAGAAATGATACTTGGGTAATACCAAATATGTGTTGATAAGGATAATGGGGTCAAAGGTCATCTCGGGGTCAAAAGGTCAAATGATATGAAGCCATCTGTTACAAAAATATTAAAGTTTTTTGTTTAACTTATTTCTCCATCAATTCTGTTCACACTTGGTACAAATGATTCTTGGGTAATACCACATATGTGTTGATGAGAATGATGAGATCAAAGGTCATATAGGGGTCCAAATGTCAACTTAAAGGTGGAATTTTCTATCATGCTATTTTGAACATGTCCTTATTTCTTTATTTTTGAATATATTTTTGAACAAATGTTCATTAGAAATTGTCACATACATGTACAGTGTATATGATACCTACAAACGTTACATCAAAGACCATCTTGGGTCAAAAGGTTATATTGCGTGCTTTATTGATAGCGAAATCAGGCGAGACTCGTCGTTCGTGTACCACCTTGTTTTTAGAATGTACATGTAGCCAGTTTGCCAGTATGTTTTAGCTTCTCCTCTTTTTACCCTTTACAATATTCAGCTCTTTAGAAAGTCAACTTTGGTCAAAAATTGATGAAAGGGATTGAATAACTTTTGTAGAGCTGTGGAGCCCTACTTGCTGTAAATGCATGTAAAAATGTGTTAAGAGGAAATTTTATTTCATACATGTGTAAGCAACATGCTTCACAATTAGTAAAAAAAAAAAAGTTATTATACTCCATCCATAGTCTACAGTGTCAACTTACCTAGGGAATCTTATGATTATGATGATTCAGTCATTGATATCTCAGCAATTAAGCGACTAATGAGCTTCAAAATCTTGGGCGATTTTTTTTTTTTTTTTTCTTACTTAGAGGTTTGAAATTATTATTACTGCATTAGCTAGAAGAGTAACTTTTTTAAAGATCCTAAATGAAGTTAAAAAATCCTTTTAAAGGCCCTCGCAAGTCGGAGATCGTGGGGAATGTGCGTTTTTCTTGAGCTCCATTGACTCATACACAATCTACAGTGAGGCTTACGCAAGGGTCGGCCTACTGGGGATTAACATTCGGACAGCACGAACATGACAAAGTTTACCGAATTCAGTTAGTCAATAGGGTCAGTAGCTTCGGATTAGTTTATAGACTCTCAACGGGTCTCTTCGTATTAATTCAAAGAGAGGACTTGTATAATACTCCATTTCAAAAACAAAACATAGGTTAGATTTACTTCGGACTTCTGGTTAGTTAGTCTAGCCATGAAGGATTAAACGGATTAGCTCCAGACGGGTTGGCGCTGAAGATTATGCAACACGCCTCAGGCTCTGATTGGAATGTTATCATTTCACCCGAGATAAGGTGAATTCCCCATGTTTTATCAATTATACGTCCCTTTAAGTGCCTTTTGGAATGAAACTTTTGAAATATTTGTTGATATGTAGGGATCTGGTAGATGAAGCTAAGGATTACCATCTCATGCCAGAGAGACGATCTATGCTGCAGAGTAAACGAACCAAACCAAGATGCTGCAATGATATATCAGGTCTTATCTATGCAGTAGGAGGTCTAACACGCTCAGGTCAGTTCCATTAATACTGTTAATCTTGTCATCCATAAGAAAACATACAGGAAATGAATGTTTCTCTTGTTTGTCCATTATGTTGCTTTCACATTTTAGGAATGAATCTCAATTTTTGTCTTTTGTTATTATCCGTCAAAGCAACTAGAAATCTTTGTGCGTGCACAAAATGTTTTGGTTACGAACTGCATTTTTATAAGATCTATTAAATTTGAATTCTGGTTGTATTCCTAAAGATTGGGAACCTCATAACAGATGAACGATAGAACCACACATATCTTAAATGTTTTCATATCCGGCCGTGTGTGCCAGAAGCAAAACCCATATTAAGACTTAAGAGATTGTTTGAATATAAAATATTTAGACAGGAAAATATTAATTTATCATAATTCTTTAGTAAAACAGTACCAATTAACAAATAAACAATTAATTATTGTGATTTTAGCATGCAGACAATGGGTGATAATTATGGCAAATTTGAATTACAACCTGGCAGATATCCACCTTGGTAGTGATTTATAATTTGAAAATAGAGATCTATACACTTTAGAATTAAATTTGATTGTATAATTGTTGCCAAAAAATTACTTTACTGTTATTGTTTTCTTTTATTACATACATGTACATGTATAACACCTGACATGATCATTTTAATCATGATTAGATTCACAACACACACTACATTGTAGTTTTGTGCCAGAGGGTGCATTTTTTATGTTTTAAATTTATCTTTTAGGAATAAATTTGTTAATAGTTAGTTTTTCTTTCTATTTCCTGAATAATTTTGAGTGTTTTAGGAATTCATTTTGGCAAATAATGCAATTCTCAGTTAACATATCTATAAATAATCCATTGTGAAAATTATGAAAAAAGAGGCTTGTGCAAAATTATTTTAATAACCTTAGACCATGGAATGTTATATGTGTCTGGAAAGCTCAGAATGTGAGGAATTCAAAAATGGTGTGGGGTGTGGGGTACACCAATACTACTTTTTTCCTGTTTCAAAGTTTGGTATTTGTTGCCGTGGTTTTTAGGTATATTTGGTTCCATAACTTCAAATGCTCACACCCAATGTTATTTTAAAGCACTTTTCTGGAATCCTCAGTAAATTTCCCTTCAGAAAATGTATACTTCTATGTATAATGGGTGTAGTATTTAAAGTAACAGAGATTCAAATAAAATGACACAATTTTCATGTTGCAAAATCGTGTCACATGAAACTGGCCCAATTCAAAACGCATGGCCTTATGTCTATCATTCCTTCATGCAGGTGAATCGCTGAATGCTGTAGAGGTGTATGAACCAGTCAATGAGAAATGGAGTATAACCAAACCAATGACGACCAGACGTAGTAGGGTTGGTGTGACAGTATTATCAGGACGTCTGTACGCAGTGGGTGGATACGATGGCCAGTCTAGACTGAATACAGTAGAGGTCTTTGATCCAAGCAGTAATGAATGGTGGGATGTCGCACCCATGAATCACAGAAGAAGGTCAGATGAAGTTCTTTTCGGTTATGTAATTTTAAAGATATTATATTTTAACTGATATATAATGAATGTGGATTAAATGTACATAATGTCTATCCCTAAATGTATGAAATAAGAAAGTCAAAACAAGATTTAGCTAATGAATGTTATTTGAAAACATGATCTTTAGATTTTCTTGTTGTTAACATCAATTTGAAAGAGACAATAATGTACAAATTGAACAGCTTAAGAATTATTCCCAATGTGCGAGTGCATTGGTTATTTGGCTGACTTTAGCACTATTAATATCTGATCATGTTTATGACACAAAGAAAATTGAACTACTCAATGATTTTTGTTATTGTTGTATTGTTAGATTAGTTGTCTTTAATTATGCCCAGAGGGACTAATGAAATGCAAAAGTGTGGTTTGGAGGAACAACTTTAGCTTGCCATCCAGATGTTGAGTAATTGTAAGGTTTTTGAAGAGCCCCATGAGAGTTCTTGAGAGTTAATGAGCCATCTCTTGATCATTCATTTTCCATGTTGACTAAACATTGCTATACATTGTATTTCTAATCACAAAAGCAGATCTTGAGCTGTTTACATGAATACTTGAACTAAGGGAGTTGATTATTTCCTTACATAAAATCAAGCTTAAAGAATTATCTAGAGATCAATTAAAAATATATGTTGTTCTTGTAATGATAACAAATACATTACGACAGCCTTTATTTCTTATATTTCTCTATTTTAGTGCACTTGGAGTAGCGTCATTGGATGGGCGTGTCTATGCCTGTGGAGGTTATGATGGGATATCGTCTCTCAGCTCTGTAGAATGCTATGATCCAGAAACTAACAAGTGAGTACAGTAATCACATTATACAGTGCGTCCCATAATAAAGTAAACCCAACTTTTAGAGCCTCATATTAAAATTTTGTAGCTTGTGTGACCTTGATAATTATTTCATAATAAAGAGTAACTCATACTTTATTTAACGATACCAAACATATACTTGTGCTGTGACGGATGACTGAGCACTTCGGATTTTAAAAACAAGCGTAAAAGTTCCCCTGTCCCAAGTGTGAGAAAAAATAACCTCTGCATTTCAGTAGATCAAGTAATCCTTTGTGCCTTATGAATGGACTCAGGAAGGCTGACCTCAATGAATGAATGAATGAATGATCAGACAGCCAGGGTTGTTTCTGAAATAACTTGGTACAGGGGAACTTTTACGCTTGTTTTTAAAATTCCAAGTGCTCAGTCATCCATGACAGTACAGGTATAATTTTAGTATCACTGGATAGAATATGAGTTACTCTTTGTCGTGATATAAAAATTAATGACACATAAGTTATGTAATTTTATATGAGGTTCTCAAAGTTGGGTTTACTTTCATCTGGGACACATTGTACAGGGAGAAGGCAATATGCTGGAGTAAGTTGTCAAAATTTATGGAGAACAATAAAAGGAAGGAAGGTGCAAATGTCCCTGACATGTAATCTTTGATTTCCTTCTCCAATCTTACATTATAATTGTGGTAATCATATTGTGGTGGTTTGGATTGATTGAAATGCTTGTAGGTCACCAACATGTAGGGCTCCAGATTTGAGTCCTATCCGAAAGCTGTAATAGGGATTAATGCCTTTAATTACCTAAAAAGCACTGGTTCAAAGTTTCCAACCCAGGATGTTACACAGGTCACATTATCACCCTCCTGCTTTATTCCCTTGATAGAAAACATCTAATATTTCAAAACAATGATACATGCATTCTGTCCTTTAAGGGGGGTTATAGGCAACTACACTTATGTTTGGCCTATTTCCAAAGAAATTAAAAGAAATAACCCTACAAAACCATATATTGATAGAAAGGTTATATTTCACAAAAAATGGCTAATTAGCATAAATTATGGAAATTTACAGAATATCTTACACCTTAGTAAGTACAATTTTGGTTCAGATGTTCTCTAAACATATCCCCAGGGAATGAATGGATTGGAATTCAAAAATCTTCTTTTGTTATTGTTTTATGACTGAATTTCTTTTGTATTTTATTGTCTTTTAGCTAAGTATGTATTCATGACAATTTTACAAAAAACTAAAACTGTACTTAAAATTCCAATCCATTCATTCCCTAGATACACATTTATTAAACAAGTATGCAAAGTTTGCATAGCATCAGACATTCCATTCTAGAGTTATTTTGTTTTGCGCCGAGACAAATTATCGAAAACCTGATTCTGAGAAACACAAAGGAAAACATAAGCTTGTACTTTCCAATGTATCCAAGATATGAATGTTTGATAAATTAAGATGTAATCTAAAATTGTTGAAATAAATGAGTGAAATAAACACCTATGGCTTGGAAATGGAACTAAACTGTCAATTAAGGGCTACTGAGTACATAGGCAGTATACTATAAATTAATGACTTTAGGAAATTATGTTAGATTTGGGGAATTTTCTGCCATTTTTTGTTCAAGGTCATGCATGCATTCATTTACAAAAACACTAATTTTAAAGCTTTCTCTTCATTTTTCCATGCTGAATTTTTTTGTACTTGTCAAGCAAACTATATAGTTTCCTAAAATGAGAACAAAAAATTGATCAACAAATGTATTCTATGAATTTTGATCAAATTTGGGTATAACCCCCCCCCCCCATAAGGTGGCATCACACAGTCCCAGAGTTGAGCAAAATTAAAGATGGACACACGAAATGTGAAAAACGAGAACAATGTCTACAGAAGGTTACACGATGGCACTTAACGACACACGAAGGGTACACAAATAGCCCGATGCTTTCATGATCAGAGCAAAGTTTGAAATTTTCCATGATTGCTTGTCTGTCCTTGCTCAACTTCAGGACAGTGTGATGCAGGCTTTAGGAAATGCAGAAAAGTAAGAGAGACATATCAGTGAATATTTGATGAAAATAACAAAGTTAGTTTTCATTTTGTGACACCACTTTCAAGTTGCTCTCCCATATGTTGTGACTGCCTATATGGGCTTATGGCTTATGTACAGCCGTTAGTAGGTCAAAGTCACAATGTACAATAATTGAAAAAGTGATTGTGTAAGGATAGAATTTAATTTTCAAGTAGAATTCATTTCCATTACTTATATGCTCCCTTTAATATGTTTAGATGGTATGTAGTAGCTGATATGACAAAGTTTTGGGGTGCTGCTGGTGTAGCTGTACTCAGTGATGTGATGTATGTTATTATAAGTAGCAGACGCAGACCGATGTCATACAATGAATTTATCGGGCCCATGCGTAAACATAATAGAGCCATTTTTGTCCCCAGACGATTGGGCCCGAGAAATGCATTCAATTCGGTTTTCTTAGATCCGCGCCTGGTTATGCTGCGGTTACAACTCGCCATACCTTCGACGTGCAACTCCCTACGATGGATTTCGTAGAAAATTCGTGCAGCGCAGGTACCTTGTAGGCACGTTGCATGTACGACGTGCAGGAATTTTTTACCTTACCTTTTCTACAGAAACCCAGGAATCGCAGAAATTGACCCACGACGGCTGCATGCAACGTGCATGCAACGCAGGCTACGTTGCATGCACGTGCCCCGTAGCCTACGGCAAGTTGTGACCACTGCATTAATATTCCCTTTTCATTGTCATGTTTAGATGGTATGTAGTAGCTGATATGACCAAGTCTAGGAGTGCTGCTGGTGTAGCTGTACTCAGTGGTGAGATCTTTGCAGCAGGAGGACATGATGGTCTACAAATATTCAGCACGGTAAGGCACATTACCCTTTACAACCCACAAAAGTGCAGATTTTAGTGGTCCATTCAGTTTGGGTGCTGTTTTTTTAATGGTAATTTCTAACTGTGGGGGGTTCTATTATGTGAAACAAAAGAAAATGTATAAGAATAAACACCTGGCTGATTGGATAGCCAATTAAAAATGCTTTTCTGTGAAAGCCCCCCCCCCCCCCCCCCTCACCAATATGGCCACCATAAGTTAGAGTGCTCTGAAGTCGGATTGATGCATACTCTATGTTACTTGACCCTGATAAGACAGTGATAGGAAGGTTAAAAGGATCTCTTTGAGTCAATACCATTAATTGTGTTTACTCTAACATGACTTTAACTGGGATATACTTATGTTTTAAGTGTTTAATATGATTGGAAAGATTACCATCCGTTGTTTCAATTCAGAATACTGGTTTTGATTGAATGGACAGGTCTCAAGGGATATAGAACATTCATGTAGAATCATAACTGTTACTAGAGTTAGAGACAGGTGCAGTTTTAATGAGACACTAAAGGGCCTGTCCCACAGAAGGCGATCGTTGTGGCGACAACCTATGCATGTTAGAACCTGCCAGAATCGTGTCAGAATCGTAGGTGACCGAAGATCATATACGTATCTACGACTCTGTCTACGATAGGCTACGACAACGACTTGCTTCCACGCAAACAATAGGCTAACAATAGCTGATATCCGATAATACAATAGCCTCGACCTTCGCGCATCTCGCGGCTCGACTTCTCTTGTCGCAGCTTAAAATCAAACAAAATATGAACTTGCGCACTGTGGCGATCCTTGCGACTGACACAGGCGATCGACTGTTTTCTACCTGATGGCGGCCTGTCGCCTTTAGGTTTGTGATAGTCCTCTCAGTCGCGCATCATAATTTGGGTCGTGAGAGATTTTTGAAAATTTCAAAAATTAGCGGCGACTGTACAGTATCTGAATGGGAGGCCGATCCTGATTTTGGTGAATGTAGGTGGCGACAGAGGCTGTAGCGGCTTAAATTTCACTGGCCGTTAGGTTCAGCGATGCGTGCAACGTACACTGGAGCGCGACAACCTACAACTGGCCGCTGTTCCGCTGTGCTAAACAAGTTCTATCTGGCGACAATCTACGATAGCACCTTGTCGCGACAAGAGAAGACAGGCTACGGTCATTGACGTCAACCAAACTGACGTCGGCTTTTGTTTAACTTGTTGAGAAACCAGCGGCGAACAAAATTTTGCTACGTATTTGTTGGCGACAGACGCGATAATTCAACATCTTATAGGTGATTGGACCTGCGCATAGTGGCGATGGGTACTAAAAAGTAGTTCGTAGGTTGTCGCCACAACGATCGCCTTCTGTGGGACAGGCCCTTTATTATGCCCAAATTCACAGAGGGGCTATGAAAATAAACCTGGTATTTGCCTTATTGAGAACCTCCACCATAGACCATATAATGTTAATATCAATCTATATTTCAGTGTCATTTTAATATGAGATAATGGTTTGGGACACCGTCCTCGTGTATGTGGCCTTGATGTGAATCTCTAAGCTAATCCTTAATATCTAAATTCATACATGAGGAGAAGCTATAGATGGCTCAGTTTTTTCAGAATTCATTTTTCAATCGATTCAATTTTCATTGTCATTGGTTCAGTTTCCAAGTTCAAATTTCAAGTTTAATTCTTATTTTAATTACTTTTTTCTAATGCTGAGTAATAGAATATATTAATCAGAACCAAACATGCTTCTATTTTGCCCAGATACCTGTACTAAGTTTAATCATTTTGATTTTGATCATTTTTTGATAGGTGGAGTGCTTCAATCGTTTTACTGGTCGGTGGACTGTGGTTCAACCTATGCAAAGTAAGCGATGTCGTCTAGGTGTCACATCATTCAATGGTAAACTCTACATCTGTGGTGGTTATGATGGCTCCAAGTTCCTAAACACTGTAGAAGTCTATGACCCGGTAGCAAACACATGGACATATGCTGCCCCTATGAACTCAAGGAGAAGTCGTGTAGCTCTCGTTGCCAATAGAGGGAGACTGTACGCTGTTGGGGGTTACGATGGACTCACGAATCTGAACACAGTGGAGATGTATAACCCACATGAGGACGAATGGACATTTGTTTCACCAATGCAGTCTCATGAGGGTGGAGTAGGAGTTGGAGTTATACCCCTCTCTGTCTGATTCTCCAAACAGAATTTGGCCTCCGAATAAACTCCTTATTGAAAGACAGTGGTGTGTTCTCATTCTTCTAGTGAGAGTCCAAGTGTAACCCATATCTGTCTCATTGTCACACCCTACTCAAGCCCGTTTCAAAGCTACACTGTCTTCGAAGTAAGTTATTGGTAGATCATATACATGTATGTGGTCTCATTCTACCATTGAGTGTACTGAGCTCAGTTTTTTCAGAATTAATTTTTCAATTTATTCAATTTTCATTCTACCATTGAGTGTACTGAGTGTAAGCCCCTCTGTCTGAATGTCATGACCTATGTGAGCTTGTTCCAAAGTCACAATGGCTCTTTAAGGAACTTCATGGGATTAGGAAGATGTTTCTGTGTTCCCTTTCTACCATTGAGTATCTGAGTGTAACCCCTATCCAACTGAACGTCATAGTGACAAGAGAATGTTCGACACTTTGTCTCACTGACAAAACTCCTCATTTCCCTTCTGTGTATGCAGCTACTATTACAGGGTTCCCAGCCCATCAGGGGAATCAGGGAAAATTATTTTATTTTTTTCCAGTCAGGGAAAAATCAGGGAATTTGATAATAATGCTTCAAAATCAGGGAAAAGTCAGGGAATTTTGATTGGCCCCAAAATCGAAAGTTTGGTAGTCAGTCCGACTAGTGTTTTATACTGCAAATAGTTCACGGTGACAACAAGGAAAACACATGAAACTGGAAATGGGTTTTAATAATTATCAGGGAATATTTAGATTTCATCAGGGAAAAATTAGGAAAAAAACACGGAATTTTGTTTTCTTGAAATAATGGGAACCCTGTATTAGGGGTTGGAGTTTAGCCCTGTCTATTTGATTGTCCCCGCACATCTTGAGCTTGTTTCAAAATCAAACCAACTCCCATCCTACTGTTTGAGATCGTTCATGTATAATGGAGATCATCAGATAATCATACAATGAATGGGTGTTTAAATTCAGTGTACATGGATCTGTATGGTATATGTAAATCAGACCTTAAGTGCTGTAAGATCATTCCATTTTAAAAGTATAAAATAGGACCAATTTATCTAAATCCTTTGGTTAGCATGCATTTCACTGCTTAATCTACCTTTAAAGGGGAAAACCGGACCCAAAATAAAACTTCCCCTCAGTTGAATCGATGGAAATATGTTATGGCATCTATGCGTTTCATATAATGAGAAATTGTAATGACATATCAAAAGAAAAGTGACATTTTACATGAATTTCGATATTCATGAATATCTTTTTTCTATTCTAAAAAACCTACCTAAAATGTTTTTCTTTTGTATTTATACAGTACATGTAGGTGGGAATGCTGATTTTACAATATTTTTATCGACGCAATAGCATATTGTCGTCAACATAACTTGGGTAAAGTTATGGGGAAAACAGTTGCTTAACAAATAAAGTGAAAATTTACCATAAAACAACATAGAACATGCATGGCATGTAGTGCACCTATGACATCACATCTGTTGCCAATTTCTTATGGCGATATTTTTTTTTTGGCATCGTTCAAATATTCATAACTTTCTTATTAGTAGTCCGATTTTCTTCAAACTTTTTTTAAATCTCTTTTTCTAATTTTTCTGCTCTTGATAAAAACACCTTATTTTGGGTCTGGACTTCCCCTTTAAGAACTTTGTTTGACTACTCTTTTGAGTAAAGGTGCTATGACTGGATACATACAATGCATGTGGCAAGGCAAGATTTAATTTGCATTTTCATGTATTACTAATTTGAATTTAGTGCAAGCTTTCAGCCTTTTCATAAATAATAATAAATAGTTACATTTTTATAGCACTTAACACATATCATCTGTTGGGAGCCATAAGGGCGTTATTGCATTTTATAGATGTTCCGTTGAGAGCCATAAGGGCGCTATTACTGTACAAAGTCAATGGTAATAGCGCCCTTCTGGCTCCAAACGGAACATCCTTGATCTGCAATAGCGCCCTTCTGGCTTCAAGCCGACAATATATCCACCTTGGTGTTTATAAGATATTAGTGTTTTTTTTAATTCCTCTTCAGTACCTAAGTGAGATCAGTCCGATTTGGATACGAATGACTACACTTTAAATTTTTGGTATATGTATATCTGATCAAAGCAGTATTGTATGTAATCATGAACATAATCGCATTGATAAAGAGGGACTTGCTAGCAAGAAGACAAAAATATTCTTTGAATTTTTGTGAATTGATAGTAGTTGTGATCGAGGAAAATCTTTGTGTTTTATCACTCTTTAAAATTTTAAGCAATATTTTCAGAGTATTATCTTTTTCAGTATTTTTTGAAAAATCATGCTTTAAGATGGAAGATCTGTGTTTAGGAAATTTGTGATTGCTTTAATATTTCTTCTGTCTGTAAATTCTCCAATAAACAAAATACCCTCAATAGAGGAAAAAACAGAATCTGTGAAAGCCATGATAATTTTTCTATCTCTCATCTGTGCAATATATAGTACTTACTCTCTCTGCTTGTATACTGGTCACTTTGCTTCCATTTCAATCATGTTAATGCCGGCAAATTCAGCACTCAAAATCCATGATCGTGAATTCATAGTAATAATCACACTTATGCTCTTTGTATTCAAAATGTTATCCTTTGTAAAGTTTGTCTGAATAAAAAATGTAACCAAGCTTGAATGAATCAGTGCTGACCAAATCTTTGCTGATTGACAATGAATGTACTATTATATTATCTTTTTAGCTTTCAATGATATATTGGTTAAAATGTTTCCATGGTCATGCACCACATAACACTATTGTTTATGAAAATGATGTACAAAATTGTAGGTGGCTCACTTTCATGGAAATTCGCTCATAAATGTGCCTATCGCCCAATCTAATTATAAACAAAAATGGTTCCATAACAGATGACATAATACTTTTGTAAGTTATCTTATTTACAGATCTTGGTCACTTTCACAAAAAATGAATTTATGAATGTCCAGAGAAGTTTTTTCCAGTCAAAATACTAACCATATACCGATCCTAGCAACACAGGAACTCAGAAACTTTCATCTATTGGGGATAAACAGGATCACAAGAACTATTTATCAACTATTCTCAGTCAAGTAAAAAAAAAAAAGGGGGGGGGGACCAAAGAGTGCCAGCTGCAATTTAGCATACAAAAAATATTTACAAAAAACAATTTTGTTCAGTGTTGCATGACCCACAAATATATTCACAAAGGTACCATTGGAAAGCTTAAAAATTATACTTTCTTATTAGACTAGCGGAATATTAAACAAAACTCTGTTAAAGTCCAACTAAAACTTTCATATTTCACTGATTCATTTAGGTTGGGTTACCTTCTTTCTGGGATGCACTGTAGATCTTTGTTTCTATGTTCTAAAGTATATTTGATCGGAACTTTCAAAACATGTTCACATGAAAACAAAAAATTTGTAAATTGTACGTGCACCAATTGAAACCGTTGTTTAAACCAGAAAGAACTCATACACATGATAAAATATGAGCAGTTTTACATGTTGCTTTAGATTCCCAGTGTTTGCATTTATGGGTGTCGTGTGAAGACACAACTGCACCAAGAAATTCCAGCTGACATTGTAAATGGTAAATAGACAGTGGTCACTTCTCTGGTTGCTAAAGTTCTAGTATACATGTACTTTCTTCAGATAGCCAGTCAGTCAATGCGTAATGATCATCTATGGTAGATGGTTATCCTGATTCTCTGGTGTAAATCGATAAAGTGATCATCAATTAATGTGTTTTTAATCATGCAGTTTCATATATATCCCTGAGAAGACGTAATTTTAAAATGTAAAAGTAATAAGATATTCATGTTGTGTGTGTGTGGGTAATAATAACCATAATCATAAAATAACATGAGTTCAACATTTTCAATCTTTCTTGTTCATTTGATGGATGAATTTTAAAATGATTTTATTTTTGTATTTTGCGAGTGTATATTTTAAATCAATTAAGTGAATGGTGCTTTTTACTGGAATAAGTAGGTGTGTGTATGTTTTTAAATTGTGGTGTGATGTTCTCCATAAAGCTGTGACTCCTGTACTAGTGTACAATGAAATTAATTTTAAACGGATAATGTAGAACAAAAATTGTTTTCTTAGCAAAATCATGGAAGGAGCATAAAGTAGATTTCGAAAGTTAATTGGAACATATACATGTTGATCACCCCTTGTAGCTAGTAAAAATTTAAACACGAGAATAGTGTATGTCACATTTCAAGATTGAGTAAATGATTGTTTATCAATTATGATGTCATGGATAGAGACATCCTGACATTATTCTCACATGCGAGAAATTGTACCTGATATAATGTAAGTGCGATTTTTAAATTTTTTTTATATCGGCTGGTTATTGAAAAATGAAAATGATAATATTAGTGGCTGTATTTTGGGGAATGGTGAAGACTACGCCCTTGACAGAACTAATGAGACTATTCATAAGAATTTTTCTGTAACATTTACTGGTGCAAGCAATATATCCTTTATTTGTAGATGTAAATCCATTATAGAGAAGTAAGAAACAATTTCATATTGATCATATTTACAGCAGTGGGGTTGCACTTTACCGTTCAAATGTAGATATTTTGTCATAGTAATGATATCATTTGTGCAGTGCAATTTATTTGCTTCTATAACCTGTTAACTATTAAGCCAGATGTATTGGCAACTGAAATATCAGTATTAAAAATTTCACATTTGTGATGTACACGATTGAGCAGCAACTTGATAGAGAAAGACAGTTTTTTTGCAATGCTTAACTAATTTAATTAAGGTTTTAAATGTCATATTAATATTTGGATTGGAAATAAGGTAACTATACTAACCCGTTGTATACTAAGCCCGCGGGCTGAAGAAACATAGAACATCCCTCTTGTCGACCGTTTATTTCACGCATGATTGCATAAACATATAAAGACCGTATTTAATTTAAATTATTTGACATTGATCTATTTAAAACTGTCTTTGTTTCATCTCGAAATGAAAAGAATTTCTTGCAAGCATGCTTGACAATCATGATTCATTTGGCTTTATGAAAAGTTCTCAGTATACAACGGGTTAAGGACTTCATCACTTGCTAGAAATTTATACTAGTAATAATTTATATCACATAATCATGTATCCAAAAGAGTCATAACTTGCTAAACTCAGACCAGAACCTAATGAAGTCACTCTTGTTACATAAGTGTAGTAGTTCCTTCTTACAGCGACCTGAATACAGATTTATTAAGATATAATCATGCAAATCAATTTTCCTCTCGATATCATGAAAAACAAGGAAATTTTCATGACAATTTTCCATGTTAAATACCAAAGTGAAAAATAAACTGTGGCAAATGAAAGGTACTATTTTTGTATTAAGTTAGTATTAGACAAATAAGATTGGGTATTAAAAGCATTGCTTTGATGAAGAAAATATGTTTCATGAACTACTAAAATCAGGTAGCCGTTAATTGTGACAGAGTATCTTTATGCTAGTGGTTATGAAAATCAATTTATAGAATGATTATCAAATAACATTCCAATTGCAAGTTATGAGCCGTTAGTGAGATTTTTTTTTTTTAATTATTGAATATCTTTGATTTGTGTGATGCCAAATAGCCATGTCCATATTTTATAATGTATGACGCATTCATTAATTGTTTATGACTCTTCTTTAGAACTGCAGTGGGACCCTCTTTGAATCCTTGACCCATAGGTATTCCATCAAACCCTCAATCATGTATTATCTTCAATGTTAAAAAGATTTGTGCCAGGTCTCTTTCACAAAGAAATTTGTTCCAATTATCAGTCAAATTTAAAGAAACCATAACTCTTCTGTAACTTTGTTTATTAATTGATAAAATATGAATATGATTGGTATGGTGTTGAATGACAGATTAATCTCATGACATGCAACAACTTTTATTTTTCATGTTTTGTGTCATGTCAAAGCAAGATTCGATTTTGCAATAAATTATTTGAGAAAAGGAATATCCAATGTGTGTGTTGATTGCAGTATTCATGCACGTATTCAAAAGGGGCCCCCGGGTAAGCACCCAGGGGGAGAAAGGGAAAGAAAAAAAAAAGAAAAAAGGAGAGAAAGGGGGAAAAAGAGGGGAGAAAAGGGGGAGGGAGGAAAAGAGAGAGGAAAGGAGAAGGAAAATATAGGGGGAAAAAATGACCTTAAACTTAGGGGCGCCATATTGATCTTAAATTTAGGGGCCGCTGAAAGTAAGGAGGCGCCAAATTGTTGTTATACTTAAACCGCCAATTCGATCTTCAATTTAGGGGAGCGCCAAACTGACTTGAAACTAAGGGGCGTCAAACTGACCTTAAACTTAGGGGCGCCAGATTGACCTTAAACTTAGGGGCGATAAATTGACCTAAAACATTTCAGCGCCAATTTGATCTCAAATTTAGGAGTCGCCATATTGACCTTAATCTATAAGGGGATGTCAAATTGATCTTGAACCCGGCCAGGGGTGCCAATTTGAACCTAATTGGTCTTTAAATTATAGGAAGCCAAATTGATCTTAAAAATCTCTAAACTTTTTTTTGTTTTGTTTTTTTGTTTAGCCTTCTGATCTCTATACATAGAGTAAACTTTTAGCTCGCGCTTCGCGCTCGCATCAATTTCCAAAGAGTTATTTCATTGTGTTCTCGAAGAGCTTTAAAATGTCCTGTTTTCAGATCATTCGAATAAATTTGCTAATATAACGAATTGAAACGTAAACTCCGATCCTGCACTAATTCCAAGGTCATAAGGGTCACCAGAATGTGGCAACAATATTAGGCTAATATGATTCACGTTTTAATCTTGATTTGTTCTTATTAATATTGTCTATGGATATGTTGTGTCTGATCGCCGTTCAACTTGACTCTATTATGCGTTCAATTATGCATAAATAAACTTATTTGCATATTGCTCAAAACTGACTGGTCGGGTGAAAAAATACAATTTGATACCAAATTTGACACAATTTGAAAAAAATTATGTTTATGTTAATGAAGCCTGACGTTTGACCTTCATTTGGGTCAAGAAGGTCAATTAAAAAATTGGCGACATATATTTTCTGACTCGTGTGATCAAGTAGAACATATATATACATATACATAATCCTAAACCCTACCTTAGCTGGACTTGCTTTAAAAACACACATTACCTGGAGTTGGATTTTAAGTCGTCATATATATTAAACTCGGGGCCCCAATTTAAATGGCTCTTTGTTGAAGGAACACACCAATTTCATGAATTTTAAGTTTCTCATGCCAATAAAATGTTTTTACCCTGAGTTAAAGATATGCACATAATTTCCAAAATAATTTGTCCATTTAACGTAGTTCAACATAAAAATGGTATGTTGGCAGAACATGACTGTGTATGTCCAGCTAATGTCACTCAATATACCAAATATACGCACGTGCGCGCGCGTCCGCGTGCTCCCCAGTCCCACATACAGATTTGAATGTAGGTACCATATGTTTCATATTTTGTTCAAATACTTTTTTTCCAGAGTGTATTATCTCACTAACAAAATACTAATTGCATAAATCGATTCCCCAGAAACATATTCACACTCTCATAATAAAGATATAGATTTCAGATTTTTCAAAAACGGTTAAAATATCACAGTCCTCATAATGTAATAATTTACATCCTACATGATATACACAATCATTTTTAAACCACCAATTAATGTACTTGTGTAGGGCCAAACAATATCTGTGCATTTCTGAATAAATTTTGGTGCCTTACATTTTCAAATACCGTGTGACTCGTCTTTTTAGCAAGACGATTTCTAACATAAATTTGGGTCTAAACATTAAATGGACATGTAGGCCTATATGTCCTCCTAATGTAAAAGACCTCCTAATATACGTTTTCGAAGCAGGCAAAGACCAGCCTAAGCATAGGCCTAGATTAAAAAAAAAAAAAAATATATATATATATTATATATATATAATAATATATATATATATATATATATATATATATATATTATATATATAATATAATATTTTTATATATATATATATATATATTATATATATATAATACTACATATATATATATCATATAATATATATATATTAATATATATATATATATTATATATATATTATATAATAATATACATATATATATATTATTATAATAATATACATATATATATATATATATATATACATATATATATATATTATATATATATACATACATAATAGTATATATATATATATAACTATAATATATATACATATATTATATATATTATATATATATATATAGTATATATAGTGTGTCCACAAAAATGCTAATGGTACTTTCGATGGGTATGATATTAAAATTACAATATTATATTGATTATAACTCTACACCCGTAAAATACCATTCATTTCCTGCAAATGGATAAAATTTTATGTGATATGGTCCAATCATCACAAAGATATGAGCATTTTCTCATCACACGTCAGGAAACCTTTCCCTCCAAGTTTTGTATTCAGTAGTACCGGGTATATCGAATAAAAGAAACCCAAGTTTGATCATTAATAATTTGCAAAATATTTCAGTAGTGATTATGAAGTTTATATCAGTGTAAAGTGCAACTCATTACCATTCTAATATATGTCTCTCAGCTCACCAATACCTCGCATCGCTGAACCCCATTGTTCTGAAAAAGTCTTGCAAAATTGTGAGTGCTCACTTTCGTTCTTCTTGAGATGCGTTATTCAAAATACTAAGAGGAAACCCAGTTTTCATCATCAATGAGCGTGCAAGTGAAGCACTTACAATTCTGCAAGACTTTTTCAGAACAATGAGGTTCAGCGATGCGTAATATTGGTAAGCTGAGGGACACATCATCAGAATGGTAATGGGTTGCACTTTACAGTGATATAAATGTCATAAAACTACTGAAATGTTTTTCAAAGTATTAATGATCAAACTTGGGTTTCTTTTATTCGACACATCCGGTACTACTCAATACAAACTTGGATGGAGAGGTTTCCCGATGTGTAATGACAAAATGCTCATATCTTTAGGATTCTTGGACCATATCACATAAAATTTCATCCAGTTGTAGAAAACGAATTGTAGTTTACGGGTGTAGATTTATAAACAGTATAGTTTTGTAATTTTAATATTATACTCATCTAAAGTGCCATTAGCATTTTTTGTGGGACACACTGTTTATATACATTTACCTTTAGTGCTTTCCGCTACCTGAGGTTTCACACCCTCTCCTTGGGCGATCGTCAGGCGGAGTGACTATGTTGGTTGGGTTGTGCGGTGCGGTGGTTCGATTTCACGGTTGGGTGGTTTTCTCTCTGGTCGGATTGGGTGATGTCTGCATGCTAGTTCGGTTCGATTGTATAAACTATTCTGAGGAAGAGAAATTGGAGTGAGAAGATAGGGTGGATAGGAGGAGGGAGAGAGAGAGAGACAATAGACAGATACAGAAAGAGTATGTAAGATAGAGGGGGACACAGAGAGAAAGAGAGAGAGAGAGAGAGAGAGGGAGAGAGAGCGTGAGTGAGGGGGCGGAGGGTGAAAACTTGGAAAAACAGATCCAAGAATATTAAGAAAAGTATTACAAATTAATCAAATCTAAAAAAAATTTTTCCAAAATCCTAGACCAATATCTTCAACATTAATTTTGTGCAATAATCATAATACATATCCTACATGAACATATTTAAGATTAAGAAATTTATAATCCACACAATGGAATGATTTTTTTTAAAATTTTTTTTATTAGTCCCTTTTGGAGTAAAACAGAAATTTAAAACATAAAATATTTTTCCGATTTAAAAAAATGTGGCGGGTGCATAATAATACTTCTTCTATTCTTTATAGCTAATTATGCGTGTACTTTTTTTTGGTTTTTACAGATCTTTTACTTTAATTTTGTCATATATATTAGATTCATTGTGCGAAGAAGATTGTCTGTTTGTGTGTATTTACTGTAAAGAGGAGATTGTGCGTCTTTGTATCAATTTCACGTGAGAGTCGTGCGGCTAAACTAATTCCCACATGACTGTGTTTTATTATTCTAAGACATGGATGTGTCATCTATTAGAGTGTTACTGCATGCTCTCTTTGCCCCCCAAAGATAAAAAGAGAAAAAAATCTAACAAATATAAATAGAAAACAATAGATTTTGGAAGTGAGGTTTGGGTATGTTATTATCCAGTAGCCGCCCCAGTGTACTTTCCTAAAATCATGAAACATGTTAGCTAATTTTGTCATGTGATAGGACCGGTTTACAGAGTTTTTTATTATGTTTCTATTTAGTAATGTTCATTAGTGTTAGGATATTGTGTTGCAGAAGAGCAAATATGCAATATTAATACCATTAATGAATCATGAAGATTTTTTTTAACGTCGTTGAGCTAAGGAGGATGCGCTAACGAGTGAAGCTCGTAATACCATCGCAAAATGTAATAGAAGTATGAAATTCGATTGTATATTTGTACTACATATAATTTATATAACAAACTTGCTGTAATTTGGAATTTCGGTGGAATAGAAATTGAATTAATCGTCTTGCAATATGACGTACTAAATTTTTCTTTGTCAACGAATGTAACTCTCCGGATTTCGCTCCTTTTGTGTTGTCGTCTCTGTAGGCTTTATTTTTGGCCAATTTTTAATTTGCCACATAGTACATTGGCTAGAGGTGATAAATGCTCCCCCTCTGCGACTCATGTTCCATGGTTATCCTCGTGTAGCTATGGGTCTGGTTGAATCGGAAAATTGAGAGTTTAAACAGAAAATACTCATATCACGAGGCCACCCCATGGAATTTGTTATCTCACGCTTTATTTCTCCTGAAGTGGTTTATTTGGATGTAACAAGAAAACCTGTTAACTTTTCGATGATATCATTTTTATGTAGAGCAAGTGACCCCTCAAATGTTGGTCTTGAATAGGGCTACAAGATTATAAAGATTTTGCAATTTAATGTAACGTAAATGTCACGAGAGGTCAAAGGTCACAGAAATTGACCTCTGGCAGAAGCTTTTCGGTTAAAATATGAATAACATAAGTTTCATATTATGTCAACTAAATTTGATTAAATAAAGCCAATTGTTAATGTAGATGGCTCAAGAAATTTTTTCTTCTTTTTTTGATGTATAACACATCTCATAACTATCACGCAATGACCGCGCAGTGTTCATTTTTAAAAAAAACGTTACTGACCATTTTACAAAAAGTAGCCATTTTCTGTATATTTCTGTCTACTGTACGAACTGTGAGCTATGGCATATGTGAAGCTACAAACAAATAAAGTTATTTTGATTTGGATGTTAAGAATAATAAAAATCAAGTTAGCCTAATCTATTTCGTGCAGGCTGTTACAGTGTTCTGATTCGCCACACATGTACCGGAACATATTCATTAGGACTATATACATATTTTTAGGCAACGGTATGCTATGTAATCGTTATTTTTGCGGCCTAGCAACCGGTGTGCTAGTTTTAGTATTATTGTTGAATTTTTTCCGGTCAAGCATACGATTATTAATTTGAAGGTTTTTGAGCATTAGCAGAACAGCTAGGTTTCCATTTCAGGTGCGGCAGTATCATGGGCACATTCTATTATAGAAGACGGTTCACTGCTCCGTTTCGCATCCAGTAATCAGTTTATGGCTATTGTAACGGTTGCATTAGCAACACATTTTATTATATTAACTGGAGGTGAGACTGGTATCTTTAACCTGACAACCAAGACAAATGTGACATGAAATGTTCTGTAGCGAAACATGTGTCATAAAGATTGATATTCATTTGGGCATGTTTTTGAAAATTATGATTCCTATGGTACCATTGAGGTATTGTGATAAAACAAAGCCTACAAGCTCTATAACACCACACACCCCGTGCTTACACTCTCTCTGCACTCTTCGCACAACACTCTAGATAACCACACGAGTCCACAATGAACATCCACAGCTCATTTTTGATAACGGTCTCTCATTGACTTTTGAAAATATATGTTCGTGCAAACCACATTGGTTGGTGAATTGCAGAATAACTGCACATACTACAGCTCACACAAGTCGACATTCAACTTTCATCAATCTCACACTTCCCCCCCCCCCCACACAACACATAAACACACATATTGTCTTAATTGATGGTCACCATATTCCTTGCCCCATCGTCTTGGTGCGGCAAAAATGTTTAGATTTATTTTGTTCTGCATAGTGGAGTTGTGATATCAAACTCTCGAGTTAGCATTACTATAAGTGCTTCTATGTAACTACAAAATTTAGTCGCCTTGGTAAATTGTTGAATTTTTATTCAAGCACTTTAGTCCGAAATGTGAGCGCAGATTAAAAAATCTACACTTTAATTCAATTCGCACTTGAATAGTTCCGGCCCATCGATGTATTCGTTAAAATTTAATGGACATTAACCAATTCGATTGGAAAGAGTTTAAAATTGACCGGGAAAATCTATACTAATATCCCTACCATTTCTAGGGATGGCATCACTTTGTCATCATTGATTTCATACCCCTTTTCATAAAAATGTCCTGGTTTGAATACAATCAGGGATCTTTCACATTTGAGCGATCTGTCATTCATTTTTTTTTTTTTTTTTTTTTTTTTTAATTTTTATTGTGTGAGCTCTCATAAATTGATGAAACCCGCGTAGAAATGCTCCCTATTGGCTAATGACAAATGTCACAGCGACTACGCTATATATTTTTTTAAAAATGTGAACATGCCTGAAACTGAATTTTCAAGTTCATTTCTTTGTGGTGAGAAAAAAAAATAAACTACTCTTTTCCATGTCCCCATGGCAAATCTACAGGGCTTTTTGGCACCGACCCAGGGCTCCACCTCATCTTCTGTTCTTTAATCTGAATTGTTTCTCCTATTTCCCAAATATTCTCAGCCATAATTCAGTCACCCCTTTCCACATCTGTGCCTCCTTCCCTCACCCAAACCTCTTGAAAAAGGAAAAAGAAAACATAACAAACGAATTTATTATTTCAAGACAAAAAAAAATTGTGTATTGTATAATGATATTGTAAGCGCTGTGATACTTTTTCGTGTATAGCGCAATTATAAATGACCATTATTATTATTATTATTTAAAAAAATGACAATGCATTTTTAAATGTGTTAACCCCATATCTTGCAATGGGTGATCACGATATTGGAAAAATAATTTACATTTAAGTTATTAATAGGTCTGTAATTTGCATGGGGTATAGTTTAGGTTCGTATCTTCGATGTGATATCTTTCTTTAGATAATTGTTCCAGACCGACCGGTAGATTCAACATAGGCACATGGAAAAGGGGAGTGCATGCTTTGAAGTCCTCTGCTGTCTATGTCAAATTTTTAAAGTCATTCTCATTTTCACAGTCACTTTCTAAGCCAGTCCTTTCAATGAGATCACTTTCATTGAGTTCACTATCAGGGTCGGACTCTGTATCATGTGTGTTTAGAATTTCTCGAAGTATGTCCACAAATTTCTCAAGCATTACCCTCTTATCCCCCATTTCGGCTTTAAGATCTTGTTTCCATTGCCCAGTTACGTCCATCTATTTGTCTAGAGAGTTCTGATGTAGGTACATTTGTGCAAGCTTCCATATTCTTGCCTGAAACTTAACATTGACAAACA